>CM051401.1:3132133-3732133 GCA_028052125.1 Melia azedarach | reverse complement strand
TGCAAAAGAGGAAGCTGGCTGAGAAGCTAAGCATGGGCCATTCCCTCTTCCTGTCTAGGTTACAACATTTAAACCAATTCTTTGTACTCCAAAGTCTTATGCCTGAATATGGTGTTTTCTGTCTGTATCACAAGTAGACCACAAACCAGTTTTTTCTTGATCGTTTAGTTTTGCATCTAGTAATAATCTGCATTGAAGTTTTAATTTTAAATAGTTTATTTATTTGTTTGAGCTTTTATCATAAATGTCAATAATAGTGATTTGCTTTTGCAGATGGCAAAAGAGTTGGATGCAATATTGGACCATGGAGAGGCTAATCCTGCTCCCAGTTGTATAATGGAAAATGGTTCTGTTTCCTTTCTTGACAAAATCATCTGTCCTGTATATGAAACGATGGCAGCGGTCAGTATTTCTTTCCTTAATAATATTTTATATGCACTTTATGAAATTCTAATTTATATTACATTCTCTTGTTTGCAAAAGTTAGTACTCAAATCTTTGTTTTATCAATCAAAGTGTGCCTGTGAGATAATTTTTTTATGGCTGATTAGTATTACCAATTGTATATGATTATTGTGATCTTTGAAAGTGTTCCTGTTTAATGGACATCTCGTTCAGTGCTTTGTATGTGTCTCCTTTTAACATAACGTTTTTTTGTTTCTTATGGGAATAAATTCAAAATGTTGTTTTATTATTGGTGCTGGCCATCCGTGTAGCCGGCTCAGGAAAGTTGGCCTAGTTATTATTGGTAAATTTTGGTTTGCATATTTTTGGTTGTGATAATCTCTAGTAAGTTTATAATCTTTAGTAACATTATGATAAAGTCATCATTAAATCACTTGAGCAAATAATTGGCTAGCTGTTTGTTACTAAAGTACTTTAGTGAAGATGTTTCTCTGTTCCTTTATAATATCTGCACTTGGCCTCTAATATGTAAGATAGTAATATTTTGAAGCTTGAGATTTTATGCTCTGACTTTAATCCCGTCAGTTACTAGCCAACCAAGTCCTGATTTAATCTTTAAAGTTGTACCATGAGATTCAACCTTCTTTTTGGGTAAATACAAGAAAATTTGTTCAAATGATACGTACAAGAGATTGGACCAGAAGTCCATGAAAAGAAAATGAATACAGCAACAAAAATAAAAAGGAAGAACACTCATCTAACAACGCCTTCCCAATTTTCCTTAAATAAAAACAATGGAATATCCTTGAACTCAATTGGGGCTGATGCCCAAGGGGAAGCAAGAAAATTATCCCTGTCCCTCAAAATTTGAGCATCTTCTTAAAGAATTCTCTTGTTCCTTTTAAACCAAATAACCCAAAAAAATTGGCAAAACACCAGAAAACCACAAAAAAGTTGCTTTTTTTACTGCTCCAAATGCACAAAAATTCTCTAAAATTATGGTAAATGCAAGAACTTGTAATCACCAAAGATAACTTATCAGCTCAAAAATGGCTATTCTACAACTTTAAAGCTATAGGTCAATGGAGAAACAAATGATAATGTTTTCTGTTGTCCTTTTGCAATGAGGTTCATGTTGAGCTTTTATTTAGTTACCTGTTTTTGGTGCACCTGGCTACTCTTTATGAACTGAAACTTGGATCATCTTCAGCAAAGTCCTCAGACTCTAATATGACATAAGGACCTCCACAGATTATCTTCAAGGCTTTGTTTCAAAAATTAAAATCTGGTTACTGCCAAGAATTTACCTTGTCCATGAACTTTGTGTTTTCTTCTAATTAATCTTTTATCCATGTTCTGCGAAACATTCTCTTTTCAGTCTATTTTGACAAGGATCTGATTTTTCTGAAGTTATTGCTATATCAATCGGCTATCTAATTTAATTGTTGGTTGGAATCTTTTCCCTGTTGCTGTTATTCTGCTGCATCTTTGATGCTGGAGACTTGATTTCTGGACTTCTTTGTTGCTGAGCAATCATTTCAAGAAATTTACCTGTCTAAAATAATTCAATTAAAACAAATGTTAAATATCATACTTAATTTTGAAACCTGTGTACTACATTTTATTGATTTTTAGGTGATATATAAATATCTTCATTGTAGTTAGTAATTCAGTTATTTGATTTTGTGGATGTTTACAGGAAGCTGCCAGAAATAACAATGGAAAAGCAGCACATTCTGCATGGCGGAATTATGATGACTTCAACGAATATTTTTGGTCTGTCTCTTAAAAATTTTAAAACTCTTAGGTTTAGTAGTTTTTGTTATACATGTGTTCTCATTTATAGTTTATGCAGGTCACCTGCTTGCTTTGAATTAAAATGGCCTATGAGGAAAGAATCGCCATTTCTGTTGAAACCTAAAAAGTGGAAAAGGGTGAGTTTTTACTGTTTACTTGTGCCAAAACTTATTAATGCTTGTTATCTTTCTTAAAGTTCTTTTTTTTCAAAATGTGGGAAATTTTCTCAAAGTTTGTTGTTTTAGATGAGGATATTGGTACGGAATTTGGTATGTAACCTAGCTATGGCCTCTGGAAAACTGTAATCCTGATTTTCTTGACTATACACCCACACGGTGGTTGACTTAATTGTTTCCATAAATACTAGGAGATGTTTTGTATGGAAGTTAAAGTTGCATCCCTATTATCAAGGTTTGGAATAATATTACCATTAAATATTTGACAAACTAATGTGACTTATTTAAAGAGGGTAAAGTTGTTTAAAAATTTATTTTTTTGTAATTCAACATAATTATGTTTTGAACGATTTATTGTGTAATTCCTTAAACCATAAGTAGATCTACTTAAATCCCTTAGTACTTCTATTTATGCTTTTTTAAAAGTATTTCATAAATATAAACTAAACTCCTTAACATCCCTAGTGTGTGCAGGATATCAACCCTAGACCTCTGGTATAACCCAGTTTACGACTTTAATCAACAGTATGGTGGTTTCTCCTTGTTTTGTAATCACTATGATATCCTTTTGCTTAGAGTTATATGACTATGCTTGTTTTGCTATCAATACGATAACCTTTTGATGAGAATTATACGACTATGTTTAGTCCGTAGGTGGCCTATTGTTGATATATAGATGCCGGTGGGGATTGTATTGGCTAGAGCTAGAAATTGAAATTTGTTGTTTATGGGTTTAAGAATCCGTGTCAGGTATTACTTGAGGCATGTAAGGAATAATTAAGTTATCATTACCTGCAACTTGTGGTTCAGTTAGTTGTTGTTACTTTTGTTTCTATGTGGAGACACTGATTTTGTGCAATGTATTTTGTGTTCTCATGTGCATTTGCAGACTGGAAAGAGCACCTTTGTTGAGCATCGTACATTTCTTCACTTGTATCGAAGCTTTCATCGTCTTTGGATCTTTTTGGTTGTTATGTTTCAGGTATTTTATCCTTCCTCATATTACCACATATCATTTTAACATGGCTTGTTAAACTCTTTTATGAACTTTTTTCATATTTTTTTCTTTTGCCTACAGGCTTTGACAATAATAGCTTTCAGAAATGAGAATATCAATTTGGATACCTTTAAGATAATACTTAGCATTGGACCAACATTTGCAATCATGAACTTCATAGAGAGTATGCTATCTACTTTTCCATTGGCGATTCAGTTATGATTTAAGTTGCAGATCTTGATCTTTAGTATTATTAAGTTCACTGTTCATTAATGTCGTTGTTCACTGCTCTTGTAGGTTGTTTAGATGTGTTGCTTATGTTTGGGGCTTACACCACAGCAAGAGGCATGGCTATCTCAAGGGTAGTTATTAGGTTTTTCTGGTGTGGATTGGCCTCCGGGTTTGTAACATATATTTACTTGTGAGTCTTAGCTATTCCTTTTAATGATATTCTTTTTGTTAGTTATCTAAACTATGACTTCACTGCTAATCATATATGTTCATGTCTCTTTTTAAAACATTGTAGGAAGGTTCTGGAGGAACATAATCAGCAGCACTCAAATTCAAATTATTTTCGGATATATATACTTGCGTTGGGTGTTTATGCTGCTGTCCGCGTAGTCTTTGCTTTATTACTTAAATGTCAAGCATGTCACAGATTGTCTGAAATGTCTGATCAATCGTTCTTTCAATTTTTTAAATGGATTTATCAGGTATTTTTCTGTTTAATTTATCTCATCAAGAAATAACTGCCAAATATTTCAATCTTTTCTGATAAATTAACATCGTATTTCAGGAGCGATACTTTGTTGGAAGAGGTCTTTTTGAGAGGTTTACTGACTACTGCAGGTTTGTTCTTATGTCTGTTAAAACTGGTATCCTTTTTTTTTTTTGTTTTGTTATTTGGTCAATAGTTACTGTTAAGTCTTTTCTGTTGATATTGCTGAAGATGCAAGCGTTCTTATGTCTTCTCTGCAGTCTCAGCAGCTGGAGAATTCATGCCATTGGTTTGGCTGAGAATAACTTGTGAAGTTGTCTTTGTTTCTATGAGGATATATATATGTGTGTGTGCTTGGAAACATATGTTCAATTGTGAATAAACTTGAAATGCGAATTTGAATTATGAAGCATTTCAAGCTTTATGCACTTGTCAAGTTTTCATTCCTAGATCAGACAATACTTATATGGAGGATGTTTAATTTTGTACTTGAGGGCATTGAATATGTAACCATATTGGCTCCTGATGCAGCTTCAAAAGCTTCTCATTGAATCATTGATTTTTATGGTTTGCTGCTGTTGTTCAAGCGTGTGATTCATGACTAGATGGCATGCTACTTGATTTTTGATCTTGCCATGGTTGAATCATGAGAAACCCTCTAGTTGTCTTTTCTGAGGATAACCTTTTATTAACTTCTCATTCTGATTTTGCAGGTATGTGCTGTATTGGTTGGTGATCTTTATTTGCAAGTTCACTTTCACATACTTTCTCCAGGTAAGGGTTGTTTCTTGTTCTTTAGTGTCATTGCTTAAGTGATAGAATAGCTACTAGGTGTTTTCATCAATTAAACATGTGGAAAGGTTTACATATTTCTTTTATCATTAACATTTATCATAATCCTATTGCAGATCAGACCTCTTGTTAAACCCACGAGGATCATAGTTGACTTGCCATCTCTTAAATACTCATGGCATGATTTTTTCTCAAAGAGTAAGTATATATTACCATTACCCATTGATTTTATGTTCCTGTTTATCTTGAAGTTCACAGTGGTCATGTGATTCTATTAAATCTACAATTGTCCATTGTTCCTGGCATTCTCAGATATGAAGCCAATAGTAAAGTCAGGTCTTCTAGATATCTCATTGTGCTTAGTGTTGGATATTTTTGACACTTGTTACAGGAAACTAAATGAGGTTTGGGTTCTTTTTTATTTATTTATTTTTAATTTTCAATTTCTTGCTCTATGATAGCACATTGTGCCTTATCTTCAGTGAAAGTCTGGCTACCCATGTTTGTTTTTCTTTCTGGATCTAACATGATGAGATCAGACTGGCTTAATTTAGAAAACTTATGTGACTATGTACAGCAGCAGGAATTTGTTGAAATTTTTGTTGAATTTAGTGACCCAGTGGAGTGAGTGCTCACTTCTAATAATGTGTTGCTGAGGTGCAACAAAATCTCACTTAATGTCCATTTTTCCCTGTCTCAGTTGTCAAATCTTATGAAGCATGTTCTGCCTCTTGCTGTCAATGCTTCAATATATATATACTTTTTTAATTTTAACTCCCTTCCTTGCCATTGCTTGTAAAAACCTAGCTGGCTGAATCCATGAAATGGATATAAGGCCTGCAACCTATCTGTATTTGATTGCTTTGATTATCATGGTGCTCAAGTAGCAGCTGCATACATCTAACAATAATTGGATTATGATTTATGACTAGGCTAATGCTGTAATTAATTTTGGCAGCGTGCTTTTTATTTCTATAATTTATACTATTGACATTCCATTTTTACACCATGGAAATGTTTTTATTTTATGTTGCCAGTTTGCCCTGTCTCGCAGCTTGGAGGCCTTGTTGTTAGGCCATTAAACTCGCTGCATACGTTTAAAAATAATTGGATTATGATTAATGACTAGCCTAATACTTTTGGTGACATGTTTTATTTCTATAATTTATACTATTAACATTCCATTTCTGCACCATGGAAGTGTTTATTTCTTTTGGTTCTTTTTATGTTGGCAGTTTGCCCTGACTAGCAGCTTGGAAGCCCTTGTTGTCAGGCCATTAAACTCTGGGAAATCATTTTCTCAATATTCTTTTTCATGGTTAATATGTACAAAATAATTTTTGAAATTGAGTTTTTACCATGATTCTTCCCACTTTTTGTCACTGAATGTTCACTCCACTAATGTAGGTTTTGACTCTAATGATTATTCATTGTGCACCTTCTCTATGTCCTTGATGTATGCCATCTGTCTTTTATAATATTACTTTTATCTGTTGTTGGGTCTCTAATTAAAGTCCCTAAGATTTTTTGTGCTTGGTTGTTGGAGCTGAACCTGACTTGGTATCAGAATGGTTAATTTGCAAGGCAGACTCTCTTTACATCTCAAATGCTAAATGGACATGATAACTGCTAGAACTGGTATAAGCCTGTTGTAGTTGAACCAACTATTTATTGTGTACAGTAATGAAAATAGGATGTTCAATTATCCTTGAAAGCAGAAGGTGGAAAATGGGAAACATCATTACTGGGGTCTTCAATTCAGTACCAATGGTAGCATATGTGCTTACCACTAGTCCATTAATGAATCATTGTCCTGGTGTATGGTCTGGGTCAAGGCTTAGTTCAGTTTTGATAAACTTGCTTTGACCTTTTGATAAAATTGGTATGTTGCTTGCACTAAATGTTATGGCACTAAAATGGAAACAACATGATATTTGCAGTTGGTGCAGTTACTGTGACAATTTGCAAAATTCTTGTCTCTTATATTTGAGCTGTTCTTTGAACTTAATGTGGATATCATCAATAACCTTTAATATTATTCTTGGTTTCTTTTTCTTGAATTGAAGTTGGTATTGTCACTAATTATTGTGTGTGATTTTGGCAGATAATCACAATGCCTTGACCGTAGTGAGCCTATGGGCTCCTGTTGTTTCTGTGAGTATTTTCAGTTTCTTTAGCTTTATATGTCCAGAAAATAATTCAATTGGCTTCCTGTCTCACATAAAAAGTTGTATCTGCCTAACGAAAATTGACCAGAAGAAGTAATCAGGGTGGAACATTTCAAAGTACTGATTAGATATGTAGCAGCTAGGCTTAGATTCCTAGCATCAGGGATGTCTTATTTTTCCCTCTAACCTTTGATCGAAACAAAAGACCATGTGAAATAGTTAATTTCAACAGTATTCTATTATATAATTTGCATTATTGAAGTTCCTTTAACATTTTCTTATTCTCTAGATATATCTCATGGACATTCACATATGGTACACTCTCTTGTCAGCGATTGTTGGTGGGGTAATGGGTGCACGGGCTCGGTTAGGAGAGGTATTAATATTCTTAGTTATCAATATTTGTTTCTGAGGGCGAATTATTCTTCATGACTGTCCTTGTCATGTCAATTGCTTAATGTTGATTTATGACAGATTCGTTCAATTGAAATGGTGCATAAACGTTTTGAGAGCTTCCCTGAAGCCTTTGTTAAGAATCTTGTTTCTCCACAAGCAAAAAGGTACCCTTTTTTTTTAGATGGGACCAAGCAAAAATGTACTTGAAATGTGATACTGAGATGCCTTAAATCTGTGTCAAACCAAACAAAGGAAAGGCCATTCCTTCAGGAATAGGCATTTCTTTCCGGCTCCATTATCCCCAGCCAAACATGCACTTATTAAATGGCTCGTAGATTAAATTTGTATTGCCTTTTCTGTTATGTCTTCTAAGTAACTTCTTTATCATTCTGCTTTTCCAGGGTTCCATTTGACAGACAAGAAGCTCAGGTGAGTGATTTATTTTGTGTTGTTTCCTTATAACTACAACTTTGATGGAATCATCGCTTAAAAGTTTAATTATTTAATTTTATGTTATTAATTTTGCTTGTTAACCAAAATATAATTTGATAAAAGGTTATGGTAGATGCGATATAGAGTCACAAAGAATCTACTGCTGTAATTTAAAAGAAAATGCCAAGAGATACTAGTTTCAATTGTAAAATCTCTCTTTTCTATACTCCAGAGGTGCCTTTAATTCTCGAACAGGGTTGAAACCAGTGCAGAAACATTATTGCAGCTTACTTAGTTTTTGGTAACTGGAACGGCTAATTGCATATGAGATGCTTGACATAACAATAAATTATAACATTTTTTTTTCTTTTGTTTATTGACTCTGATTCTTCTTGGCTAAGAGTGGATCAATCTCTTTATGAGATATTTTCTTTTGGATTTTAAATTTTGGTTGGTTTATGCAGGCTTCTCCAGAAGTGAAGAAAGAATATGCGGCTATTTTTTCTCCATTTTGGAATGAGATAATTAAAAGTTTGCGCGAGGAAGATTATATAAGTAATAGGTAAATTATGGAAGCATTCTTTTGTTGTTAACCTCTGGGGTTGGATTTAGCCTAGCAGCCAGGGAGGTACTCTTGGTGCTAAATTTCGGGATAACATTATCCTATGAATCTCTTGATGGGCTTCTGGGTGTAAAAAGGGATTATATTTTCTTGTTTTCTTTAATTGAAAATTCATATTCTTAGATTATCCTACAATTGTTATGCTTTTCTAGGGAGATGGACTTGCTTTCTATTCCTAGCAACACAGGCAGTCTACGGCTAATTCAGTGGCCTTTGTTTCTTCTAAGCAGTAAGGTTAAACCTGTCAAACACTATCTGGAACACATTACAGCTGACAACCTCAGTCCCTATGCTAAAAGTTCATTTGTTGGATGACATCATTTTCCAGATATTTTTGGCAATTGATTTGGCTTTGGACTGCAAAGATACTCAGACTGATCTTCGGAATAGAATATGTAGGGATGAATACATGTCTTACGCTGTTCAGGAGTGCTACTACAGTATTGAAAAAATTTTGCATTCCCTAGTTGATGGTGAAGGGAGACTTTGGTATGAATTGTTCAGACTACTGTATTGTTTCGGTTTTGATTTGCAAAGTTTCCATTAAAAAATTTAGTGTAATTACTATTTCCATTATGAATTTCTCATCCTTGAGGTTTGCCGCATGATTTTAATATTTGTGATACAATTTTGTGGCAGGGTTGAAAGGATCTTCCGAGAGATTAACAACAGTATACTGGAGAATTCACTTCTAATAACCTTGTCATTTAAGAAGCTTCCACTTGTTTTGTCAAGATTTACTGCATTAACTGGGCTTCTGGTACGTGTAATCTCAAATTCATTCATCATTATTTTATCTGAATGATACAACTTAAATTATTCTAGTTATCATATACTATAACATCTGAGATTTTTTTGTTTCTGCTGCTTCATAGTTTCATTTGAAAGAATTGGAGCTTATACAAATTGCCACTAACATTTTCCTTTTCTCTCCTCCTTTCCAGCCACTAGTTATTGATGCTTTTATGTGTACCTACTGTATTGTAGTATTGCTTGCCAGACAAATGAACATTGTTGTTTCTTAATCTTGAATGAGAAATTATGTATAATTGGATTATTTGTTGACTGCTCTGTTGTTGGATCTGAATAAAGTACACGTTTCTTCAATGTTACTTGTCTAGAATATAGTAGATACATGGTGCTTAAGTTGCTTTTCATCCCTAAATAATATCCAGATAATTTAAGTTGTCTATATACCGTATTAATATTGACATGTGATGTGTTCCTGATCAGTACAGATAACTTGGTCTATATACCATATTAGCATTGCCATGTTTGTTGCATTCCTGATCAGTATTTATAATAACTAATTGGTTTATGATAAGTGCACATGGAAAATGTGTTGATATTCCATTGACTCTCAGGCATGTATTGTACATTCTTATGGTGATATCTCATATTTATTGTTTCTTTCTTTCTTTGTGTAATCATAACAAAAGTTGAATATTGTGATAGTATTTAAATATATATTTTTTTGGCAGGTATGTGGACACATTTTTTTAAAAAGTTTGAGGATTGAAATATTTTGTTGGTACATTGTTTGCCATTTTGATATAAAAGCTTCATGCATTCATAATAACGAATTGGGTTGTGGCAGATACGGAATGAAACTCCAGATCTTGCAAAAGGTGCTGCAAAAGCTTTACTTGATCTATATGAGGTTGTTACACATGACCTGCTGTCATCTGATTTAAGGTTTGTGGTTGGATATATGTGATTGTTTGAAATGTTTAGTATTAGTTCAGTTTAATGCTTCATTACATAAAGTTCTGTTGTATCCTTTCACTTTTTAGGGAGCAGCTTGATACATGGAACATTTTGGCTAGAGCTAGAAAGGATGGTCGGTTGTTTTCTAGGATAGAATGGCCCAAAGATCCAGAGATTGTAAGTACTCCTAATAAACAGTTCTCTTCCAAATGACATTTTAGCTTGGTGTTGTTTGTTTGCACTTACACTCAGTTTATTTTGTTTGCTTCCTCAGAAGGAGCAGGTGAAGCGATTGCACCTCCTTCTTACTGTTAAGGATTCTGCTGCTAACATTCCAAAGAATCTTGAAGCAAGGAGAAGATTAGAATTTTTTACCAATTCTTTATTTATGAATATGCCGCCAGCAAAGCCAGTTTGTGAAATGATACCATTCAGGTAACATGACTTTTGTTGTTTTATAGATGAGTTAGAAGACTTATTAGTTGTCTTCTTATTTTTCTGTTTGTTCTGTTTGAGAACAGTGTCTTTACCCCATACTACAGTGAGACTGTACTCTACAGTACCTCTGAGTTACAAAAAGAAAATGAGGACGGGATATCCATCCTTTTCTATCTTCAGAAAATTTTTCCAGGTATCTTGCTGATTTCTTTATTGCTTTTCTGTATGTTCCTTCTTTATCTCGTTCCAGGGCTCTGTTGTTATATGTTTGCATTCTTTATATTTAAACAATATTACAAGTTTTCACCTTTTTTGGGCTTTAAGAGCAGTATTGGTTTGTTATACGTGGTCGTGAATGCTTATAACTATCTTTGTTTGTATGATTATGTTGACACGCCATACTTGACTTGAACAGTTGCATTGACATGTTCTCCTATGATGTTTCCTTTTTTTGTCTGTGGGAAAGGGGGTGTCATTGGTAACGTGTTTGCATCAGAGAGCAAAAATACTGCTTATTTATTTCCTTTTTTTGTGCATTTTGTTGAGGTCGTCCCATGTTATATTCATATTGTTATTTTTTAACAGTATACTTGAATGATGTTTTGCTTTATTCTAGATGAATGGGAGAATTTTCTGGAACGAATTGGTCGAGGCAAGTCTGCTGGGGACATAGATCTTCAAGAAAATTCAAGTGATTCTTTGGAGCTTCGGTTTTGGGTATCTTATCGAGGACAAACTTTGGCTAGGACTGGTTAGTACTATGGTGCTACTGATATAATTTGTTTTTAATTGTTTGATGAAATCTGATACTCCCTTTTGCAAATAATGAGTTTGCCTCGAATTTTAGAGACCTCACAATGGTTGTCTCAGTTGTTTGTTGAACCCAAGTTGAATACTCCTAAAGCATTGAGGGTAAGATGTATGCGACAAGGGTAGTGTCTTACAGTTCCGCATCAACTGGTTAGAATGGGTTGTTGATTATTTCTAAGAGACGCTTTTCCCAAATAGTCGGAGGTCTTTTGAGCCATTCTAGTTAAAAAAAAAGGGAAAACCATATTTGGAGGGCAACTAGATATTTCAATGGTGCTCTTTCTCAACTAGTGTAAGGCTTTTTGAGTGATTACACAAAACTTGTGCTGGTTATACTATGTGAACAATATTATACTATGTTGGATCAAGTTCGTGTATACATAATCTTTTCCCATCTCCATTTTACCTCTTTCACAATAGCAATTTTAGATTATTGTAAGTTATCTGATGCAATTATCAAAATGAAGGAATCTGAATTTCAAAATTTAATATGAGACATGGTTGCATTCACTAACGCTACTCTTAAAGCAATGTTCATTTTCAAGAGGATAGTCCTTGTGATGGATTATACTTCTCATGTGACGTGGGTATGCTCAAAAGATTATCCAAGCAATGTTCATGACGTGGATATAATCATTATATCCAATTATCTTTTATCTGAAAATTTTGGTTTTTACGAAACTACAGTGCGTGGTATGATGTACTACAGAAGAGCTTTAATGCTTCAAAGTTATTTGGAAAGGAGGCCACTTGCAGGTATCAGCCTCTCGATTGAATGGTTGATTGTTTGTAGTGACCTACTCTGGTTGAGTGAAAGGCTTAAACACACTGACGTGATTCCCTTCGTGTTAACAGTAGCTGATTATGCTCAAAATACTTTGCCGCCAACTCAAGGTTTTGAGTTGTCGCATGAAGCACGGGCACAAGCAGATTTAAAGTTTACTTATGTTGTCTCATGCCAAATTTATGGACAACAGAAACAGCGAAAGGCACCTGAAGCTGCTGATATTGCTCTTTTGTTGCAGAGGTAAAAATTGCAATAACCGTTATCCATCCGTTGAATCAGTTCTAATTTTCGTCAGTAATCTTTATGACTGTTATGTTATTTTATTTTTTGTTATCAGAAATGAAGCACTTCGAGTTGCTTTCATACATGTGGAGGAGACTGTTACAACTGAGGGAGAAGTTTCAAAGGAATTTTATTCAAAGCTTGTGAAAGGTGATATCCATGGAAAAGATCAGGTATGTCTGACCTCTGTTGACCTGTTTATCCAAAATTTTGAACTTTCAGAGGAATTTTACTTGCTGTTCATGTGTTTGGTTGGATGTTGTTTCTTTCTAGTGTTGAATAAAAAGATATTTGTTCTCTGCTTTAAGATGACATGTACAACTGTGTGCATGGATCTTTAATTTTTAGGGAAAGATCGTCCAGTATACTGCTTAGTTTCATTTTTCTAATACAAAGGCTCTGCTAAATCATCTTGCATTAATTTTGTGTATTTGGGACTTTTGGTTTGTTTGAATTGATATTATATAGATGTTGAGAACTGTGCAGTAAACACAGATGAGATAGGTTCAATTTAACTGGCCAATCTGGACCTCCTGTCCACTTTTTGTAATAATTTTCACTTTCAAGAATTTTTTGTTTCTTACCAAAAGATAGAGCCTTTCGTTATAGAAACTGTATTAGATGATTTTGTGATTCTTCAGGATGTACTAGTTTTTTTTGTGGACATGTTTTTCTTTATTTTTTATATCCAAGCAATCATCTCTATTTTCCATGGATTAATAACTTTTAGGTCTTTTAATTTGTAGTATAAAGCTTTTAATTATCGATCTGTACCGGAAAAGTTGCATGTTGCAGTATAGTGGTGTTGCTCAATCTTTGCATCTTGGTATTTTACCTTTATGAGTGATGCGTAATCTCCCTGTCTCTTACAAACTCTTAGAGAAGTATCTAGTACAAAAATATTGTCACAGACAAATTTCCCAAGTTGTGCATTATTTCCTTTTGTTATTGTTCCTAGGGAAATAAAAGAGACGTTATTTTAAATATTATTAGAGATTGCATTATCTAAATACTATTAGTGATTGTGTTAGTCCATATCATATTTTTATCCAGGTAGCAAAAGCTTGAAATTTTTTGACTCAATGAGGTCATGGAGCAATTTACCATTTGACTACTAATTATCTGAATTTCATGGCTGTTTTCGGCTTTTGCTACTTCCATAAGGAAATCATATATATGAATTTTATGGTTCTAATGTGATTTTTATTTGTTTGTAGGAAATATATTCAATCAAACTTCCTGGAGATCCAAAACTTGGAGAAGGGAAGCCTGAAAACCAAAATCATTCCATAATTTTCACACGCGGAGAAGCTATTCAGACTATAGACATGAATCAGGTATTAATTTATACTTATTTACCATCTATGAGTTTCTTTTTTTTTTTTATCCTTTTAGTTTGAAACAAACAAAATGGAGTTATTTGATTCTTCAAGCCTGGTTTCTATTTGGCTATGCTAGAGTGCATTTCTGTGTTTTCTAGCATGACCTGAACTTCAGTTTGTGGGCATCTTCTGCACTGGTTTTCTCTGGTACATTTTATTAGAAATGTGGATTGAAAAAATACTTGTAGAGGATGATTGGTCTTAGCTTTTGGAGTCCTGAGTGCTTGGTTTTAGATAATTTGATTATTGTCTTTATGTTTTCCCTATTAAGGATGGGGTCGAAGTCTTGGATTTAGACAATAATTCTAATTTCCTTTGTTAATCATGAAATTTGTCCTGTATGTATTATGTTGGGGTATTTTAGTTAAGGTAACCTTGATTCTGTTGACTTTTTTCATGGGTTATTTTATTTAAGGTAACTTTGAGATGCCTTTCACTGAAATTTGTGAGCTTCACCTCATTTTAGTATTTTGATATGAATTTCCTATACATCAGGTATTGATACTAAAGACACCATAATTTTTATTTTCTTTGATATCTAACTGAAGAAGATTGGTTACCAGATGAAATAAAGTAGAATTACAAGAGTGAACCAGAGGTCCACAATGTAAGCAAAAGGCAGCCCTTATGTCTGGATAACAAATATGTTTACGGAGAGCAATCAGAAAAACTTTTACCATTACACCTTTCAGTATGCTATGTCATGCCAAAGGCACTATGATAAAATGTGTCAGATACCTGTAAAAATGTGTACTTAACTGAAAGCCCCTTCCCACTTGAGATGGATGAAGGATGGAGTGTCTTTATAATCCTTTGAGCATGAGCCTATAGGAACGCAGGGAAAATTAAAAAAAAAAAATTATGTTCATGTGCACTAGAAATTTTAAGGATATGTTTTTTGCATGTTACTGTTTACCGGGCAGAAGCCAGAAGAGTGGCTTGACAATGTATTCTTGAGGCAATTATGAAAAGTTAAAAGTGTGTTAAATTCAGGGTAAAGCATCTTCTTCTAGATGCTAAGATGATATTCTGGAAACTTAGAGCTAGTTACTTGACGTCAATACTTTGGTCAATTTCTTCAATTCATCAACTTTATTTTGCTTACAGAGGTGGATCAAATATGTACATTCATTGCTTCCATATAGAATATGCAGAATCTTGTGTTGTGGTAACAAACTCATTTGGGTTTTGTGTTTTTTGTTTTATCTATCGTATTAATTGTTATCTTGTAAGGTTTATAGACACTGCATCTTGAGAAATTAATGCTTATTAACTTCAGGTATATGATTCCTTGGCTGCCCCAATATTAAATCATTGTGGGGCTCAAATTATGAAAGGAGGTATTTACCCTTTTGAGACTGGTCAGCCAAGATTTCCTGGGTCAATTAGGCATTAGTTTTGGCATATCATTTACTTGCCTATTGCACTTCATTTTCCTTTTCTTTTGGCTGCTGCTTGTTTGCCTTTCTTTTTTGAAATAGAATCTCTTTTTGGTGTTGTTTGCTTGGCTTCTGTTTAATGTTTCACGTTAGGGAACCAATAATGATTTTTACTGGAATCTACTGCCTGAAAATGCTATGAAGTTATTACAAGATGTGAATTTGCTCTTGTTTTGTTCTCTAGGACAATTACTTTGAGGAGGCAGTGAAAATGAGGAATCTTCTTGATGAATTCCGAAGAGATCATGGCATTAGACCTCCAACAATTCTTGGTGTGAGAGAGCATGTTTTTACTGGAAGGTCTGGAATGTGTTTTCTTTAGATAATGGCTGAATGTGGTTTTGTTGTTGTATTGATCTTTCTTACCATTTATGTTTCGGGCTATACATGCAGTGTTTCATCTTTGGCCTGGTTCATGTCTAATCAAGAGACGAGCTTTGTGACCTTGGGCCAACGCGTGTTGGCAAGTCCTCTTAAGTGAGTAGTCTTTTACCTAAACCTGTACTATAGGAGGAAAGCCTTTTTTTTTTCTTTCGATACTAGAGATGTTAATTTGTCCTGAATTATCTGGGTGCAGCATCTCCCCCAGACCTATTTAATTATCAGATCAACTTGATGCTTTGTTTTAATCATTTAAATCTGACTTTAGGTAAATGATTGTCATATAATAAATATTTTGTGAAACTCTGCACAACTGTAATGGAGAAAGCTAATATATCATAAATGAGGTCTTAATCTTACTCGTTATCAGATCACAAATGCCCCTTAGGACCACAGCTATTACAATGACCTGTGGTTTTACTGAATTCTCTTTTCTTATTATCATGCCTTAATACCCTTTTATCTATTCAGCATTCTGGTATGGTTCTCTTTGTTTTTAGGGCCTTAATTTGGTTCGAAATTGAGGAAGAGTTTTAATGTCGTCAAGTGGAACATATAGAGGAAATTTATTAGCCATTTAGTTAAGGAGGCTACCTTTGTAGTAATAAAGTGGCAGAATATAAGCCTTTGTTCTCATTTTCTTTTCCTCCATGATTTTTCAGTCTTACTAATACCTGCTCCTTTTCCTATGAACTTTCTTCCTCCTAGTTGAGTTTTGGTTCTTGAAAGGGAGAAAAAGCTACACGTAGTATCTAGGCTTATTGTAATGTCTAAAAAGGCTTATTTGTGCATAGTTGTATATGCATTGCACACATTTGTTTCCTCATCTGCTGTTTGTGATCTGCAGAATTATTTTTAATAAGTGGTTATTATTGTTAGGTATAACCCCCTGATACTCCTGTCAGGTTTTTTGGACAGTTTGGTGGATTTCTTGTCCATTTCTGTAAATTACATCTGTTAGTGATTAAATAGTATTGTTGGGGTGTTACCTTTTAGCTTAGGCTTTTGGGTTAACAGTGACTTAACATGGTAGGAAAGCTAGTTTGAGCAAGTGGTCTTGTCCCTGTTCATACTCGTGGAATTAAGTCATGACAAATTGCATCAGTGTTTTTTCATATTTTTGTGCTTGTGCCTGTGGTTGTTTCTTGTCACATAGGTCAGGGGAGTATTTGAGCTTAAATGTTGTTACCTATTAGCCTAAACTTTTTGATCTAGTGATAATTACAACAACATTAATGTACTTTTTCTGTTTATTGTAAGAAAAAAAAAATTACGAGTTATAGAACCCCTACTGTGATCCAACAATGGAATCTGGATGGATATTCATTTATGCTTTCTGAGGCCAGCCTTTTGTTACTATAAGTTATCTCAAAGTTCACTGGGCAAATAAGAGATGGAAGGCATATATAGGAGGTGTAGAACTGTAGATAGCCAGTGTTTGTATATATATGCTCCTATCACCTACCACATAACCCACTAGTGCAACATAATAACATGTGTTTTTGTTTTTTTTTTTTTTTCTCCCTTAGAAAAATTATTTTGGCCTTTTTGGACTGTGGGGAGGGAGTTGGGTTGAAATCACTTTTCTTTGGTTAGCAGCTGGTTGAGTTGTTGAGGAATTTTGGTCATATTGCTGTAATTGTCAGGCAGCAAAACTATTTCAAACTGCTAAATATATGCTAATTTCATTTTTCATCTAAAATCTCTGCAGAGTTCGCATGCACTATGGGCATCCAGATGTTTTTGACCGAATATTTCATATAACTCGAGGTGGCATTAGTAAGGCATCACGTGTAATTAACATCAGTGAAGATATATATGCTGGTAACTTCCCCATTCTCTCTCTCTCTCTCTTGTGTAGCTGATTTATGGGGTGATTTATCACATTTTGGAAAGTGTGAACAGCTATCTACTTTCTGAAAGAATGTTCTACAACATGGAAAATACTTTTTAGAATGTTCTACCACATGGAAAATACTTTTTTTTATTCATTACACTATACTGGATTTTAATGTTATGTCTACTCCGGTTTTGCTCTTTCATATGTTGCTGAAGAGTTTTGGTTGCTATTGCAAAAGTGAAGGTTTTCCTTTAAAACATGGTGTTCAAGAGCTATGTAATAGAAGAGACTGCATAAGAGATCTTTGTTTTTATACTTTGGGTCTGTAGGTTTCATTGTATTTCTTGGTTTGCTTTAAAATATGTATGTGCCGGACTGCATGGACAATTTTTAGTTATATATTTTAAATGATGCATCATCTATGCTGCGATGAATGTTGACTATGCAATATGTGAGGCACTCTCTTGAAGCTAGATTCCTTTAGCAATAACCTGGGTTTTTGTAAATGGAAATTTAAACTTACTGTTGGAATCATGGCGTCTAATTGCTGCAGGGTTCAACTCCACATTGAGGCAGGGTAATGTTACCCATCACGAATATATTCAGGTTTGATATTCTAATTGCACATTTTGGTTTAGTTTATGCTGCATACATGTATCTGAAGATATTATCTTTCCCTCCAATTTCCTGATAACTCCTCTTCATCTAGGTTGGAAAGGGAAGAGATGTTGGGTTAAACCAGATTGCATTATTTGAAGGAAAAGTTGCGGGAGGAAATGGAGAGCAAGTCCTAAGCAGGGACGTGTACAGGCTTGGTCAACTTTTTGACTTTTTTAGAATGCTCTCCTTCTACTTCACAACTGTTGGTTACTATTTGTGCACGATGGTATGCATATTTCCATGATCGGTTGTGTTTTATCCAGTGATTGGATCCTATGCAGGTAGCCAGTTTCCCAAATTTGCTGATAAGAGCTTGTTTTTTAATGCAGATGACTGTCCTTACAGTGTATATATTCTTATATGGAAAGGCTTACCTGGTAAATTTGTCAAATTAAGCTCCCTCTTAGTTCCCACTTTGTATTGACAGAGTTTATCAATTTGGAAGCAGTATTTGACTTTAATTTAGTGCCACAGAATAAAGAAATACAGCACGATGGTATGCTTGCTATTTAATGTTTGATGAAATACTTAATACGCATACCTACCCTATTTGTTGATCACTGGTAACAACAATTAGTCATGCATTAAATTGTAAAGATGATTTTTTAACAGGGACTATAATATTGTGGAAATCTGGAAGCATCTTTTCTGTGGTTTAGTTGCTCTATACATATAGCTAGAGATTGAAGGGATATATGTGAGTATGCTAAGGATAGAATCACTTTCTAAATTTCAAATTTTCGAAAATCAAATTAGTCAGTCAGCTACATAAATGTTGGAATTCAGGAGATGGATGATGGGACCTTAGTTTTCCCTCACCTAAAAATAAGCGGCAAAAGCTTAAAAGGGTCAGCAATTTTAAAACGCTGCAAAACTTTATAATGGTCAAATTATAAAGTGCACAACCTGTATATATTTGTTTTCCATAATTCATCTGGTTCACTTGCATATGGAATGGGAACTCAAGAAATTTTGTTATAGTGCATGCAGCTGGTTTTCTGACTGTGTGGGCTTCTCTAAAGTTACTACATATTGTATTTAGCAAAGGGATTGGAGACCAAGTATTATGACCATTTATGCAGAACATTATGCATTTAAATGAGAGTTATATTCTTATCAGTCTTTTAAGCATGCATTGTGCCTTTTTTATTTCTGTACCCTGTTCTTATATTACTAAAACAATTATCAAATCTGGGATGTCTTAGGCATCCAGTTTCATTATTTTTGTTCATATGTAACTGAATTTATGTATCAAAATAGTGTCTTGTTCATATATTAAGACTTGTACCGAACCCAGCCTCAGCTAATAAAATTTTGTGATTTTGCTACCTGCCTTTTCAGGCTTTCTCTGGACTTGATCGGCAAATTTCACGTGAAGCAAAATTGTCAGGAAACACATCATTGGATGCAGTGCTGAATACACAGTTCCTGGTCCAGATTGGTGTTTTTACTGCAGTCCCCATGATAATGGGCTTTATACTTGAACTGGGATTGTTGCAGGCCAGTAGATCTAACACTCAGCAGCGTTGTGTTTGGAATAGTTTACCTTCAAGATATTTTAGCTTTGTTTTGCTACAAATTAGTAGACTTTGTTGGGCGTATTATAAGCATTTTGCCTCTGCTTTATTATAATACCAGGGTTATAAGTAATTTGGTGGGCTATGCATGTTATAGGTTAATTTTGGTATTTGTTTATCAATGATATTGTGTTAAATAATTGCCCCATTTACTACAGTTTGAACTGTTTTTACCTTAAAATATGCAGGCTGTTTTCAGCTTTATCACCATGCAGCTTCAATTATCTTCCGTCTTCTTTACGTTCTCGTTAGGAACAAAAACTCATTACTTTGGACGTACCATCCTTCATGGAGGTGCAAAAGTATGTATTCCTTTTTTTATGATTTTGTAAATAATTCCTTCTCTCTTTTTTGGTTAATTGGGGAGTTAACTTGTTTGCTTTTGATTTCAATAACAGTATAGAGCAACTGGTAGAGGCTTTGTCGTCCGCCACATAAAATTTGCTGAAAATTACCGGCTTTACTCAAGAAGTCATTTTATCAAAGCGTGAGTTTTTCTTGTTTTTTATTAATTCTGTTTGTTGACGGAGAGAAAGGTGTTGTTTTAAAGTCTTAAATCTTGTTTTCCAGTTTTGAAGTGGCACTGCTGCTTATAGTTTACATTGCATATGGGTACACGGACGGAGGTGCTGTTTCTTATATTCTGTTGACGCTTAGCAGTTGGTTCCTTGTGATATCATGGCTCTTTGCTCCTTATATCTTCAATCCATCTGGTTTCGAATGGCAAAAGTAAGTTCAATATATGTTTGAACTATCAGATGCTTCTGAGGCCATCTAGCCCACTGTCTTAGCTTCTTTCTTTTTTGCAGAAATATAATACACACACACACACACACACACACACACACACACACACACAGAGTTTCCTATATATATGTGTATGTCATATAGCATTGGAAGCCTTGAACCTTCTCCACTTGCATGGATTTGCTGACCGCTAAGTTTTATAATTCAACTGTTTAACAAACAGGACTGTAGAGGATTTTGATGATTGGACCAGTTGGCTACTGTATAAAGGTGGAGTGGGGGTGAAGGGAGACAACAGCTGGGAAGCTTGGTGGGACGAAGAACAGGTTGAGTATTATGACAGAGTTAACTTTGCAATTATTCCAATGGAAATGGGATTTGTTTCTCCATCACTTTGCTATTTGCTTCGAGGAGGCACCATTTAATTTTTACTTGGTGTAATACCATAAAAAAAAGAATGGAAGAAATCTCTTGTAGATGTGATCCAAAATAATTTCTTCTTATCTAGAAACTCTGGACCTCTGATCCTAAATAGAAGTTTTCTACAAGTCATTATTTTTAGATTAAAATAATCATATAACTAGTGGCAGAGGTACGAGTACTAAGGACAGAAGTACTGAACATGTCATAGACTTTGCCTATTTTGAAAAATTAAAACCGTAACTTTATCTGTACTTACAAAATAATGACTATTTGATTCCATTTAATTTTGTTGACATATTATGGAAAGAAGGAGAAATAAAAGGGAGAGAATATGAAATCAATTTTCACTCCTAAAGTTTTACATCAAACAATATAATTCTGCTAAATTTAAACTACAAAATGGTTATTCTCGTATATTAATAAAAAACATATAGATTTTTAGAGAAAAAGAAACATATAGATTGATATTTGGAATTTTCTTTTTCTTTCTATTAGAAAGGTTCTTTCTTAAGTCAGTCAAATAAATTTGACTTAAAGAGGATTTCAAAGAAAGGGATTGATTGTGGGATTTTTTTTTTTTGTTTTAATGGTTTTGTGGTGGAGATAACTTTTTCTTGTTTTGGGTCAAATGATCTTTTGAAAGGTTCCTTTGCCTGATTGAAGAATTAAGACAGATCTGGGAGTGTGTATGCCTGAATGTTTTTTTTTTTCTTTTAATAATCAAATTGAGAATTGTTTCCTTCTGAGAATTGCGATGTTTCATTACTTATTGTTCATCTTTTGAACTTATTATGTTATGCTAAAAAGTATAACATTCTTGTCAATGGTTTATGATATGGGTTGAACATGTTTTTCGATTCGTTTCTACCTCTCCCTCTCATGTGCTAATGTAAGCTACTTTTCTTTGGCAGATGCATATCCAAACATGGAGAGGTCGTATATTGGAGACAATATTGAGTTTGAGGTTTCTCATGTTTCAATATGGCATTGTATACAAACTCCATCTCACTGGAAAGGATACATCACTCGTGGTATGTTTTTCTTTCTAAATAAAAGCTTTTATGTCTAACATATACTCCTTGGGGGAAAAAAAGGAAAAAGAGAAAAGCAACACTGCTTTTCATCGGGCACTCCTTGCATGAACTTATGCTACCCTAGGCTGATTATAGACAGTTTCCTAGTTTGAGGCATTTATTCTGGTATAATTATCATCACAAAAAATTTGTTTTTTATTGGCTTGTGTGGTAATGCTTGCACAATTTAAGTTTCAAATTGTGAATAAGCTGTATGCTATGGGAATGTATTCTCCTTAAAGAGTTATTCTGATTCTGTATGATTATATGGTTAAGAGTACCACTGATTTGGTTACTTTGTTACTTTTTCATCCTGACAATTGCTTGTTGTGTAGATTTATGGCTTCTCCTGGGTCGTATTAGTTTTCATTGTAATGATATTCAAGGTTTGTACATTTTCTTGTCCATAATTTCCTATCATCATTACTTAACTTTGTTGCTTGGTTTTGCTAGGGAACTTGGTCTTATTTGTGATTGATTTTCTGTTGGATATAGATCTTTACCTTTAGTCCTAAGAGGTCCGGCAACTTCCAGTTATTGATGCGGTTGATGCAGGGAGTAACATCCATAGGACTAGTTACAGCTCTCGTCCTTGTTGTTGCCTTCACTGATTTGTCAATTGCAGATCTCTTTGCAAGCATCCTTGCATTTATTCCTACTGGTTGGACTATCATATGTGTAAGTTTCAAATGCTTATGGCACATTCTGCAGAATTGCATCATAGACCAGAATAACTGTGATAAAGGATCCAAGTATGGTTAATGTTCTTTGCCTTATAAAACGTTTTAGCATTTCCTTCTTAGATGAAACTAGATAAGTCCATGCTAGCTTGTTGGATGGTGAGGTATAAGAAATTTGTTTACGCTTAGGAGTGAATCCAACTAATGGCAGGTGCCAACAAAAGTAGCACCATTCCGCTTGAGTTTAGTTATTAATTTGTTACATCCTTTCACACTCCACATACTGACACAGAAAGAGATGCCACCCTTTCAGAAATATAATTCTAATGTGTAGATAGGGGCAACATTTCAACTTTGGTTAGATGGAAGCTAAATTTGACCGATTGAAGTTTTATTTTGTATCAACCTCCATATGGTTCTTTTCTTTTTCAATGTTATTTTAATTCTCCAAACTTGTTATCTTTGTGCTGTTACAGCTAGCTGTCACATGGAAGAGCATAGTCAGGAGTCTGGGCTTGTGGGATTCAGTGCGGGAGTTTTCCAGAATGTATGATGCCGGGATGGGTATGCTTATCTTTGCCCCCGTGTCAGTATTATCATGGTTTCCATTTATTTCTACCTTCCAGTCCCGTCTTCTATTTAATCAAGCATTTAGCCGTGGACTGGAGATCTCCCTCATCCTTGCTGGAAACAAAGCCAATGTTGAGAATTGATTGTTGCTCTTTTTTGGGACGTATGAGGCTGCTGTAACCTTATCGAGTGTAGATTTCAGTTAGAAATGCTCTTGTATGATATCACATTCTGCCTCAAATGCTAGGATGGGACATTCTCTTTTTTGTACAGATGGTTGTAGAAGTGTAGCCGAATAAGATAAATACTTTTTCTTTTACCATTCTGCGTTTATTTTTGGTAGTTGAGTATATTTCTATTGGTTCATTATAATTTAGGATTCAGGATCGACCAAAGAACCGAGCAACCACTGATAATGCTTTGGTTTGTTAATGCTTTTTACTTTATGTTTTTGGTTCGACCTAAAGTTTGTGCTTTTGGGCTTGTGATGAATATGAGAACCGATTTGCTTCCCAGACAAAGTTAACGTCGAAATTTGGGGGAAGCATAGATGTTAAGATAAATGTATACCATTTATAAAAAATCAATCCATTGGTTATATAGGTAAATATGATCACTCATTCGTTTCCCTCACTTTTTTTAATCTTTGTTTGAATATAGGTGAACTTAATATTAAAATATATAACAATTATATTTTCATTTCAGGTTTAGATTAATACATATAAATAAATAAAATCAGGTATAACATTCCGAGTAATTATCATCAATAAGACAATAATGAAAGTCCTTACTATCTAGTAATTATAAATTGGGATAGAATTAATGATTTTTTTTACACAAAATTTTATATTAAATATAAGTCATTGGATTTATGGGTTATGTAATTAATACATTATTAATATATGTGTCAGATGTAATTTTAATTGTTGGATGTGTTTAAATTTAATTATTATATTTAATATAAAATTTTGTATAAAAAAAAGAGTTCTTTCATCTTATTCCTTGTAAATTAATTTAAAAATTTATTGTTCAAATCGATAAAAGAGTTAAAATTGTTAAAATGTGATAATACTTAAAAAGGAAAAGAAAAGAAAAGAAAACCTGAGTCGTACAATATTTGAATTTAGAACACGTGTTTATTGGAATATAAGTAGGCTCGCGAGCTCAGAGAGAGCGCTTACTGAATCTTTTAAATTCCCGGGAAACTTAAAACGGTTTGAGGTAGTGTGCGTAAACGACGGTTATACGTACTACATATAACCGAAACCTTCCAGTTTTGTCCCTCCTCTCCTTACTAATCGCTCTCTTTCTCCTTCTTATCTTCTCTCTGGCATTCTCTCTCCTTCTCTTCCTCTTCAAGCATTCCATCTCCCAAAGCTAGAGCTCCTTTTGGTCTTCCATTCATGGCATCTGTAGGTTCTTCGTATCTTACCTTCTACCTCCTTTTTCTTATATGCTTTATCATGTATAGATGTCAAATGTGCACTAATTAGGTTTGTGTACTGACATGATTGCTGTGTAATCGTGTAGATTTGTGTTGCCTCTTGGCACTTGCCACTATATGAAATTTAAAATAGGCTTGCTATCTTGAGCTGAAACTTGTAATTGTTTTCTTTTTTCCTTTTTATTGTCTAATGTTAAAAGAGCTTGGCATCGGTATAAAATCAATGCGATATAATTTGTTGAGGTCATAAGTTTCTTTCTTCAATAATGATTCTTTAGGGGTCATTCGATCGATTGCCGTTAAAGTTTGAAAAATAGTTCTCCTGTTTTTTTTTGGTTCATTATACTTTCCATTTAAATGGATAAGTATTTTTTTTTTTTTTTGTTCCTTTCCTTTTAAATTTTGGTTTCAAGAAAGCAATTTATGGTAGATGAAATTTAGATAATTAACTTTAGTCATTGAAAAGTTAAAAGGCAGGGTTTTGATAGCCTCTACATCTGATAACGGCCTTAATAATATATAAACACAATAAAAGTACATGTTGTTGTACGTACGGTCACATTGATTGAACTACAAATTATGTTTGTCAGTTTCGTATCTAACATTTGGTCATGTTTAATGTCTTAAGTTTTGAGTGGATCGTCTGCTTTGTGCATTTGATACATACTTTTTGTTGTTGATAATTTAGGTTAATCAAGATTAATACTATTAGTTGGATCTGATTTTTTAGATGGGCATTGTTACGTTATTTCAGAAAGTGGATTTTTCAAAAGGGACCTAGAATGATTTTAGGTTGTTCTGCAATCGGGCTTGTTAATTTCCCATATCTGATGGTTTATTTTCTTTCGCTAAAGACTTTTCTGAGTTGGAAACTCATCTCTCTACTAGCAGACGGTAATTAGCTAATGGCAATGCCAGTCTGTTCCTCTTAGGAAATAAAGGGAATCAAAACTATTCTTGTGTATAAATTGACAAAATAGAAGACACTTACTATATAGAAGCATTATAGAAAAGAAAAAGAATTTCAGTTTTGATTGATACTGTTGGTTAACCTCTCCATATATTATATTTTTTATGGCAATAGGAAGAAAGTTAATTAGATGATAACAGTAAATTTTTCCTATTCGAAAACAGAACAAACTAAACATTATTGGACTAAAAATCTGTTTGTTTCGCATATAATTATGTGTTCCACGTGCTGTTTGTAATTGCATGATAGCGCTACGAAGTAGTAAGTAGAAAGCGTAGAAGAAAGGAAGTTGGTGGTGGGGAGGGAGTGGAATAAAATGTTGAAAACAATGTTAATCAACCCCCTTTACTTTTGGTGGTAAAGTACTTGCGTATACCAAAAGAGTCCATGTTCTGATGCTCTTAGATCGTTTTTCATATTCAAAATCTTTTTTCTAAAAAAAAAAAGAGAAGAAAAGAAAACACAACGCGTTTAGTTTTGGTTCAAAATCTTTTTTCTATTTAATATTTTGATCGGTAAAGTCAAATGTCATGGGGATAAATAATGAATATTATGTGCAATATCAATCCGCAATAGTAAGCCGATCTGGAAAGCTCTTCGAAAGCAGTTTAGTTTTGGTCTGTAAGCTTGAGTATTTGCATAGGATCTTCACTAACCTTTTCTTTAATTTATTATACTTTTGGTTTTCAGCAGGAGAGAGGCCGGTCATTGCCTAAGTTCGGAGAATGGGATGTTAAAAACCCTGCCTCTGCTGAAGGATTTACCATGATATTTAACAAGGCTAGAGATGAGAGGAAGACAAATGGAAGTGCTGGGAAACATTTACCTCCGAGAAGGAGCGAGAGTATGTACAAGAATAATCGGAGTGAGAGTATGTACAAGAACAGTCAAAGTTACCAGTACCCTCGAAAGGTAAATTCTGTTACTGGTATTGGCAGTTTAATTTTGGTTCGGATACGATAGTATCTGTATGTTTCTCAAGAGTTATTTTTTGTTTTATTTTCTATGCAGAGAAAGTGGTTGTGCTGTGGTTGAATGAACCAACGACTACTTCTCTGCTTTGGGAGGCCTGAAATGAAATGATGTAAGTTGCATATGAAAGATAATACTAGGTAACTAAGTCCTTCATGTACATGCCCAGCCCTACTGCCGGATCATTGACTCCTTGCAATGTCATATATATTTTTTTTTTAAATTTCGTTTGTTCATTGCATTGCCTTGCCATTAATCTGCTGCTTTTCGGCTTTATTATGGGCTCGACATATTTTAATGTTTAGTCCGAAAGGGGAAGAGATGGATCTTGAAAAATTTTATTTTTTTTATTTTTTGTTGTTTGGGTAAGGCTCGTTCGTACTAAACTGTGAACACTCAAAAACATTGGTAGTTCGCTGGTTGTCTGATATATATACATATTTTCTAAGAAAGAAAATGATCTTACACATGCTATGATGCTCTTTTCTCAAATTCTACTCCGATTAAAAGTTCATACGTTTTAAAGACTACTTCAACTTTCTCAAATATTCGTCTTTCTTCGTGGAAAGTACGCTCTTGATTCTGTACAGATAAACCTGGAAAATTATCATTTTCTATTTGAGAACCGCAAAACGGTCGATATATTTGTTTGGGCATTCAGTGTGTCGGTACTGCTGCCTTTATCGTAGCGATGGCTACCGTTTTCAAAATGGTAGTACTCTTTCAGAATTCGGAATTCAATCACAGCCACGAAAACTCGTTCTAACATGGTTACAGCAGAACCAGCATTCCCTTATTCTTAACATCATCTTGACAATTGATCGACCAGCAAATCCTGCCTTGAAAAGTACCTAATTTCTCAAATCAACATTTTTCAGTTGATTTAATATATGGGCGTAACTTTATGAACCCATTTAATTCACAGAAACAACAGAAATTGACATAATGTACATATCCCGATTTCACTTTCTGCTTGTAGTAGTAGTAGTAACAGCAAGATAAAAAGTATACTTCGTGCCATCCAGTGAACGGCTTGTGGTGGCTTTAACCTAAAAATGGTTAAATAGAATTTCCATGTCTAAAGAAAGAAAATTAAAAGACCTCAGCAATCTGAATCCTAAAAAGCTAGAGCCCTTCATGCAAAACTTTTTTACACAGGTTGCTCAATTTTATTATCACTTCCATTTCCAGTTCCACCAACTACAGTTTCTTGTCTAGTTGCAGAATTGCCAAACGATGTGGGTGGATCTGGTCCACACTCAGTTGAAGAAGCCGCTGGGTTTATTGGATGGTCAAATTTACATGCAGGGCCAAACTTGCAAATGCCATAGCGACTGTAATGCGAACAGATGTTTTGATCCTGGATTTCAAAAACCCAAAAACAAATGAGTCAAAAAAGAGAAAACCTGTTTACGGAACATGACCAAACAAAGTTTAGATTCTTATGACTAAGCAATGAAAAAAGAAATAGTAGCATCTCGACAATATAAGTAAAAAAAGAGAAGAGCTAAGATAATTGCTTACAACAATTCACTTAGCATTGTTGCATCATGTCCTTAAATGAAGATTTCAGAAGCAACAAAAACACAAAGATAATAATAAATGTATACATATCCATCACCTCATAAGAGCATAGATTTGTTATGCACTAGACTTCAATTTTCATTTTGCACTGTACATGAGAATTGGGTGACATTTTCAAATTTAATTTCCTAGTATATATATCATCCATGAGAAGCACAGCAAAAAATAAGAACTTACAGGTCTCAGCGGCAGACCCTTGTCGCTGAGAGCACATGGTGGTGACTTAGAGATTCGATTCCTTGGATGATGATATTTGCAATTAGACTTGTACTTACAGTCCCCGGTTTTAAGGAAGTAACTGCACTCAGGTTGGCCAGGTCGTTCTGGGAATTCATCAACTACCATCTGTGGCTGATGATTTGTATAGACATTGGTTTCTAGCACTGGGTTGTTCATGACATACGTGGGGCTTGATTGCACACTTCTTTCTGGTGGATATAGAGGAGCCTTAACATGCCATTAGCAGATCAAAACAATTGGAAAAAAGTGATAAGTTACTGAGAGAACTTTAGAGAGAAAATAATATTTAAAACTACCTCTACTCTGTTACATCTCATAATTTAAAACATATACTCTAGAGGTTGTAGACCAAAAAGAGATAGAAGAAAATGAAATATCGGACAACAGTCTGTAGACAAGGTAAAACTAAGCATCGGGAGAACCCAGAAACTGCATGAAGGAATAGTTTTGTTATCGCTATTTCAACATAGAATTGTGATTTTTCCCTTCAATTGGTCATACAACATGAAGAAAGATAAGTACACAAAGACAGCTATAGTTATACAAATTAATTAGAGTAAGAGCGATGCCGCTACCTGATACCCATTCCATTCTGAATTTTGAGACGGAACTCGTTGACTTGGTGAAAACATCATTGGCACAAAGGGGGACGTCTCGTTTAAGGCCCTCGGTGATGACCAGGATCCTAAACTTGCTTGTGATGCAGCTTTTGATGAGAGAGATCCACCATTAGCATATCCAGAAGGAGAGTCAGAAACACCTACAGCTGTAGGATCAGGATGATTAAACCTGCAATTAGCTCCATACTTGCAGGAGCCATTACGCATATAATAAGGGCACTCCTTCTCACCCTGTGATGAATTACAATTTTAAAATTAGGATGAACACTATAAGAGAATGCAAACTGATCAACAATAAATCACTTGTTCATAATCTAGAGAAACAATGGTAGATATGTCATAGTTAGCAGGGATAGGAAAACATCCATTTCCGCTGCTTTATACAAAAATAAAAGTAATACCGGTCGAATAGGCAGACCCAGAAAGTTTAGCTCTAAACTTGGGGTAACCAATGTTTTTGCTTTTGTGTGATTGTATCTGCAAGCCTTTCCATACTTACACCCTCCTGTCCTCAGGTAATACTGCATAGAGCTCAAGAGAAAAATTATAACACCACAAAAATTTTTATAAGTACACTGTCCATAATACAGAGAGATAAAGAGATAATAAATGCTAAAAACATATTTTTCAAGTATTTTACTCTTCAAGAAGAAAATAAGGTATGAAAACATGCTCCATTCTGTATAATGACCACCAATATGAACGAATAAACCATAATTTCAATGCCAAAAGAAAACAAAATGAGCTACATAATCGTGTATATATAAAAATATATACTGGGTTTTCAATTACAAGGAATGTATTTGGAATTGAAGCTGTCTTTTCAATTAGAAAAGATAAAACACTTGGAACAACCTGCTATCATGTTTAGCAAAGATTGATACAACAATTCAGTTGATATCAAACCACTTGCACCAAATGTACAGAGTAAGTGGTTCAAATTTTTGGGTAATAAATATTTCATTTCAACAAAGATCCAATATCTTTATTCAAATCCCATATAAAAAGGACGGCCTCACATTCTCAATTCAAAAACTGGAAAAACAAAAAACGAAATTAATAATATTAACCTTGCATTCTATTTGGCTCTGGACTTGCCTCTCTGCCGATTCTTCCCTTTCCCTCGCTTTCTCTTTAGTAGCCTTAAAGACAACAAAAATATAGGAATAAATAAGTGAGACAACTGAACATTTCTTATCAGACAAATCAAATAAATTGAAATTTTTTCTGTACCATTTAAATATTTCCCTACAAACATATCTCAGGAAGTTGGCATTGATCGTTAGCATACTAAAAATTAACCACGATCCAAACTAATAACACTGAACTGAAAAAGAAAAAAAAATTACTCCTGCTCTCTCAAATTCTCTATTTCTCACAAAAGCATAATGCAAACATAGTCTAGCACCTAATTAAACTTCACATGCACATAAACCTAAAGACCTAGCTTTCACTCAGGTGAAACAATGACATATCAACAGAATTTAGAACAAGAGGTTCAACTTTTTACCTGGTTTTTTCTACGAATAGGGTGATTAAACTTGCAATTGGATCCGAACTTGCAGGTGCCTGTCTTCATATAATACGCACAATCTCCGGCTTCTGGTCTCACCGGATAGGGATACCTTTTTCTCATTTGATTTTCATTCTCATTCTCACTCTGAACTTCACTTTTAATTTTATTGTTATCATCGCTCTCACTCTCTTCTTCTTTACTTGAATATCTCTCTTCCATTTCTCTCAAATCAAGATTCTGAAGCTCATCTTCAAGTTCAGCCGCGTGATTGAGATCGGGGGGCGGAGGATCGAGATCGGATTTGGGAGACGAAGATTGCAACCCTAATTCAAGTTTAGGGCTTTCGTGATGAAGACTAGGAACAGGAATTGTTTCAGAAAGTTCCATTTTTGCATCACATTTCAAAACCCTAATCAAGCACCAAAAGAAGGAAGGAAGTGAAGAGGAGTGTTGTGAAATCGAAGTGAAGTGAAAAGTAAGTAGAGGAGGGTTTGATAACACAAAATAAATACTAAACAGGAGTTGCTGCTTATTATTATTTTTATTATTATTATTTAAAAATAAAAAAAAAATAAAAAAAAGCACGCTTTGATACACACACACATACCTGATACGTACACACATATTTCTTTTTCTTCTTTGATCATTCAATTCTATTACAATTTGCGAAGTTGGAAGCCGTTGTGTCTGCTGACATGTCGCCAGTTTAGCTCTGCACAAGTTTCAACACGGGTGTCTTGTTCTCAAAACTTTCAAGTTGTTTTTTTTTAATAATTTTTATAAATTTTAAAATTACGGATATTATTATATATATTCATATACATGTTACTGCTAACCATATCAATTTAATTTTCATACAAATTCATCTTACATAAACTTTCATTTAAACTTATTTGTATTTTTAATAAAAGAAAATTTTGTAAAAATTAAAAAACCAAAATCTCAAGATGAGATATAATATTAATAACAAAATAAATTTTTCTATAAATATGCTAGTGGAAAAGACATTACTCATTATGTACATTTAATAGGTCATGTTTACTATACAAGTTGCCTCTAATTATTTTTCTGTTTTTTTTTAAAAGTCTACTGTCATTCTTTATAAACAAACTGAAGGAGTTACAACCAAATTTCGATTTTTTTCGGAACCTCTTCCAACCAAAAAAGAGGTTCCGAAGTAGACAAGGCTAACTTTGCAAGATTATGGGCAGCAAGATTACATGATCTGGGAGCAAATTAAATTTTACAGTCAGAGTCCCTGTCTACAAAATGAAGAATTTCATCAAGAATCCATCCTAGCTCTCCTCTAAAGTTAATCTTTTTTGAGATGTAGCTAACCACAAAGCTAGTCTCCTCTAATTATTTTGTTGGATTTGTTATATCTTTTACACTTTATATAGCTATAATGCATAAATAAAAAATATATAATAAAATTTTTGAGATTTGTGGTAAAAAATTGAAAAAATTACATCTGACTTAAATATATCATAATCATATCCGGTATAAATTGTCAATTTTCCTTATTCATGTAATAAACAATAATACTAACCACTTTTAATAGGGAGGATGATATTCTTATTCATGTAATAAACAATAATACTAACCACTTTTAATAGGGAGGATGATATTCTTACTCTTCATTAGTAAAATTAAGACTAATTTTTTCTTTTAAAAAAAAATGAAAACAGATTTTTGCTAGACCGAATGCAATGTTATACAGATTATGCATGTAATTTATAATATTAAAAAAAAATAGAATTATGTCGAGTCTTATTTTGACCTGAATTTAGTACTCACTTAAGTCTAACCTCTAAAGCAAAACGTTGCAATGATATTTAACCATCATCTTGAGAAAAGATTAAGCGAGAAGGCAAGATCATTGGAGAGAAGAATCTGTTTCAAGATCCGAGCAATTCATAAATAAATTGGCCCAATGAAGCCCCAGGGCAACAGAAATTTAGTCGTTGCTCTGAATGACAATTTGACTAACAATTGACAATTACAGGGAAATCCTACACCTACCTTTAAACTTAGCCCTAACCTCGTCAAATTCAACAACAGGTTTCATTAGCAATGTTAACATGCAGTTTCCTTCCTCTATAGTACACTACCCTCTGCCCTTCTTTGTTGAATGTCCAGTCTTCCGCTTGTGACGACTGAAATCTGATACAAACCGGAATGTCTGCCCACAGCCTGGCTCAGCGCATACATAAGGACGAGCACCTGTGTGAACCCTAATGTGTTCGGTCCGTGCCCATGCCCACTTGAATGTCATCTTACAGCCCTTCCAAGGACATTTGAGGGGACGATCATCCAAATGAACACGGCGGTGCTGCACTAGGTATTTGTGTGAGAAAAACTTCTTCCCGCACCCCTTCACTGGACATATGTTTCTTTTATGCAGGACCAGCTCTTGTTTTGAGCCAAAACTCATAGTGCAACCCTCCATGTCACACTGGTATCCTGCTTCCTCATCCTTGACTTTTGCATTGCTCAAACCAGCTGGAGCCTTCACAGCTGAAGCATTCTTTACTTTCTTTTTGGTGGTTTGCTTTTTCTCCTTTGATTTGGCTACTACTGCTTTCACAGGCTTTGGGATTCTTTTCCTAAGACGAGTGCTAGGTCCACCTTCTAGCTCCTCTTCAGCAAATGAATCAAACTGTCTAGCATTTTGCACACCTTTAGCACTACGTTGTCTAGTCACTTGTTTCATTTGCTGAGGCGTCTCTTGTTTTGTCAAACTACGTTTCCCAGTCTTCATATGCCAAGGAGTCTCTTGTTTCATTTTCCGAAGTGTTTCACTTTTCAGTTGTTTGCTTCTAAGAATCCTCCCATGTTTTCTAAGAGAATTATCCTCCGGTGAATCATAGGAGACCGCATCTACTCTCTCAGTAAACTTGGCTTTCTTGCTCCTAGGAATCTTCCTAAGCTGGTGAGAGTTATCCTCAGCTGAATCATATGAAACGGCATCTTCCATCTCAATGCATTTGGCCAGCTTGTCTCTAGTAATCCTATGATGCTGCTGATGAGCATTATCCTCCAGGGAACTGTCTGAAACAGCATCTTCTCTATCAATCCATTTGGCTCGCTTGCTTTTTGGAATCCTCTGACACAACTGCCGAGAATTATCCTCCAGCGAATTGTCTGAAACAGCATCTTCTCCCTCAACCCATTCAGCTTGCTTGCTTTTTGGAATTCTCCTATGAAACTGACGAGATTTATTCTCCAGTGAATTATCTGAAACCACATCTTCTGTCTCAATATGTTTGCCTAGCTTGCTTTTTGAAATCCTTTTACGCTGCAACTGACGGGAATTATCCTCCAGTGAATCTTCCGAAACTGCATCTTCTCTCTCAATACATTTGGCTTTCTTGCTTTTTGGAATCCTTTTATGCTGCAACTGATGCGAATTATCCTCCAGTGAATCATCAGAAGCTGCTGCTTCTCTCTCAATCCATTTGGCTCGCTTGCTTTTTGGAATCCTTTTATACTGCAACAGACGAGAATTATCCTCCAGTGAATCATCTGAAATTGCATCTTCTCTACCAATCCATTTGGCTTCCTTGCTTCTAGGAATCTTTTTAAGCTGCTTATGAGAACTATCACCCTGTGAATTATCTGAAACTTCATCATCTCTATCAGCACATTTGGCTAGCTTGCTCCTTGGAATCTTCCTATAGTGCTTAAGAGAACTATCATCAGGTAAATCATCTGAAACTACATCTTCTCTAGCAACACATTTGGCTTGCTTTCTTTTAGGGATCCGTCTATACTGTTTAATGGAGTTGTCTGGTGGTAAATCGTTTGAAACTCTTACTTCTCTCTCAATACATTTGACCTTTCTTCTAGAAGCACTCCTTTTCTGTATATGGGAATTATCCTCTGGTGAATCATGTGAATTTGCATTTTCTCTTTCCATAAATTTCGCTGGCTTGCTTCTAAGAATCCTCCTCTGTTGTATACGAGTATCATCCTCCTCTGAATCTTCCGAACCTGCATCTTCTGTATCAACACACTTGACTTTCTTGATTGACATGCTCTCTGCAGGCATTTTCCTCTTCCTACTGAACTTTCTAGTCTCAGAAGTAGATTGAATATGGGGAGTAGTTTCTGGTCTTCTCTCCAAATGTTCATCAGGTGTTGCCCAAGCAAGGAAGCTTCTTTCTTGTTCTTGTTCCTCAGGATCCTTTTGTGTCAGGAAGGGATGAACCTGATTTGACATCCAAACTTTCCCACACCACTTCCCTGCCACCACCTTTCTCTGCCTGCCAGGCCGTCTCCCATGATCAGATTTTGTGAGTGAGCTACCTGGAGAACTACGGCCAAATGCATTGTATATAACAGAATTGTATGCCATCTGCTTACTGTAAAGAGGAGAGCGGCTGAGGTTGGCACTATAGAAGAGATTGATTCCCAGCTTCACAGCCCAGTCCCCATTTCCAGGTATTGCATCCTCACTATCCAGAGCCAATTGGACCCTCTCTTCATCCTCTTTGGTGGCATTCCTGAATGATATGTCATTCCAAAAAGAATCAATTTCCAATTCATCGGCCACTAACTTTGCTTCAGCCACAATCTTGGGATAATCTGTAAGCACAGGTAATCATGAATTACTAGAGGGAAGAGAATATCCAACTGCTCTTAGAAGAACATTAGACTACTGCTGTGGAAGACAGAAAACATGCACAGGAATTTTGTTAGGTAATTTGGAAGAAAGAAAAAATTAATCATGGTTTTTCCAGCATATGATGGTTTCACTTTGGCAGAAATTTCTTTGAACCACCGGAAGATTCATTTCAATTAAGAGCACGTTGGCTCATGGGGCTAATAATCTTGTATCAAACAATAACACTAGCTCAACATTAGGCAATAAATACTCATCCACAGTATACTGCTGCTTTTCTTAAAGAACCATCTCCACTTCCGGATGACACATCATTCTCCTCTCCAACATACCCTTAAAAATTCTAAGAGTACACCAAAAAGTGGGAAAACTAAACATGGTATAGTAAATAGCACCGATTTTATCTTGGTCGGCAATACTTTATACATATTCACTATCATAGTATCTTACTATGATATAGTATATTTTTTTATACGATACTAATACATAGTATATTAGTCTCTCAATCATGATATGAGGATAACAACTTCACAAATCGCATAAATGTGCCTTCAATCAGACTATGTATTCAAATAATAAGAAAATTTTCTCTGGTATAAGAGGTATCAGAATAAAAAAACTAATATACGATAGAGAACTTCTGGTGGTAACTATATTCATGCATAACTATTATCATTCTTTAAACAGTAGCTGAAAATAGATATTGATTAGATAGAGTGGAACAAAGAAGGATCCATTATGTTTAATCATTGCTTAAGAATAAAATGTATAGAACAAACCTGGATGACAAAGCAGCAATATATGCACCCCTCCAATGGGACGAAGTTGTTGCTCTACTTCCACAGCATGCTCAAGACAGAAAACATGCATTCGAGAAGAATCTTCATCAAGACTTGGAGTAAATGACATGTCTGCATTCTGTATTGGTACAACTGCCTTGCTAAACTCCACATTTTCAGCACCATGGACAGCTGGAGAGCAATTTGATTCACGGGATACTGTTATTTGATCTGTATCTCCAAGTAGACCATTCAAACCATTTGCTTTTGAGGAATCAAGTTTATCACTTGCAAAATCGACAGGGCAGTTAGAGAATTGAGGATTTCTATCATTGAAGTTTTCTCTTCTAAATTCAGGTTCCACATAGCAGTCAATGGTTTGGAGAGGAGCTTTATCCCTGCAATCAGGTCTTGGTAATGAAACACTACCACTGGCACCACCATGAAAGTCTTGCTGATATTTTATTTCCGATGAACACTTAGCCCTGTTAGTTTCTTCATCATCACAGACCGCAGCATTTGGTTCAACCAGGTCTTCCTCAGAGTCGGACGAATTTCCATAAGTCATAGCTAATAAGTTAAGAGCAGAAGTATCCCTTTTTGTCGATCTGTCTGAAAGTTTTTCATTACTATGATCCACTGTCTGTATTTTGTCAATAGATTGAACAGGGACATCATATAGACTATGTGGACCACTCTTTGCCATCGATCCTGTAATTTTAATAAAAAATAACTGAATGTTAAAAACTAAAACTTGCGCCAAGAGAAATCATATCCATTTATGGAATTAACTTAGTAGAAGATTAACAAGAGAAGAAAACACAATGATTATCTAGGTTAACAATAAAATTTGCAGTTTGAATAATGAGTTGATCAATCTTTAGATATGCCTACGGAAACAACTTCGTCTTGCAATGCAGTAAGTGATTTGCTTCAAAAGAAGATAAATGCCTAGACTACACCCATCCATTAGAAGTATCCTGTTTCAACAGTAACTTCTATGTCTGCAAGAGAAAGATAACCATTAAAAAGATGGTCATTGTCAAGATATAGAAAATGACAACATTATATTTCCATTTATGTGATAGATCTTTCGCATGTGTGTGGTCTGAAAAGAGACATTCCATGGAAATCTTCACATCCAGATGAAGTTTATAACGACAATCTAATTACACAATTGATAAATTCTCCCCACTGTGCTCATACTGAAAAGCTTTCATATATACCAGGAAGAAAATTTTGCATTGAAACAATAATTTTATGCACTTGATCAAATATTTTCCTTTCCTTAAATCACATCTCATATACTTAAACCTCCAAGAATTGTAGGAACAGAGGCAATTACATTAGCCTGAGAAATTAACATAATACTATTAAGTCCCCCAATACACAGGATCAAATTGGCATTTCAGATCCCCACTGTTTCAGAAAGACAGTGGAAAGTTAAAAAATAAAGGATAGCAGGGAAAATAAAGGATCCGTGTAAGAGCAATCTAAAAGATAGCTAAGATACTGGCAGCAAAAGATATGAGAGAAGTAGATGGTTTCAACAGTAGGCAGATGAAGTGGAATGAAACACCATGGCAAGGAAGCAAAGTGATTATAATAATAACACAAGTTCTGATCAGGCCTTAACTACTTCAACCTAGAGTTGCAAAATGTGAGGCAACTCAACCAGCAAAAAATGGAAGGCATCAACATCCAAGCCTTTATAACTATGGAATCATCTCTCACCAAAATTAGTCTGACTCATGGTAAAGTTACCACTTAACCTAAAAGCTTAAGTTTGTAAGTAATGGCCAACAACTGTATTGAAGCTCTAACAACCACTTGATATACAAGGTTGGACTTATTTAACAGGCTTTTCGTGCGGATCCAGCCCAAAGCCAATTTTGCTCTGACCTAGCTTAAGTTTGCAGGTAAGGTCCAATAGTATTGAAAGCTGTAATATCTCATATCCGGAAAAGTTGCAGCTGTCATTTCTACATGAATAGGCAACAATGCATACACGTGGAGAGGCAAGCTGGCTATGGCAAAACCTGGCATGTATCTTGATAATAAAGGAATCAAACCCTGGAGAGCTTGTGAATTGAGAACAAGGAAGTAGGAACAAGTGCATGAGGACTGTGCCCACTCTAGAACATAGGAGTGGCCACAATTGGGTTATTGACAAGATAAGAGATTAATTATTCACTAGATATGGACAGGGCAAATCTTCATGTCAACCACCATGTAATATCACATAATGAGGCAAACCAACAAAAGAAGAATGGAATCATATAACTTACTTTGATGAGAATTCTGCTCAGAAGTTACTGCATCCCCACCAGCAACATTAAACCCGGCACTAGTTACTCCAGAACCAACAATCCAATCATTAAAGAAGCTACAATCAGCAGACATGAGGTATCTAGCAGTTGGTTCTCTAGGTTGAATGACAGCAACACAAGAAAAACTCAAGATTCCACATGTGACACATGAAAACAGTCTCTGATCTGACAACCGATCACCTTGACCACCAGCTTCTTCTCTTTCAGTACCTGTGGGCAGCATCTGAGAACTCCAAGTGCATGTGTTATCAGTTCCACTTAATGAGGAATTCCTTTCACACAAAGAAGTGAATTTTCCTTTCATGGGATAGAAACCTTTCAAAGGTTTGACTCCATTACCCTTGCCTACCATGATATCATTAGAAACTAAACCTCCTGGGGATTTTATTGCTTCTCTGTAACTGCAGACACCATGGGGCATTCTGGGGTTTGCACCTAAAGCATCCGAAGAACTTTCTGGAAGAAGCACTATCGGAGATCCTTGTCCAAGAATATAAAGCAGTTCATTATTCTGTGCTACATCCTGCACAAATAATTCTTTAACCAATGTTTCTCCTTCATCTTTTTTCTTATCTTTTAGTCGAGAACTCCGCGGTTTAGGACTGATGGTCAGGGGAATACTGCAGTTGAGAAAACAGGAACATTGAGAGACTCCGTAAATAACAGTTAATTCTGTGTTCATAATAAAGAAAGTACATGTAACAAAATGTGGGTGGCAACAAGAAGGGAACAGAAATTAATTTCATAAATATGTTCAATTGATTGCCAAATCTCCTCCAGGGAGCATAGCAAAGTTTATCAAAATCTTCATTCATGATTCTGAATTAAATCAGTTTAACAAGGTGGAATGCACTCTAGCAGCCGATAGGAAAACTAGAAAAGCAAATGAATATAACTGGCAAAATTCTAAGAAGAAAAGATATAAATCATGACAGAAAATACCTTGAATGCAATGCTATTGCAAGATCATAGAGTAACTGGAAATGAGAAACCATGGGTGGATAATTGATTGAAGCTCTTCGAATAGCAGCATCTTTAGCAATGCTTAACCATTCAGGAGTTGCAATATTGGCTGCCTCCCCACAATTAAATCCTAATGGAAAAAATTCAAAAAGATGAATAAGCATCTCCATTTGATAACAATAAGAAAAAGAACTTTAGTATAAAAGTGACATCTTAAATTCAAAGGTGCCTTACCATGACTGAAGCCCATATGATAGGCTCTTGGGAAAGTGACAACAAACTCCCCAGCATTTTGCACTAACCTGATTTGAAGAAACAAGTGAGGTAAGAAATAAATAGATGCATTCATGCCTTAAAATAAAATCAAGGGCTTGCTACAAGAAACTTCATGAAATCATACTTATGATGTTTTTTTTTAAAAAAAAAAAAGTAAAAATCTAATTGGTTCAAAAATCATTTCCAAGTTGTAGTAGATGACTTTCACTTTGTTAAAAAAAGTAAAGAGGTCTCAAGCGACTTTAGAGAAGGATTCAGAATTTCTCTCTTGAGATTGTAACTTTTGCATGATTACTTCCCTTCCAAGTCTGCCACAAATCTGGTTGAAATTTCATCTTAAATGAATTCCATTGTGGTGATTTTAAGCTAATGAGCATCCTATACTCTGAAGGAGATTAATAGCAATTCATGCTTTCAATGTGATCAAAGAAATCTGTGAAATGCCAAACATAGAGCTGAGAAGTTGAAAAAGAGAGAGAGAGAGACTCACCTGCAACAGGGAACCCCTGCACTAACAAATACTTCAGGTGACATCATTGTTGTTTTCTCACCAAGTGTAGCAAAAGTAACTGATAGAAGACATTGAAAATAAAGTTAACTTGATCAGCACAAATTGACAAATAGATTTACATAAAATTTATGGTGTCATCTCCTTGATTATTGGTAATGAAGTTACTCTTCAGTTGAAACAAGACAATACTTTCATAGCAACTAAACAAGTATCATGGCGTTCAAAACTGTTCTTACAGTCAAAAACCTAAATCACACATCCACCAGTGTTACTCTTCAGTTGAAACAAGACAACATTTTCATAGCAATCAAAACAAGTATCACGGTATTCAAAACTGTTCTTACAGCCAAAAACCTAAATCACACATCCATCAATTATTCTTCAAACTCAAGACATAAAACCTCAGATACAGCCCTGCAAGCCTCTAAAAACTACCCCTTCTTAGTCTCTACCAAACCCAAACTTCATGTTTTGAACTCTGCACACACAAAACGCACATTGCAAGTTATTCCCAAGTTATACTGCCTAATCTTACTACATTAAAAAATGTCCTAAATGGCATAGGAAATTAGCTTAAACATTTCATATATAACTTAGATGAAAACAGAGGAGTCAAGAGGTACAAACGCACCAAGAGGATTAATCTCTCCTCCATATCCATGAACTCTAACAACCTCCTCAAATGCATTCGCAGCCTCCATGGGCACACCATACCACGTCTTACTAGCACCCATATGTAAGTAGTTCAAACTATGCAAGTCATGATCCTCTGCGTGCCAAGCAAACCAACTAAACATCATGGCTATATAAACCATAGGTGAGGTAACTCCCGGAATCTCCTCCTTCATAAACCTCAACAATGACCCTTTGGCCCTTGAGACTCCCCTCATATTCCAGGCCGTCTCACCTACCGTCATTCCCTCACCAACCACCTCCCGGTTTTTCTTCACAGGGACGAAAGCCGAGCCCGGCATGTCGTTGGCATATTCAACAGAAAACGGCTTGTCAACCGTGGCTTTCCAGTACAAGCTTTCGATTTCCAAAGCAGAAGGCGGACCTTTTTTGTTGCTGCATTTTTTCAAGTAACTCTTCTCGAAATTCTTCGCCTTAGTTTCAAATTCTTGGAAAGTATAGTACTCACCGCTCTGCCAGACTGGTTTCTGAACCGGGCGCGGTTTTCGGGGGCAGAATCCGATCTGTTGCTGGCGAGTGGTGAATGTGGGAGCAGAGCTTGAGCTGGAGCTCGAACTAGGACCAGTTGCTGCAGCACGCTCGGCAAGTGAGCGATTGAGGTTGGAGATAGCGGTTTTTTTGTGGGCAGGTGGAACCGGCGGAACGATTTTGCAGATGCCATATTGAGAGGCTTCCTTTTCGATCTTGAAAATGTATGCAATTGGATCTTGAAACTCGGCCAAAGTCGGGTGAAATTCTGGGGCTGAAGGTAGGGTTTTTAGCCATGGAAGTATGTCTTGTTGTTGTTGTATTGCCTCTGCCATTGAAGAGGTCCAGAAAAAAATTTAAAAAAAAAAAAAAGAATTTGGTGGGGGTTAATCATGGGAAAGTCTCCATTACGGAGACTAAGAAAGAGAGAGATAAGCTGTTCAGATTCTCTGCTGCTTCATTTTCTTTTCTTCAGAAGGAAAAAAAATAAATGAAACGATGATGGATTATTTTATATTATTATGTGTTTGTCCTCTGTTTTCTTTATTTTTTTTTTAAATTTTAAATTTTTAATTTTGGTTCGGTTGGTTTTGGTTTGTTATTACAGAGGAGGTGAGTGGAAATGGTGAAAATGGGGGCAGAGGAAGGGGCAAGTGTGACTGCAGTAGACTAGACATGTGAGTGGGGTTTTATTCGGGTTTGGGCTACGATTCTGAAAATGACAGCGCTTTTCTCATTTATTGCGGTTTTGCCACTTGGTTTTTCTTGGGTTTTCGTTTCAGTAATTAGAAAATACAGTTTGGCGCTTTCCATTTCTGGATAAAGCGCATTGATTTTTGGTGTGAACTCCGGTGGTGAATTAATTATTTTTTGCAGTTTTGCCCTTTAGATCTGCGCTTGTTTTACTTCTACTCCATCTACTTTCACAATGTTCCACTTTCGTCCCTGTTACATTTTACCGCATTTTTTTATCGCAACATTCCCCATTATTCTCTATTTTTAAGTTTAGTAATATAAATCCCTATTTTATGTCACAAGATAGCATTTTAATAGGACATTTTATTCACTTCATTAAACATATCAGAACAAACAATACCATTACATAATAATTTGCAAGTATAATTAATATAGCCAATTTCTTCCCCAAAAAAAAAAATTAATACAGTGAATTCATAATAACTTCGTCCCTTTATATGTATATAATAAATTATTTATCAATTTTAACTAAATGTTTAATTTAGGTATAATTTTAATTTTTCTTAGGTTTTTTAATTGAGGTTTGACATGATATGAGTGCGGTCAAACCAAGTCTCGAAGGAGAAAAAGTAGACCATTTTAAACCAACGGCGGAGCTGTTTCTGATATGACCCAACCAGAGCCGGACAACGACATCTAAGTGACTGTTACTTTACAGAATACACGTGTCAAACTAGGATTGTACACCTGATCGTTATGGTAGGCCATACGGTAAATACCGAATATAAACGGAAACAAAAGTAATGTAATATTTGTGCATGTAGGAACTAGGAAGGAGTAGGACCAGCGGCATTTTCCTCAATCATCATAATAGTATCCAATCAATGTGCATGGGAATCGTCAACATTAATATCGGTCCAAAAAAAATAACAAAAGAGTTCGTGAATTACAATATTTTTTATTTTTTATTTTTTGAGAAATCATTTTAAATTATTTTCTAATAATTAATTACATTAATAATTTTACCTTTTATTTTCCTTTTAAATGAATATATTAAAAATAAAGAAGTATTAAAAAATATCCTCCAAATTTGAAGATAAAGAAATACCCTTTCAAAATTTAAATAAAAAAAATCTTCTAAACTTACTAAATTTTAGATAAAATAATTATTATATTCTTAAATATTTAAAAAATATATAAATAGACCATTTAATTCTTATTATTAATACATAATAACTAATATAATATTTTAACTTTAAAATAATATAATAAATTATATTCTGAATTTATTTCTTTTAAATTATGCTATTAATTTTTTATAATTTTATTTTAGATAATTTTATTTTTATTATATTAATTTATTGTACATAAATTATTAAAATAAAATTTAAATAATATTAGTTCTAAAAAAATTATGTTTTATTCACATAAAAATTTAATATTATAAATTTATATAAATTAAACAATTTATTCTTATTATATTTTTATTGTGTATAAACTACTAAAATAGATTTCAAATAATATTAATTTAAAAAAAATTATTTAATGCACATGAAAATTTATCTTTACTTGTAATATATTTTGATGGTTTATTTCAAGTAAATTAATATAACAAAAATTAAAGTATTTAAAATAATATTTTAGAATAAAAATATAAAAAATTTAAAATATAAAATTATTAAAATGACTATATTTACATTATATTATTTTAAAGTCATAAAATTATACTAATTATTATGTATTAATAATAAGGATAAGATAGTACATTTATATATTTTTTAAATATTTAAAGACACAATAAAATAGTATTTCTTAATTTCCCTAAAAATAAGTGATTCGTTACATGTTAATCCGTGCGGACATAGCACAAGCTGGACACCATCACCAAGCAAATAAAAAGGTTTTGGTACTTTTGTCAATGTTCCTTCTGTTTGGCTGAATAAAAACCATTTCTTTCTTCTGTTTCCTATTTAGGATTTGGAGCAATATAATTTTCGATGCTAATGTAGCTCCAATCCAATCAAATCCATTTTGACCTTGGCTGGGATATGTTTGGTTTTCAACTTAGAGGTGAGACATAATTGGAAGTCAAATTGGATGAGGTTTACCCGAGAATGCCCCTGAACAAAGACTTGAGTTTCACTAATACACTCGGGTAATAGAGCTTCCATAACAAAGAAAAACATTCACATCAACTTTCTTTTGATTTGGAAATTGATCTCTGGTCAGACTCTGGACTGGTTTCTGAAAGCTCAAGGGAAACAGGGCAATGGTCACTCCCATAAAAACCTGCAAAACCATTTGTAGTTCTCCGGTATCGGTCAAAGTATCAACAGAGTAAAAAAGAGTGATAAGATTCACATTTGACTCAAGTATGATTTAATTTTTTCTATTTTTTTTTACCTCCATAGATTTTGAAAGAACAATTTGATCGTTATAATGGCCCGCTTTTGCATTAGCACAAAGATCTTGAATTCCCCACCCCACGCTCCGAACCAAAAAGAAAGAACTAAAAAATTCTGTATGCATCTATTAGCCACGGTATCCAAGAGCAGGCTCTCTAGATTTATATTTTTGTTTTCTGACTCGCTAATGGGGCAGTGAGCATTATATCGTTATTCATGCATTTAAATACTAGTTTCCAGTATCTGTATGGTATGATGTCAAAAACTATGTGAAATGAAACAAATTATACCTTCTAACTCAATTCCTCGCCCCTGCATTTCACAAGCAACTATCCGATCTTTGAGTTGTTCTGAAACAATGAAATAGTCTATTCTCATCCTTTTCCCTCGATACCTAAAAGAAAATCACCTTTCAGTATATCATAACCAATATAATTGAATCATTCCCTGCTACAATAATGTTGTTTATTTTAGATATTCTAATTATCCAAAACCTGTGGCAGGTCACTCATCCAAATCCAAGATTGCAAATTTGACTTCAACACTTACTTTCCAATGGGATGTCCAGACCACGAGAAGCCAGAATCCATGTCCTTTTCCTTGTGTAAGACTCTGTATGCGTCTATTAGCCTACCCCTGGAGTATAATCCACCAAATACCTTAAGATTAGTTTTTAACAGGAAAATAGGAACATAAAGATTTATAACTAGAAAAATTATATGAATCCATGACCACTGGAGATATTTTTCCGTGAAATAAAATGTGAGGTTATGATGGTAAAATAATTATAGTAGATAACCTACAAGCCTGTTCTGGATTATTAAGCCCCAAAGCCCCATGCGCCAAAAGAAAAGGAAAAAAAAAAGGGAAGAAGCAGAGAGAGAGGACCACAGAAAGAATTTATAATAGTTGTCCTTCACTCCCCCATTCTCTATTTCTGACTGATCTACATCTCATGGGAAAAAAAAATCAGTTCAGGTCAGGGTTTCAGCGTCCTAGCTGCTTCTCATAGACACAAAGATTTTCCTAAAAAATAACATACTCTTTCAATATGGCACCAAATCGCTTCCTCTCAGAAATGGTAAATCCAGGCTGCCCACAATCCTGCATCAGCAACAAATCAAGTGAAAAAATATTATTAACATATATATATATATACACACACATTACGTAACCACATTTTGAAGTCTCAAGGAAATTTGACATTGCAGGTGCTACAACTTGACAATGGACCAGCATTTTTACTTCTTTGGGCAAGGATAATGGCAATTATCAGTAAGCCAGTTTTCATTCTTAAAACTGATCCTGTACCATCAACCTTGAGCTGGCTCCTTAGACTTTGATGAAGCTATTTAAGATGACATATTCATGCCTTAAAATGCATTGTCAACAGAGCAATATCCTTTCCAATAAACAGCCCAATTCCGCATTCATAAATGAAATGCACAAGCATCCAAAAGGAAAGGATCTGACTCATTTCAGAGGCTCCTCTTCTTCTTTTTTAACATTTTTTTTTATGTGCTTCTAGTTTTTTTTTTTTCTTTTTTCTGGTCTAAAGGAAATTCAACATCCCAGTTGTTAGCATAACATAAGGAGACCATAATGAATCCCAGTTGCTGTATAACTTGTAATAGAGTGAATTCTTTTCAGTGAACAGCCCAAATCTGCATTCATAAATGAAATGCTCAGACATAAGAAAGAAAAGGACCCTACTCATTTCAGCAGCTCCTCTTGTGTTTTTCATGTTTCTGGTTATTTGGTTTCAATCAGAAAGCTTACAAAAAAATTTGTATGTCGCTATGTACTGAAATGATGAAGATGAACTAAAACCATGGTTACATTAAGATATACTGCAACAACAAGATTAATACCTCTTTATTTGGAGGAATGTAACCATTTTGCTTTGCAGCACTGAAAAATTCAGGATGACTCACATCAATCTCTTCATGGCTGCAAATGAATGAAAAAGGATGCACTCAGAGAACAGGGCAACACATTGCATATTAGTATGTAAATGTATAGTTGTTCTTGGGAATACCAGTCTAAAAAGAATGAAGATAGATGAAATAAAGACTGTTTTGCTTCTTGTTAGGGAAGACTTTCTTATTTACAGCACAGTCAAGCTGTCACTTTTTTACATACTATCCAGAATAGAAGTTGCATATAATGCAGTTTTATTGCCACCAACTTTTGCATAATGATGAATATCTACTAAAAATATTGTATTACATTAACTATTTTACTTCAGCTCTTACAGCGAATGACTGTGCATATATGTTTATAGGATAATGGTAGTAGGGCAAGCTATCGATCCCGCATGTGAATAGCTTGATCATTTACAAGTAGCTAGAGCAACCAACAAAAACAATGGGAAAATGCAAAAAACTAAAAAAATATACAAATATTCACTCACAAACCACAGCCAGTTTTGGGGGAGGAAAAAATGAAATACTCACCTTACATTAAGGTCACCACACCATATAAGAGGCATCTCTGAACATCGCACAACAAACTCATGGATTCTCTTATCCCATTTTCTTCTACGTTGAAATGAGTTCTCCTCCTCTTTCCAACCATTATTTGGCGCATAGGTATTTAATAAGCGGAAAGTCTCAAATTCAGCTAAAATGACCCGGCCATCTGGCTCATGCTTTGAAGCTGACAAAATGTGAATAAATTTAACTATTATCGCATGAGAAAATAAACAAGTTCATTTATATGTCCATTTATGTCCCTTCTCTCACCATGTACCACCTGAACATATTCAAATTATAATCTCTGCAACACATAATTACATTCTTGACTATAACCCCGAAATTAGAGAATTTGAAGAACTCCAACCAAAATACAGCAGTTTAAAAAATAAAATTATATCTGCAGCTTCAATTTGCTTCAGTTGCAACCATGTGTTCTTGTCTGGTAATCACGATAATACCACATCTAACCACTATTATATATAATGGACAACAAGTTACTGTACAATATCCAACTTCCCCCCAACCCCAGGGCAAAGAAAAAACTACAGTCCAGTCAGGGATAAAAAAATTGGAACAAGCAAGCTGTAAGGAGTATCTCTGTATCTGTTAAAAATTTTCATCAGATGAACATAACAAAGTGACTGGTTGTAAAATTGAAGTACCTGTTTTATCAAGAGAAAAAGAGACCTTTTTCGGTCGAAAACACTTCTTCACTAACAATGCTGTTCCTGCATACTTTGAATCTGCGAGAGACCACCAAATCTGATAATATCCAAATGGCGGACTTGAAAGAGCACGCATCAATATCTACATGAAAAGAGAAAAGTTTATTGTATATCAGAAAAATATTAGAAATGTGGGCCTTGAGCTCATCATATGCATAATTTTAATCCCAAGCACAGATTACTGATTGATGTTGTTCAGGGATATAAAACACAAACAAATCAGATATAGGAATAGGAAATAAAAATCATTACCTGCTTTTCCTCACGGGAAGGTTTTGTATCGTCTTTCAACTCTCCTGGGTTTTTTGGTGCATCCTTTGGACCAGCAGCAGGCATCCTTACTTCCTACCATTAACATGCAGTTAGAGAGGTTGTTGCCCAGTCTTACGAAAGTTATTGCGCTAAGATCAGCATGTGACCAAATTAAAGCAAATATAGACAGAATACTGAAAGAAAATAACATGCATTATAATCTATATAGTACTAAAATGATATATAAAGCTTTCCTACAATGTTTACTCCGAGGGCAACACATCAGGATTTAGTAAATAAGGATTATGAAGGTAGTGTGTCAGCATTGCAGCTACGGCTGAGTTGAAAACTGATGCAATTGAAAGTTTATTAATATATCTCGAAGTACTCTTTGCAAGTGTTAAAGTCTAGCTACAGTAATCTTGCCATATTCCAAATTTGACAACAGCCGCGCTCCCGACTCAAACACGCACTAATTACTAAATGCAGAACAGAATAAACGATTTTACCCAAACACTCAAGTTCGATCACACAATCACGCACATTCATCAAATATCCAATTTCCATACACGACGAAATAACAAAAACAAAGACTCAAAATCAAATAAAGGAAGGCATTAGGCATAGAGAGGAGAGAAACTCACCTGTATGGCAATGACATCAGGGTCAAAAGTGGTGACGAACTTGGAGAACTCGGGCCAGTCGTTTTTGACGCGAAGAAGCAAACTATTGGCGTTCCATGAAACGAACTTGAGTGGGTCTTTCTTGCTGGTCTCTTCGTTATTAATTTCGGGGTTGTCGCCATCTTTCTTTGAAGGGAAAAGAGCCGGTTTCTTAGCGGAGCCATCTTTTTCTATCGGCTTAAAAAATCGCTTCATGCTTTTGCTTTCCGATACGCTGTGAGTCAGTTTCCGCTGCTTCTCGGTTCTCTTCCCTACTCCAATTAAACACCATCCCTCCTTCACTTCCCCCTATACATGAATCATGAATGTACTGTACTTTCTGTTGTATGCCAATGCAAATTTTACTTATACCATTTACCCTCTTTATTTATTTATTTACTTTTTTTTTCAATAGTAACATTTTTAAATGAAAATTTATTAAGATCTTACTTGAATAAAATTTGATTTATTATAACATAATCGGCATATTTGCATTGCACCTAAAAAATATATTATTCTTTATTTATTTGAATAATTATTTAATTTAGATTAAATTTATATGTTTGTGAATTGTGATGAATTTAAGATAAAAGTCTTATTCAATTATTTTCGTAATTGATTAACTTTTTAACAGGGTAAATAGTAGAATATCACTGAATAAATCCTTCTCCGAATTATGCAATTAGTGACTACTAGTTTTGAATTTGCATGCATAGTTGGATAATCGTATCCGACCCGTTTCATTGAAGACACCCGACGGGCCAAACAAAACCAGCCCAGTGAAATTTGTCACAGTGGACTGCAAGCCCAATATTCTTACCCGACCCGTTTTCAAACATGCCTCTATGCGCAATGCGCACCCTGAAAATTTCTGTGGCGTTAACGCTGGATAAGTTTGGGCCATAAAGAGTAAAAACCGTTACAAAGACGCCACACACGAACTAAAAAATTCCTTAGAGCTCTCATGGCATCATCAACAACCGCCTTCTCTCTTTCTTTACCTACATTCTCTTCTTCAACAGCTTATAACTCTCAGAAGCACATTCCCGTTTTTAGCAGCAGAGCCAATGGAAAGAGTATCTTGTCATCTTCTCTGTTGGGCTCGAAAATAAGTGTTAATAAAACAGCTAGTTTCAAACCAGTGAGCATTAGAAATGGTAGAGTCAGTTGCTCAGCTTCTTCTTCTGTTCTTCCGTCGGCTCTTCTATTTGACTGCGATGGCGTGCTCGTTGATACCGAGAAGGACGGCCACAGGATTTCTTTTAATGACACTTTTAAAGAAGTACTCACTCTGTTGCTTCTATTCTATGCTTCTCTGCTTTTTGTTTTAAATTCGTTTTTCTCTGCTATGTTGTGAATTCCAGACCTTTTTCAACCTTCCCATGTGGTTTCGTGTTGTGATGGGAGATTATGGTGGAATACTTACTTTGGTTGCTACGAAAATGTCCAAAAGAGAAATACTAAATGGGTATTTCGTTAAATCTGATCATTCGATTTAAATGTTAGTTGTTGAATTATCCATAATAAAGACTAAAATTTGCAGTTGAAGTGCTGAGTTTTACTGATCGGAAACTAAGCATGTCCCAATTTAAGGTGCAGAATGTTATCGTAATATGCTCGGATATTTTCCTCCATTTTCTTGAAAATTGGTGGGAAAAAATAGTTGTAACTTTTTTGGATTGAGCGTTTGTGTGTCTGTGAGATGGAAAATTTGCTTTAATATTTTGGAAGAATGTTGGATAGATGGTAAATGAGTTGCAATGGATGATAACATGGTATTAATTTTGCAGAAAGAATTAGGTGTTACCTGGGATGTGGATTTGTATGGTGAGTTGCTTAAAATTGGAGGTGGAAAAGAAAGGTATTGTCTCCTCTGAAATTCTTGATAGTTTTCTCTTTCTGTTTGCCCAATAAAATCTTATGCCACTAGAGAACTAGGAATCTGAGAACTATGCCAATTCTGGTTTTTGTAGGATGACAGCCTACTTCAACAAGACTGGTTGGCCAGAAAAGGCACCATCCAGTGAAGAAAGAAAGGAATTCATAGCTTCTCTTCACAAAAGGAAGACAGCATTGTTCATGGCCCTTATAGAGAAAAAGTTGCTTCCTCTCCGGCCCGGTGTTGCAAAGTTGGTTATCATCGGAACTTTTGTTCATCGATACAGTATCCCATACTTGATTGTTGTGTTTATTTACATTTAATTCTTCAAAAATGTAACTATACAAGGAAGGAAATCCTTCAAGCTTGAGTATAGGCCAAAGCAACCAAATAGCCAGTAACACCTGTAGGTCGTTTGATTAGGTAGACACCAATGCTTACTGAAATCATGATAAATGTCTTTGATTGCTTACCTTGTCAATGATCTTATGGAAGTCAGTGGCTTATTGCCCCTTGGATTTCTATCTTCTCCATCCAAGGTAAGGAATAAAAGTACCAATGTAAGTCTGTTATGTCTGATATGTGTGGCATTTGGGAACGCAGCAAATAGTTGGAAGTTCCTACTAGTAGTGCATATTTAGAGTGTTTGCAGTCAATCATACATGGGCTCAAGACATGTCTTCCCCTAAGTTACCAGGAGCAGAATCAACAATGTAGTTCTTCTGTTAGCATTATTGAATTTAAAATATGAGGATAGTTTGGCATTCTGTATTTCAACTTTCTATTTAATTATACAAATACCGTTATTATAGGGGAAAACACGGATCCAGGTACACATAGGAACCCCTGCATTGTGACAATATGGCATCTTCTTAGACTTAAATCCTAAAACTTAAACCAATGTGTTTTTAAATCTGTTAAGAATTCAAAAATTATTCTCTCCCTCTGTACATTTTGAATTGAGATTCCAGCCTCACATGTTCTCAAGAATCTCCTTTTTCATGTGTTAGCCTCTGAAATATCAGCTTTTATTGTTATACTTCCTAATCTTTCATTTGTTGTGATGATTGGTTTTGATATTACATTTTTGGAGAACATGAATTTGGAAATCACAAAACAAATCCATTGCATGAGACAATTTGGTACACATGTTAAAACACCACCTTGAACCCAAAAGCTTAAGCCAATCTACTGGGGACCTTCTATGGTATATATCAGTTTTGTACTCTTTCTTTACCAAGAAAATGTGAGATTCCAAATCTCACACGTTACCTCAACAGTTACTGCTGGGAAGGAAGTTTCTTTCAAAGTAGATGGACAAGTCTACATTGAAACAAAGTTTAGAATTCCAGATTTATGCTTTGATGAGTTTTCTTATCATATTATGCAGGCTAATTGATCAGGCTTTGGAGAAAGGAGTCAAAGTTGCTGTATGCAGCACCTCCAATGAGAAGGCGGTATGAATAATCAGGTTCTAAAACTGTAATTGCTTGTGTGATTAGCTTACTATGACTGGAAATGATCTGTTTGGTGATGATAATGCATTCACTCTATCATATATTTCAGATCCTCCTATCTTTGATTACTGAAATATATGCATTAATTTCAGGTATCTGCAATAGTTTCTTGCTTGCTGGGACCAGAGCGAGCTGATAAAATACAGATATTTGCTGGAGATGTGGTTCCCCGCAAAAAGCCTGATCCAGTAAACATTTCTTTCTTACATGGACACAAGAACTTTCTGTTTTTCAGGCTTTCAATGAGTACTAGGAAATTGGAATAGTGTGACTTAAAATCCTTCCTCCCTAGTTATCTGACTCTGACAGAAAAAATGTCTTTACATATAACTTCAAAAAACAATATGTGTGTTTTTGTTTTCCTGTGGTTACGTGTTATTTAAATACAAGGATGTGTTCTCTGCCGCTGAACTGCATTCATTCTTCCTGACAGGCCATTTATGTATTAGCAGCCAACACTCTGGGTGTTGATCCTTCAAGGTATTGGATGAAACAGTTTCCAACTGATCTTATTTGTTATCAGAACAAATTAGTTGTAACTTTTACTTGAAACATATCTTCTGGATCAAATTGAAAGATCAAAATTTTACTTTCACCATGGTTATGGTTTCAGTTGCTAAAATTAATTTAATAAAACAAGCAACCGTCATCATTTTATAACTACTAATCAGTTTCCACATGCTGTCTTATATATGCTTATGCCTTCTATCAGTGATATTTTTTTTTCCTAGTACAAAACGTTCGTTATTCAGTGATCTCTCTCTCTTTCCTACAGTTGCGTTGTAGTTGAGGACAGTGCCATAGGACTGGCAGCTGCTAAAGCTGCAGGAATGAAGTGTATAGTGACAAAGAGCGGGTAACTTTATTCTCAACTAATTAAAATTTTTGCAGTCAGTTGCTCTCCTTCTGTGGTGTTTTAGTAATGTGTATGCATATCATGACAATGATTTGCAGACCTTGGAGGTATCCTGTATATTCTTCAAAGTAGTGAGAATGGCTACATGCATAATTTGGGCATTATCTTTGCTACTGCTTATGTAAATAATCTCTTAATGCAGTTACACAGCCGATGAAGATTTCTTAAATGCAGATGCGGTCTTTGATTGTATTGGAGATCCTCCAGAAGAGTGGTTTGACTTGGCTTTCTGTGGAAGTCTTCTTCAAAAGCAGTATGTTAGTTAGCCATAGTGTATCCATCTTTTTGCATTCACAATCTTTTCTACTATATTAATGTACATCCCGAGGTAATCAATATTCCTTGATGCTGAATGAGGTTTAAACTCATGCGATTGTAGATAAATTCAATGCTGCAAATTGGCTATTTCTAAAAGCCTGGGTACATATGTGAATCATTGCGAAAGACAAATTACTTCCCAAAAACAACATAAAGAAACTAGTCGGTTAACATTTTTTGCCTGTTTGTGATCAGGATCATCAAATTCTTGTAATATTTAAGTTCCAAAAGTTAGTATTTGATGATTCCTGTTATGACAGTCAAAGGGATTAATCATGCATGGTTAATCAGGCTGGTTGTGTAATGATATAAAATTCAAGCTGCTACTTCGTTGTCCAGAGTCAGCGGTTGCAAGCGTTATATTATATCGATCAAACAATGTTGGTGAGCAGTCGCATGCTTCTTTTCTGAAAGTATCTTGAAGTCTCCCTAGTCCAGTGATGCTTCATAATAACTTGGCAGGTTAAGCTCGTTCATAATCCAGAGAACCATGTGGGTTTTCATTTGTTTACTGAAAATTTGATCAAATAGTAATGAGGTCTATTAAATGTGTAGCAAGCAAGCAAGTGGGTTGATCTGAAAACCGCCATGCAATGTATGAAAACATTATGATTTCGATTTGTTGCAAACAACGTACTTTAACGGGGGCATAGTATTGCCGATTCTATTCAAACTTCTCCAACAAACGGCTGCATTTGGAATCAAATCACCTCTTTTTAGATACATCCAGACTTCCAGTGAACCCGAAGCCAGAAAGGGATAAGATATACAGACACCTACAAATTAGAAAAGTTAGAAGGAATAAAAATAAAGGCTAGAACATGACAATAAAGACAGTTGGGAGGATGATGATTGAATTGATGGCGAGAATTGTCTCCTTGGGGTGGCGACCCATTTAACAATGTGCGCTGTGGTCCTTAAATATGATAGAGAATCTAGTTGGAGAAATGGCTTTCAAAGTTAAAACTCAACAAACATTTGGAAAAATTCCTTCGCATTTACAAAATTCACAAGTAATTACAAGAAGAAAACGGTAGATTGGATAGGAACATCAAATTCTAATTCACTGGAGTTGGCACTATCTAACGGTTGGTTCGCGAGCTGCAATACAAGGTGTTTGAAGTAATGCCAGACTGGAAGATATAAAAGTAGCGTTGAAAATTCATGAGCACTTATTGATTATCAAGTATCAACCTTCTTTTCTTTTTTTTTTTATATTTTTTATTCTTTCAATCTTATGAGTCGATAAGCTGTAGCTCTTTGGTGAGGGTGCTTTGAAACAAGAATCAAGTTAGGCTGTTTTGTCTGACCAACTTTAGGGCAATGAAGAGTTCAACAGAATACATGCATTCAAACTTCAAAAGGGAAAAACAACCGAGACTGCCTGTCTTCCAGCGTATTTGAGCGAGAATTGGAAAGAAAACTAATCTACCCCACAGAATGCAGTTGTCAATACCATCCATCCATGCCCCACCCTCACTTCATTTAATCTGTCATCTAACCCACCAATAAAACAACAATTATAATGCCACTGTCAAGAAAATTTGTCATCTTTGGGTCCATTGAACATAGCATAATGTAGCTCTGATAATAACAATAGCATTCTTTTTATTATTTATTCTGTGACCCCACAGTAACTAGAACTATTTTCTAACTTTATGCGCTCTGTCTCATCTCCCAACGGTAAAAGTGAAAGAGACTGCAGACTAGCCAACCAGGTCTGAACTGAAATCAGCAATCCAATCAGTATTCAGTATTCGGGATTCCAAGTTTGCTGTGGTTAATTAAATTTGTCTCTGTTATCAATGACCCGTGACTCTTCTGAAATGTATCAAGTAATTGGACATTGCGCATGCAGTACCGAGTTATTTCCCCTATTATCAAAATCCATTCATTTTTTAACGCATGCAATTCATCATCATTATCATGAGAATACATGCACAAATCAATATCAACTTTCATAGTGCAGCTTGATGATTGATTTGATTTCACATGTTACTAATAATGATGGAGCCAGCTCAAAGTTTAGAAACCAGATCACCAAATCCCTCTGAAATTATTTGATAAGTTAAAACTAAATACAGATGATGCATGCATGCATTCATTTATTTTTATTTGAATTTCAACAATTTTCGTATATGATAATTTAATTAACACCATCAAATGAATTGTTACAAGTAAAAAAATAATAAGCAAAAATTAAATCTTTTTCTTTCTAAAAACTACCTCAGTATCAAGGCCAAAGCCGTCCACTTTCTTCACCTGAATCAATTCCGATTTCTTAAACAACTCCACTAATGGCCTAACACTGTACAAATCATTAGCCGAATACTTATCAGCCCGCCGTGACAACGCCACGTGTAGGACACAAACTCCCCCGGGTTTCAACGTCCGTTCGATTTCCCCGACAAACTTCCCGGGAAGGAGGGCGTGATCAAAGACGTTAGAGAATTCAAAGTCAAAAGTTTCGTTCTCAAACGGCTGCGCATGAAAGTCTCCTTTAATAACAAGCGGCGGACGCGGCACCAGGTCTATCCCCACAGAGTCGGGGACGCCGATGAGCTTTAACGCAGCCACTTCTTGGCCTACACGGGCGCCGATTGATAATGCTTTTGAATCGTTAAACAGGAGATTTCTTTGCTTTAAGTTTTGAAAGAAATGAGAGAAGACGCGGACCTTGCGCTCCCAGTCACGTGTTGTCCACATCTTCCGGAGCTTGGGGTTTAAAGTCTTGTTAAGCTGACGCTGGATGTAAGTTTCGTAGGAAGAATAGCCGGGTCGGATACGTAGGTCAACGGAAGTCTCATTGGAGAGTGATATCTCGGCTGAGAGAATGGCAGTTTTCCTGGGAGACTGTGACCAGGATAAGAAGAGGAGGAAAAACAAAGAGAAGAAGACAGAAACGAAGAAGGGTTTGAGAATGAAGGATAGTTTGGAAATGGTGGCTTTCATTTCTGCATGCATGAGTGCCGAGAGACAGATTAGAGAAAGAGAAAGAGACGTCTGTAAAATGTATGTTTGCTTGTAGAGACGAAAGTTTCAGCAGGAAATAGTGTATTATGGAAGATGGTTTTGCATCTTTTTGGGCTGAAATTTGATTATCGAAGAATCTGTTTGAGCTCGGAATTGGGAATTGAAGCAAAATGGTTTTGGTTTTCTATCAGAGGAGGAGGAGGAGAAAGGAAGGAAAGCCAGGATATAAAGAAAGCTTGTAAGCTGGTAGAAGCTCACGAAGGAAATCGACAAATTGCTTTTATTTTTACTGGGTACTCTTATGATTATTATTATTACATGGAGAGTGCGCGATACGATTGTAGAAATGAATTCACGAGATGTTTGACTTTATTTGGAAGCTGCTAGCTAGCAATTTACACGTTTGGGGAATTAAGACAATTTTTTTGGCTTAAATTTGCTAATGAGAAAGCTTATCAATGTCAACAACATACTACCAAAACGGGCATACTTTTGAATAAAGAATATGTTCCAGGAAAGATTAAGCACATGAACACCAGAATGTTGGGGTTGTCTTCCGCGTTTTGTTTCTTTATATAGTTATGTAGTCAAATTTAGTGTAATTTTGAGAGAATAAGAGAAAGCAAACGCTGCCAAAATGAGAGAGAAATAGCAAATACCTGTTACAGTTCATTGTGTTAATAAAATAGTTAATTGCATTTCTGTTGACATTTTTTTGAATGAAACTATTAGTAATTTTATTTTGTGTAGGTTGGAACGCATGTGGGTTGATTGGAGGATTCGGTATAATAAAAGGCAACTATTTATTTTAAAAGGGGTAGCTTTGATTATAATTGAAGGAAGTTGCAATCATGCACCATAATTGACAATTATTTGGGTTGTTTTCATAATGCAATGCAATGCAATAATCCATTCTATAAGAAATTCTTAGAAGGTGGGCCGATAATTGGCGAGTAGTGTTCTGTCCAGAATAGGCATATAGCAGAATTTAATAAATTTGTCCGCGTAAAGGTAAGTCGTCCAACCTGTACTGTAATTCGTTTTCTTTACTGATATTTGAACAACACAATTTGACTCGACAATGTCGAGATGTCACAGGTTATGAGTTCACCGCAAACAAAAAGTTTTTTATCTACTTTGAATTCGGAGTTTTGACTTCAGGAAGGCAATTTTTCTTTTTCTTTTTCAAATTCAAGAAAATAAATGAGAGTGAAAACCGAAAAGAATTTCCTCGACGGGGAAAACCAATAAGCATGATGATGCATTTAAAATAAAATAAATTCGGCTTGAGTTGTGCTTACTAAATTACCGTAAATGTCACTATCTTCATCAGTCAATTTAATTAATTAAAAAATGATTAACAGGATTATTCTTTCACAATTTTAACGGAAATATGTTCAATAGTTAAATTTCTTACGAATTATTACACACTGAAGCTATGGCTCATGGATCATGGGCGGTTGAATACAAGTACATACCATCGTCGCTCACTACGGGAATTTGCGTTCAAGATAGACTAGATAATGGCTTACCTGCTGCTACAGTTATGGTTAGCCTATTTGAATGAATGGTATTGATACTTTTTTGGGTATAATAAATTGTTATATTTTGCCTAGGTTCTTAAAAAAAAAATCTGTTGGTAATAAAACTTGCATTTGTAACTGACAGATACGAGTACTTGAACCTATATTTACAAATCATACATACTAATACTATCCCCAATGGTTTTCATACTGATGATGATCCAGAACACAAGGAAAAAGTAAACTGTAAACAGGATTTGACTATTTCTACCCAGACCTCATTCTGTTAATCTGATTTAAACCAGGTTGAAGAATGTTGTAGAGGACCCAGACAATAGCAGGAAGTGACTATCGCTAACAAAAGTAAACCCCGGGTATCGCTGGAAGCGCCAGCAGTCGTGGCAATTCCATTTGCTGATGCACTTGGCACAGTGAAAAAGCTTGATGCAGCCACCCCACCAAGTCCAAGCCCTACAATAATCCCTTTCTCACTACGCATTCTGTTAATCTGGTTAAGTGCTGGTCCAAGGATGTTGTACGGCTGGAATTATGGGCAGTAAAAGGGGTAGGCCACGGTTGTCACGTTCTGCAGTCTCTGCAAGTTGTTGGGCAGCCATTGCAGGATAAGAAGCAGCTAATGTTGCAAAGATGGTGCCAGCCATGGCTGTTCCAGTAAGTGAAGATGAAATGCTGGAGTCAGAAGAAGACTTGGATATGGTGACACTTCGATTAAGATTTTGGAAGGAGAGAAATGGTGTAGGTTCTGTAGTGGGTTTGCATTTGCTGAGATTTTTGGGAGTGTTAATGATCAAAATTTTGGGATTAAGCATGTACATTGTCGCTAAGGTTCCAGCCATTACCAATTTCTCTGGTGTAATGATCTGAGGTTTATTAGGACGCCCAAGAAAGAATTCGAGGAAGGAATTAGGCTTGAGAAAAGCTGTTTTGCAACAGAGCAATAGGTTATTAATAGGGAAGGCAAGGGGGGGTGAAACAATTATCCAATAGAATTATGCTTTCTAGATTCCGCTCTTATCCAGGGAGTACAATCAGTGACATTGGGATCTCATCTTTCATAAGGCCCAGCATTTCCTCTCAACAATTCTAGAAACTAAACTTCACATCGTCGAGGGACCTTTTCATATGTCAATTCCAGAACCAAAATCAATTACTTTAGAAGAATCAACTTCGCGTCTAGACTGTCCCAAGCGTTTATACAATCAACTATGTATCTGGATTGTTGCATCCCTCTATACAATCAAACATGCATCTGGACTGTTCCAAGCATAGCTGCAAGAAGCTGTAACCCAAAAGAACCATCAGTAATATCAAACCAAGAGACTAGAAAATCTCCAGCTAACTTCATTTGACAATTTTCCTCGATTTGATTTCCACAGTGTGGGGTGAAATACAGATGATCTTGTTAAGCAAGTTTTGAATTATTCATATTTTCCCCATTAAGACAAAGTCAAAGCAGGGTTAACATGTGTGACTCACTAGGTGTTAAATGGAAGGGTTTTATTTTAGTTCATGGACTAAATCAGACCTCAACACGGGACCAGCTACAATGTAAAAAGTCATTTAACATATATATATCAATCCTAAAGACCGATGCTGTGGTACTGAAAATAGGTTATACATAGTTTTACAAACCTAACTATAAAACTAGGAGAAGCTACTTGCCTTCACTTGGCTACACACTACTTTTGAAGAGAACATGTGGATAATCCTTCACACAATCTGGACATGGCCATTGCCTTGATAGCATTGGATTTAGCTGCATCCAGTAATGGGTCAGCCATGAGGGCTTTGTTAAAACAGAACTGGGCTTCCTCCCATCGACCCTCAGCAACAAATACCAGTCCTAAATTGTTAAATGCAGGAGCATAACCAGGCTGAAGTTCAAGTGACTTTGTGAACATTGCCTTGGCACATTCATATTGTTTCTGCTGCCGGTAGAAATTTCCAAGGTTGGAAAATATAACATGTGCTTGGTCAGATTTTGCCAATGCCAAAGCTCGCTTGTATACATCTTCAGCTTGTGATGGCTCTTCAGATAACTGCAGTGAGACACCTAGTGATGCGAAATTTTATAACCACGGGATCATTATTAAAAGGAAGAATAAAATGACCTTACATAATTACGTAATGATAAAGATAGCAAGCAATTATCATAATTTGGAAGATACCAAGATTTGACCATGTGTAGCTGCATTCTTTAGAACGGGCTGCGGCAGCCTTCAGATACTTTTGTGCTGCTTTAAATTGCCGGGAAGAGAGACTATGAAGGCCAAGCTGGTTCCATTGCACAGCATCATCTGGATCCTCGGCTACTGCCTGATCAATATAGAGAAAATTAATGAAGTGAATATGTAACTGCACATGTTTTAAGCATAGTATGCTTAATACGATATAATTTGTTAAATTTTTTCATACCCAGAAATCTGTAGACCTTTCTATGTTCTAATGGCTTATCTTAATTAACAATGATGTCAATATTACAGTTATTTGAGGACCAAAGCAAAATTTTATAAAATACTTTAACCACAGCAGAACATGTTTAACATTGCCATCTACCAAGGAATATTGATTTTGTACAAATGACCACAATATATCATAAACCCAAGTTCATACAAAATTTAAATGCAAATAATATACACCACACCATAAGTGCAAGTATATGCCAGCAACAAAAAACAAAATATCCAAAAGAATGTATAGCAGATTCAACCGGCCAAGGGAAAGTACTACAATGTTCTAATATTTTGTAGCCAATCACATAATTGTCAGCATTGGTCTGGTGAAAAGAATACCTGCTTTAAACTGTAAAGAGCACACTCTTCCATTTCTGATAGCTCATTTTGCTTTGTTTCAAAAGCAGCTGCAATCTCATGATGAGCTTTGTGAACTGTAGCAAGTCCAGCCCACGCAATGGGAGGTTCAATCTGAACAGGATCTCCTTCTCTCAAAATTGAAGCCATTTCATTTCCAGCCCATGAAAGCTGTTCACTAGATTCTTGAGACCTTTCTGCATCCTTGATTCGATGGACTGCAACTGCATAACGAGTAGACATACAATTTGGCTCTAGTTTTGCTGCCTGAAAGAGTAATATAATTTGTAAGACACTGAACTTAATAAAACCTCAGAGCAGTACGGTTAGTTCACACACAGCACATGCATGAATTAATAAAACAATAATGAGTTTTGCCCCCGAGAAATAGAAAATACTCAGCACAGGAGCATTTCAATACTCTTTCTCAAAATGCAAAACGTGAAAAACATTCCATCAAAGATCAAGGAAACCAATAAACCACCTCAAAAAAGAGGCTATAAATGACTGTAGCAATGAGCCATGAGCACCTTCTCCAAGCACTTGCCAGAACTTCTGTGGTCACCGATCATATAATATGCAATAGCTAGATTTGCCCATATATGTGCTGCTTTAGGATCCACTTTTAACACAGCCAGCAAGCACTCCTTGGCAACATTGACAGCAGCAACCTGATCTGTACAAGCACTCTCGCCAGCATTTGCACCAGCACCTGACATTTTATTAAGAGGGTGTTGCAATATAGGTTAGTTTGACTAGCTCATGTCTAAGAAAGAAAAAAGAAACTTTCCAGACTAAACTGAATTACATCCAGCACCACTCATTGACTTTTTTCACTTTGACATTCATTAAGTAACATGCCAATAGAGATCTAAACCAAGGAGTCAAGTTCATATAAAGCATACCTGCTGCAACTGAACCATATTTACACAAAAGAAGGGCAGCATAGTTGATTAATGCAGCAGGATGGTTTTGATCTTTTAGGATCAAATCCTGAAAACATTTTGCTGATAGCTCCAAATCTCCACTGGAAAATAGAAACAATTAAGTGTAAGAAAACCATCAATAATGGCTCAACCTTTAATCTACTGTCCATTAACAACAGAACATTGCCAATCTTCATTCTTGGTTTAATATACAAGTTTTGACAATAAATCTGTTGCAACCAGAAAAAGAATGAGCTGTCCAAAAATTTCTAGAAAGAGGATACACATCTCAATGATACTAAATACAAAATTCAAAGGGACTAATATACTGTTGTCACGAGACACTCAACCCTTTCCCGGTCACTTCTTGCTTTTGCATACTGTAACTGCCCCCCTTGTTTCTTGCTATTTCAAACTCCATGATAATAATGCTGCATTAAAAGTACGAATGCTTGAAGGGATAAGTTAACAGCACGATTATTACCTTTGAAGGTAAGCAATCCCAAGGTTTCCAAGGCAGTCATAGTTGTTGGGGTCAAGAGCCAGTAAAGACGACAAGACTGAAATTGAACTCTAGAAAAATAACAAAGTCAACATCAGACCACAAAAAGTGAAAAACACAAAACTCTGAACACGAAGAACAACGTAATGCACCTGCAGACGACCAGTTTTCAGGAGTATCAACCCTAAAGTATTCCAAACAACTGCCTGCCTAATATCTGACTGCATCGAGTCCTTGAGTTTGGAAATAAGTTCTTCAAGCTCTTCAGGTTCAAGTTCTTTATCTAAACTATTGTCCCCAGAGCTTTCAAGTAGTAGGCACTACAAGTTTTATATAATATATTAAGAAGGTTAGCAACCTAAAATGACTCTGAATTCAGACTTCATAAGACAGGAAAAAATCAAACCAGTAAATTAACTTACAAAGAAGGAAATAAACAGTTAAGAGTCAATAAGATTACCGCACCTGTGCATGGTGAATTTGGACCAATGACAGCAACTCTGGCCTAGCAATCTCTGCCTCACAGCGAAGTAAAATCTCTTCCGCCTTCTCATAAGCCAAAACAGCCTAAAAGTATTTCAAAACCCAAGTCAAATGGCGTGAAGCATATTGACCCAAACATAGAGGTAGGTGATTTCAAAAGATACCTTTTGAGGCTGGCCCAACCTCTGATACATCAGGCCAAGCAGGAAATGAGCATGGGCATTTTTCGGCATCTTCCTTGCAACATGTACCAAACCCTACAAGCATGTACGCAAAGCAAAAAGAATCAATTTTTCAATTTGACGAAAGAAAAAAGAGGTGAAAAGATATAAACTGATTTACTATTTCAATTGAAGAGTGAACTCACTGTTTTGAGACTGCTGACTTTTTCCTCACGAGATGAGCTAGCGCCTTGACCAGCCTGATCACCATCCGCGTCAACCCCAAAATCAAGTGAGGAATCTACCTTATTTATTCTTGAACGGCATTTCCCAAGCCTGTTTAGCTTCTTGCCTTCTCCTTCTACAACATCCACCTCTTTAGACATTGACGTACCTCTATCATGACTGCTATGATTGCTATCCGACCTAAAAATTGTGCATTTCAGCCGTCTAATTCTAATCTGTTTCCAACTGCCAACTGGATTAAACCTAAAATCGTGTAATTTACGGAAGAAAAGCAATAGGAACCAACCTGGTGAGTTCGGGAGCTGACACAGTGTCGGCGTCGGTTTCAGGAGGATTAACATTGAGGTCAGCCAAGACGAATACCTTAGATGACTGAAAAGTTTTGGGCACGCCTTCCACAGAGTTGTCTACGGTTCCCAGTTCTGATTTTATGGGCACTGGACACAGCTCGGGCGATCTTGGTTCCATTACTCCACAATTCAAAAGTAGTAGAAGAAGAAGAAGATTGCGGTTTTGGTAGGTTTTTCAGTTTATGCAATTCTCCATTTCTGGACTTTGTGATAGGAATTGGGCTTAGGGTTCGGTTCCATTTTTAATAGGAGAGAGCCCAACAACATATTCTATTGGCAGGATAAAATTACATTGGTCCTACTGTTACCGGCTACATTCTTTTGTACATACGTCTTTTTATATGTAATTTTTGATTTCTTATTTAATTCCTTAAAATTTTAAATTATGAGAGCACCCCCCTGCTCAACAAGACACCCTCGTTTTACCGTTTTCTACCCGATTTTTTTGCAAAGCACCCTTTGCCTTGAATTCAACTTTCTTTGAAATCGTTGACACAAGTCAGCCATAGAAAAAGTAAAGATTTCCAAATTATCAGAAAGAGTGGTAGTAGTGAATATTCCTTCACCCAACTAAAACAACAAAAGGCAGAACTGACATTCCAGAATGAAAATAGTAATCCTAACCATCATGTTGCATGTATCAGCAACATAATATCACATTCATCCCTAAATTCTAATTAACATAATTCTTGATCTATGTCGAAGGAACAACGAACCAACTTTATACATTGGATGGGATCTTAAGAATCTCCATCAGATGATCACGATAAAAAAGAGAAAACATCAGAAGGAATCCAGATATCCCATATCTCTCTATCTATCCACCACCTTTGAAGCGCAGAACAGTACAAGAGTTAAGAAGCAACAACAGACAAGAGAAACAAATACAAATTATGGGTTCTTTCTCAAGTAGCTGCAGCTGCTGGAATAGGCAGGGCATCTACCGCAGATGACCCGAAGGATGACAGAAGCCATCCTTTCTTCTGGGCATACTCAACATAGAAGCTGAATTTCTCCTTTGCATTTGGAATGTCGAGAGCCAGATCATCAAGCCCGTCCTTGATCCTAGTGAAGCCTTTGGTCATCTGATTGATAGTGATTAGTCCTTCACTGAAGCACTCCTGCAACAGATCCAGCATCCTATCATTCTTCTTCTCCATAGCCATGACTAATGCCTTCTTCACCACTTCATGATTAAAGAAAGGCATTCCAAGATCACGGATACACTGGCAAGCTTCACTTACAACGCCTCCACTTTCATACTCCTCCAGGAGCTTCAATATCTTGTCCTTTGCATCCTCAACAGCCCAGCCAGTCCCACCTCCCCAGCACCTAAGAATCCTCTCACCAGCATGACGAGCAGCAATTAGTGATCGAGCCACACGCACAGTCTCACTCCCACTACAACTTGCAGGCAATTTGCTTCCAATTTCTTCTAAATTTAGTGGAGCCAGGACATCATCAATCACAGCCCTTGCCAGAAAAAGAGCAAGCTCATTTGAAGCATCCAAAATGTCCAATGCCGTATCTTCCGCAGATTCCAGGAGCATGACAAAACCATTCACAATATCATCAGTTGAGAAGATCTCTATGTGAAGAGCAGAAAGCAGAACAGATGCCATTTCTTTCTCTCTATTCTTCCTGTCCAAGGCAAGAGTGATCAACTTCTTCAGGAAAATTGGGTTAAATTCAGGTGCCCCCAGATCTTCAAGACTTCGGATAAGTTCAGGAATGTCATCTGAAAGAAAATATTCATGAATTATGGTCACCACCTCCTCCTTGTAGCGCTTTACCTTTTCATCTTCTTCTTGTATGCTTCCATCTTCGGCCAGAGACTTCATGAATGAAGCATCTAGCCATCCTTCAAATACGGCCATGGGGACAAGTGATTGGAATAAATTTTTCGCAGATGGAATGTCAAGAGCAAGGTCATCGAGACTCTCTTCTAACCTAGCAAATCCTTTTGCCATTTGACTAGAACTAATCAGGCCTTCCTCAGCTGCTTCCTTTAACATCTTTAATATAAGTGGTTCTGCTGTTCGAATCTCCATTGCAAGAACCAAAGCCCTCTTTACCACTTCGTGATGGAAGAATGAAACCCCCAACTCCCTTATGCACCTACATGCCTCAAAAGTATCTCCACTCTCAACATATTCCCTCAACAAATCAGCAATCTTTTTCTTCACTTCCTCAACAGTGATGTGAGTGCTGCCACCCCACCTCCTCTCTACAAGTTCTGCATGGTGTGGAGCTGAGAGATAGCTCTTCTCAGCAGTTTGAATAACCTGAAATCCTTTTGAGGACTCTGGAAGTGTTTTCTTTGCCCTTGTTAGGAAAGCTGGAGGAAGTATGTCGTCAACCACAGCACGAGCTACAAATAAAGCAAGGATATCAACTGCATCTAATATGTCAACTGCAAGGTCATCAGCACACTCTAGAAGAATGACAAACCCATCCCTAATCTGAGCTGGGCTGATGACATCAGCATAGAGTGCTGAAAGCAGAACTGAAGCCATCTCCTTCTCCTTATCATGTCTGTCCATGGCCATGGAAACAAGCCGCTTGATAAAGTAAGGATGATACTGACTGGAGCCAAGTTCCCTGAGGTCAGATGCAGCCACTTCCACATCACCAGTGCCAAAGTATTCCTCTATGATGGAAGCAACAGCTTTCTTGTAATCATCCAAGGGGTCTGAGATAGTAGCCCCCACAAGTTGATAAGGTTCCTATTAAAAGAAGGATTCAAAAGCAATTTATGATTATCAACAATGGAAACAATTTACTAGTGAAACCATACCATTCCAATAAAGAGTATTTTGCAAGCACACACACCAGCCAAAAAACATAGACTTAAATCCTAGACTGAATCAAAATATTATAGGTAAAATATATTAGATAAAAGGAACTGCAATTACCTCTCCACTGTCATAGTTAGGATCATTCCTATCAATATGGGATTCACCATCGGTGTCAAGCAGTTTGCCCCATGTGCCCTTGCCTCCAGCACCATCTATAATCATAAGTCAAGTATAGTAGCCGATTAATATCAGACGGACAGGAATGCTGCCTTAAAATTATGAATGGAACTAATAAAAGTAAATAAAGTGGGCATAAAAAGGTGGCCCAGCAGCATTCATGGTCATCCATTTAGAACTAGGTTAGGCATAGAAAAACAAGTCGACCAACCATAATATCCATTCACATATATGTAGTTTAATATATTCAAAAATCTTTTTCATATGTAATAATGCAAAAAACAACTTCCAGTAATTGTAAACAGTTTTTCCTTTTTGGTCTTCTGGAAATTGCTTAAGCTTCCACGTAAAACCTATCACAAAAGCATCCACTCACCCACTTGCATGAGAAACTCTCCACATCACATGGTGCTATGGTCCGATAACTCTCCAAAACCATGACCATGAGGTTTTATCAGAAATAATTTGATGTTTTTTATGCATTTGATATCTCTGAGCAATAATGTTTTATGAAAGGAAAAATAAACCAAAAAAAACAACCAACTTAGGTACATACTGAATGATAACTTTATTCAAGCCCCACAAGATTGACACGCTTATAACATTAGTGCCTTTAAATTTATCCGCATAGAAAAAAACAAAAAGAAACGTCAAGTGGGCAATACATTAAATTTAGAAGTTGCTGCAATGGAAGTGCAAATCATCCATGGAGAAGCTCCCTTGGAGAATTTCACTTACAGACAGATTTAATTGCTCTCAACACCAATAAAAAATGAAGCTCATATAAATTTGAATCATATAAACTATTATGGAAAATTTCACAACAAAACCTCTAATATGATTTGAGTTAGTTATAGAAAAAATGTGTTGCAGGCATTAGGATAAACATGACAACAGTCAACATTTCAGTTTGTATCCACTTTAAAGTGAAGCCATAAATCAGCAAGTTTGCACCAATATCAGAGGATAATAGGCCCTAAAAGAATCCTCAACAATAAAAAATTCCCAGATTAACCAATCATGAAACTCGTGATATTTTGCATCTTTATCATATAATTTGTCAGACTTCTCTCTGTCAAAAGTAGTGGCTATTTTGGCAATGCTTTACTTAGTCCATACTGCAGAGAAAGATTTGAGAGCTAACATCATAGATACCATAAATGTAACAAACAGATACAAAGTATATTTGGCCCCATCAAAAGAATGGAAAGTAAAATTTAATGCAACTTGAGAAATAGAAAGAACTCAAGATATCTTCACTCCAGGTCAAACAAGCAAAAGAAACATCTTAACATAGAATTAAAATTTTCAATCTCTTAAAATTTAAATAACAGAGTATCATAATAAAGAACGGCATGCATATATGTGTTAACTCACCCTTCTTCACACGCACGAACTTTCCAGAGTGTGACCTACGCACGTGTCTTACTGCAATTCCAGCAGTCGGTGCCTTGCCAGCAGCAGGAACTTTCAACTGATGCTCAGAAAGTAAAGATGGTGGAGATTTTGGGGAGGACGACAGAAACTCAGCATTGTGGCTCGCTATTTTCATCATTTCCCTCTGCTCATTCGTCAGAAATCCCTCATTCGACGCCATTTAAACTCACCAAATATATGTAATGCCTAAAGGAATAAAAAATAAAAAATAAAAAATAAAAAAAGCATTAAAATGCTTCATTATTAAATAAACTCAGATTAAAAAATATAATAACGTTGCAAGCCAGTATCTCTTATTTCTTTATTTCATTTTTTATATTTGGTCTCTCTCCGAGGACTGAAGAGGTATAGACGATTAAAAAGAAGGCAGAGCCTACAGGTTAGTTCAATTAAATAGTCAATAAACAAAAAGATCAGAAACAGAAGAAGACAAAAACCAATGTGAAGATTCGCAGTTAATGCTACAGAACTCTACTCTGCTTGATAACTGAAAAACTGAAAGGAAAAACAATAACAAATATTACTTATCCTCTTACTCACAGTGAAGTGTCTAGTCTTATTTTCCAAAACCAAACAGAAGTAAAAACCTAAAGACTGAAATCTCTACTTTTCTTTCCTTTCCCACTGTCTTCTTTGTAAAGAAGGAGCAAAATAGACAGAGATGTCGTGTGCTTGCTTACCTATGTCTGTACACTCGAAGAAGATTGAATCCAGAACCCGAACCCGATTCTTCTGTACTTGGCCCGGATCTCGAGCCAAGACAGGAGAAGCAAATTGGATCTCCAAATCGTACCTCCGATTCTAACTCAAAAGGAAGAAAAAAGAAAGAAAGAAGGAAAATAGAAAGCTAATAAAAATCTCCGTATCAAAAACCCTAGATCACAAACAAAGCAAAAGCTCCGGTTTCCTCTGCTGCGGATCCGAATCCAAGTGTCTGTGTGTCTCAATCCGCTGGGAGAGTGAGAAAAGAAATGGATGAGAATGAAAATGAGAGAGAGGAGAAAGAGAGAGGAAGAGAGATGGAAAGAATGGATTCAGGATTTATATAGGGAGGCTACGGTTACAGGTACACGTCACCATAGGGGGTTTTGGGTATTATATCACTTAGGGAGAACACGTGGCATTACCTGTGCAGCCAACTTTATTTGTTGTTGCCTGTCCCTTGGTTCCACCCGGCTACTCCGCTCAGGGTCGGTAACTCGTATTAGGGTTTTCTTTCTGGTGATGTGAAATTACTACATTACCCTCATTTAAAGTAGAAAATGTTCAGACGGGAAATGATAACTGGTTTTTGCTTAGACGATTGCGTGGCAAGAAAAGAAAAAAAGGCATAATTGATGAGTTGCGTTGTGCTCTAAGAAAAGATTTAGGATTGGATAATTTTTAGTGCCATCGAAATTTTTGGAATTTAAATATGGAATTAACAAATTAATAAGATTCGGTGTTTGATGATTATGGATAATGGAGCTTAGGACAAAGTCGATAGGCAACTCAAATAATCTACGACATAAAATTTGCATGAGATTTTTGGCAATTAAAGAACACTATCTACATAATTTTGTAAAGAAAATATTTTTATGCTTTATTTGTTTTTATTTTAATAATGCCTCCATAATGTATGAGTTAAGAATAAGGTCAAAACTTATAACTATGACACTAATATATTTAAAAAAGAAATACAAGCAGTAATATTTAAATATGATTATCTTTGTAAAAGGATGGAGTTAAAGAACTATTTTAAGAATAAATTGACTTTTTTTTTCTTTCTTTCTAAAAGGCAGGTTATTTTTCCCACTTAATTATACGCTATTGCACCTGAGAAAATCTAGGGTGATTTTGGAGTATCATTATCACAAAATTGAAGGGATAATTCTATCCCATCAAAATGAATGACAGGTAATATTATGTGTGTGTGGAATTTAATTTTGTTTTTCTCAACCTTAATTTCAATTCAAAATTATGCTTCTAACATTGTATTTGTTCTCTATGTAAACAAATGATAATAATTATTAGAGAAGAACAACAGGTCAATTGTTTGACGTAACATTAAAATATATATATATATATATATATATATGTATGTATGTATGTATGTATTTTCAAAGCTTTGTCACAACACCTTTCACTTTCAACCTTAGTTTTGTATAAAGAAAAAGAACTAGCAAGTACAGTTATAGTTTTACTAATTACTAGTTGCATTGATGGGGGTAATAACTGTGAAAATAACTGAACTTAAAAACACCCACCAAACTAGGCAATTTTATAACGTTTTTTGGGTGATGGGCTAGCAGTGCATTGAAAGCTTATTTTATATACACATGTATATGCAAATGCAATGTACCGTAACTAGGCATTGAAATGAATATTGATGTTTCTAGGTGGTAGCGAAGAGACAAGCACAGGAGAAACTTGTGAACTTCTTCAACCAAAATGAAAAAGAGTTTTCACCGGATTGTGAGGCAAATTATATTCATTTTTGGGAATTTCGATAAGATTGGCCAAACATTAGAGTGACTGTACAGATCAAGCTCTTCAATATTTTTATGGTACGATGTATTTGGATTTTGCTTAATCCATGTGAGTCCAAGTTATTAGGTAGGATAAGCTTTTATGGCACCAGCATTGGATATGGATAAAGGGATAATATCTTAATTGCAATCTTTGATTATTTGTGATAAGAAGCATCTAAGATTATTAATTTTCTTTTAATAATTGAGGTTTCATAAATTACAAATGAGGCGTAATGTTTAGACAAGCCCAGAATAGAGTACGAATCTATTCCATAAAGATTCAAAAAAATTTCTTGCCCTCAAGGAAGGGAAGAGAAGGAAAGCTGCTTTTGTGTGTGCATGAGCAGACGTGTGCTTTTTATCATGGGCTGTACAACCAACCAAAATTATCTATAAGATTTGGAGCTGTAGTAATCATACATATCCAATAAGGCATACCATCCGTTCATATTTCCATGTATTGAACCTGCTCAGTTTTCCGCACTTCTAAAATATAGGCGGTTTCTGGACTTATGTTCATTCCCTAAAGTAAAAAAAATGCCCTTCTATTGTACTAATAATTCAAACATAAGTGTTCCCATTGATCAATTTTTTTTTTTTTTTGAAAGAACCCTATTGATCAGTTTACTTAAAATGAATTGTTTCTAACAAGATATGTTACTAACAGGGAAGCTACGTTAGATATTCCATATACAGGTGATTAAACAACCAAAAGGGTATTCTACATACACCACAGTATGAACAAAACAATTACCTAAGAATTGAATCAATACTTACACATATTCATGCAGCATATCTTCTGATTTGGTCGAGGATAGCAATAGCTTTCTGAAGATTGACAATTCTCGTGGAGAAAGCCAACTGGACCAACCAAGATTTCTTAAATTACAGATCTCCAGAAATACCATCATTACCGTCCATCACCCGCAACAACCTGATTTCTTGGATGCCTTTTCTTATACTTCCAGAATTCATCCTTCTTTCCCTTCTTCTTGGCTTTCACCATACCCATTTTGCTATTAATTATACCAAGTACGGCACTCTTGTCTCTTCTGTTCTTTGTTGCAGCTTTTACATCCAAAATTGATCTTAGCTTCTCATATGACTTGATATCTGGGACTTGTCCGCTTTTCACCATCTGCTTGTGATAAAAAAATGCCCTCTTAAAATCACGAACACGAACAAATGCATAGATCATGGTGGAATAAGTAACCGAATCAGGTTTTAGATTTAGAGTTGCCATTTCCTTCAACAGTTGAGGCAATTTTGAGGTTTGCCCTCCCCGTCCATATGCGTTGATAAGCATATTATATGTCATTAATGTCGGCTGCAAGCCAGTCTTCCCAAATTCTGATACAACGTCTCTTGCTTCAACATACTGACCTTGTTTAGCAAATCCATCAAGAAGAATGTTAAATGTCACTCGTGTGCCTTCAACTTTTTCACTCATCATCAATTTCCAAATTTTCATCAACATTTCTGTATCACCAGCACGCCTAAATGCATCCAGTAGAGCAGTGTATGTCTCTATGGAAGGTTTAATTCCTTCCTTTAGCATGTTTTCAAATGCAGTATAAGCTTTTTCATGCCAGCCGCTGACCGAATAAGCATGGATAAGTGCTGTATAAGAATGTGAAGTTGGCTTTATACCAACTTTCTTCATCCTCAAGAATGCATCTGCAGCCATGTCGCTCATCTTCCTCTGTCTTCCGTATGCACTGATCAGACATGTATATGATTTGGCATTTGGCTCCAATCCCATATCCTGCATTTCTAACAGTAGCTTCTCAACAACCTCAGGCTGCATTCTTCTGCTATATGCATCCATAAGGATGTTAAAGGTGGCAGAGGTAGGCACGAGGCCTTTTGTTTTCATCTCATGAAAAAGACCTTCTGCTTCTTCAATTTGGTTCGATTTGCAATAAGCATTCATTAAAGTGTTATACACAATGGCATTTGAAGACATCCCTTTCTTCTCCATTTCCATATGGATAATAAGGGCTTCATTCTTGAGACCCTCATCACAGAATGATTTTATTAGAGAACCAACAACTTCTTCACTCCATTTGACACTTTTTCTGTTCATTTTCTCAAAGAATTCCCATGCTTCTTTTGCACCACGACCTTTTTTCCTCATGACTGTAATCATTATTGAACATGTCACATGATCTGGACAGACATTATTTGTTTCCATTGCCTCATAAGCCTTCCAAGCATCATCATACCTGATAAGTTGATAGAAATCAACAATGAGCTCTACCTAGTGTTTAGAAAAATACTTTGTATTTAAGAAAGTTGGTCTTTTCTTTTGTCAAAACACTTCCTGATATCATTTTCAAATCATTTCCTAGTTAGTTTTTTAAACCACCCAAAAGTCTCTGCTTATACATCCATTGAAAGTAGTTCATGAAAATTTACAAGCTATACTATTTAAGAATCAAGCTTAAGACAAAGAAAGTGCAAAACTCATCCTATCCTTTATCTGCACAATCGACAGAGCACAACTGAATATAAAGGCCGAGTCAGAACCTTTAAAGTAGTGAAGAATAGCTTCCAAGAAACAGTATCCACATAAATTCAATTTCCATAAGCATAACATGAATGCAGATTTTCCCAAAAGAAATTCACACATATAAGTTTTCCATAACAGGAAATGGAATCCGTACTGAAGCGAGAAATAGCCAAGTATGAAAAATGCACACTTGACTCGTAGGCGTCACTAAAAATTTAAAATCATGTATAACCAAATCGTCATTCTACTTTCATAGACGCATTGAATTTGTTCTAATGTTTGTGCCACAACACAGTTTTTTCTACTTCTTTTCAAACTTCTATCAGATCAGATTGCTAATCTACATAGTCTTCTTGATAATTACACGACAGTATAATTAAACAACATAACAATCAACTAAAACACATAAGCAGGCAGACAAGAACCACTAAAACATTAAGAATCTCATACCTTCCGCAGCAAAAAAGCCCAGAAATAGCAGCATTATAGACATGAACGTCCATAAACTCTTTGCTTTGAGGCAAATTATTGAACAAAACCATCAACTCATCTCCCATTCTGGCCCTCCCCAATACCGGAAACAAAAGCGAACAGGCACGTGGCGAAACAAGCGAAGGTTCATGCAATCTCATCCATTCATAGAAGTACAAGCAACTCGTTAGAAGACCATCATTGGCCATCAGGTCTAACACTTCCACACACTCTTTTCTACCAACTCTTTCCTCGTAACGTCCGAACACCTCACCGAACGTTAAATTCTCCGGTAAGCTCCTTGCAATTTGCAAAATTTCTCCTACAATACTACCAGGTAAAGAACCCGTCTGTTGTTTCTCTTCATTTTCAAAGGAAATGTTATCTAAATCCGACTCGGATAGATTTTCGCGCTGGTCGGCGGATTTGATATTGGCAGAGAGGTGCCAAGAAGAGCGGCGGTTTTTTTGGAGAGAGAGTTTGCCAAGGCGAGTTGGGTCCGGGGTTGGGGTTTGAGATTTAAAGAATTTGAGAATTGGGTCTATTGGTTCTTCTTCTTCTTCTGCATCAACTTCATTGTCTTCATGTATTTGTTGTTTTGGGTTTGGGTCTGTCTTTTGTTCTTGTCGTTGAAGAAAAGGAAGGAAAATTTGGGGCGAAGAATCAGTGGAGGAAGTGGGTGAAGTTGCAGAGAGAGCCAAACAAGGTATAAAGGGTTTTGAGTAGAGGAAGAGGTGACGTTTCGAGAAGAGGTGGATTGAGCACCGGCTGTCAATGAAAGCAAATGACAATGGCAAGCTTTGGTGAGTGTAAGCTGCCATCGTGTTTTTTCTGGGCAGGTGACAGCAGAGTGAGCTCTGTTTCCCGATAAATGATTAAACTTATTAACAAAAACATGGGTGGACTCAAACTAAAACGGTCCGTTTAACCCAGAAATATCGGCTAGCTGTAATTACCGTGCTATCCAACGGTAGACACATTTATTTAATGAACGTAGCATTTTTGTCGAATATAAGAGAAAACTGTACATCAGTATATATTCATTTGCCGAGAAGAACATGGCTGCCAGTTTGATAAATTTTACGAACAGAAAATTCATGAATGGATATCTCCCAGTCAATTCGTGCTGCTCAGAAGAATACCCATAACATAATTCGATGACTTTAAACCAATGACACGAATTCATCTCATTGAAGATTTTTGATCAAGTAATCTCATACAAGTAAATGTATGTTCGCCGTTGAAATTTGATTTGTCTATTTGAAAGAAAATAATGACTGTTGTAGACCTTGGTTACAATTTTTTGTCGCATGGAACTGGTTGAGAAGCTACGTTTTCCAACTGAACTAGGATTGTACAATCTACTAAAACTGGCAGTCCCATGCTCCCCTCACTTCTAATCTGAGCATCAACTAACTATACCATGTTGGGCCTTTGTGGAAGCAGAAGGTTATAGAATTTATCATGTAAGAAGAAATTCTTTCCCTTGCTATCGACAGCTTTCTTCCACCCACACCATCCTCCATTTACAATTTTCTTGTGCTCATCATTGCCTGTATAATGAGGATCAAGTATGAGGAACGCACAATCTCCGCTTGCTTCGTTGTAATCAACTCCCAAAAGTGTGTATGCAAGAACACCACCACCTGCAATCACATAAACCAACATTAAACTCCTGTTGTTTACCTTACACAGAAGCACTAAACATTACTATTCAGCAAGTAGATGCACATAAGCACTATAACTTATATTTGTAAATCTCAGGTTAAGTATCTTTATCAGACAAAGCTGTAAAATACATGTCAAAAAATAGAAAGTCAAACATCGTTTGTCCAACAGACCAATCATAATGGGCGTCCCTTGGCTCTCAAAGTGCAAGGCCAGCTCTCGACATTTTTCTGGAAGCTCAGCTCCGGATCTCACATTTATGACTTTGCAACTAACCTGCACAATGCAGCAACTTAATCCTGTCAAATCACTTGATGAAGACATGGGAAAAAAATTTAAGGACAAGCAATTTATAGCAGGATAGCACAACTCTTCTATTATTTTTAGAGAAGTCTATAATGCAAATATTGACACTTCAACTCATACTCTAGTCCTGCACAATAATTTCTGTAATAGAATGGCATACTTACACCTAGAAGTTTGTCCAGTACAAAGCTCAACTCAATGGCCCCAATCCATTCTCGTGAACCAATAAAAGATGGATCCTTATCGCCAATCTCTACAAGAGCTTGCTGTATTTCCCTGAAGAAAGCACTTCTTTGTCAAATCAAATAACTTGATATTGATACCAGCAAAAGGAAGCATTCTCATTTTACGTCTAAGCAATTACAATATACGCATGCTAAAGCACAGAGAAACAAAAGAGAACTGATTTACATACAATTCATATATATCGTACAAAATCACAGTTTCATCCACATTGGGACTGGAAAGAGCTTGAAAGTCAGATAACTGAAAACCAGGCTATCAGAACAAAATTGGGAAGAAAGAAAATAGAGACCTTAGCATGCTCCAAGTATTGACCTACCTATGTGAAGGAACATCTACAGAGGTGTAATGTTGAAGCCTGAACCACGAAATAATAGTCTGCAGAGAACGGTAAGCACAACCCCAGCCCTAGCAAGTGATGTGCAAATGAATTAGCAGTAGAACTGCTAAGTATAATTGACAATCACAGCATATTTTGAAATTCTTCATCTTTAGCTTTATTTTAAGCAAAACATAAATCTGTTAATGAATGCCAAAGCTCATACAAAACTAGGCACTAAAAAATAACTCTGTGATCTTACAAAATCTGAGCCCAGTTTTAGCAGGAAAAATCTGCTTTTATTTTGGATATGATCAAAACAGGTGAAACTAGAGCAGTTAATGTAGGACAGCATGGTGAGTTAATCTTATTGCTTTGTCATTGGCACACACTGATCAAAATTCAAAAGATTTAGGACTTAATATAAATGGGAAAGGGTTCAAAATCTTAGATTTTGGTCCTCTAAACAAGTTGATGCAATGGATAGTTCACTGTAGGGATAATCAGGTTATGATGGTACAGCATCATAGGTATGGTTAAGGTGGATTTTAACATCCATATCTAAACGACTATAATTTTTAAAAGGATATGTTTCACAATGTCAAATGCACAGTACATTAGAATAAACTCAAGAAAGCTCCTATTATAGCTTAACAATGCAATTATATACCTCAAGCAGTTAGCATTCAAGATTCAATTAATAGAATATAAAGTTGTCAAAGATTAAAAAAATGTTAAATCTTTCTACTATTGGAGGGGCAGAGAAAATCCCATACTGAATCATCAATGCCATCTTGAAGATAATGATAGTACTCATAAGAACCTTGAACCAGAGAGACAAAGCCCCCTGTGACTGAAAGAAAAGATCACATGTCAATAAAAGAATAGCTAAGAAGAAGCGAGAAAAGAAAGAGGATGACAAAAATAGTAGCCACTTACCTCCACTGCTTGGGATCCCAATATGTACATCTCTAGGCAAAGGAGAACCTGCTATACCATAGGAATGCGCCCATCAAAGTTAGATATGCACTCAAGCACAAAGAGAGACACACACATAGAGCCTACACAAACTGTTGCAAAAATAAAGATGAAAGAGTCACCTTTTCGTAATGAACTGCTCCTTGAACTATCCTTAGTAGACAAATCCACAGCATTAGCAATTCTCAAGAGAGGACGATCAAACGGTAATCCCAGCCTTAAGTGCAGGGATTTTCTAACATCAACTGCAAAAGTAGAGAAAATTCAGATCTCACATTTTATTCCAATCAATAATTAAGAAGTATTACTTAGCCCACTGGTTAAATTCTAAAATTTTCACTCAAAAACCACAAACAGCAATGTCCTGAGAATAATTTCGGTTAGTAATGTCCTGAGAAAAGGTACTTCATTTCTTTTTTACATGCAAGATACCATTTGACCACAATTTCATTTTTATTTTACGTGAAAGGGGTGCCAAATATCTACCAACCACTCAGCAATGGAGTCAAAATGTTGAGAACTCCAGGCCATGTTTCTACTACGTGAAAAGAAAAAACAGAGACACATAAACCAAGACAGTAAGTGTCAAACATCCAATTTCCAACCCTCATGAGAACTATTTTAAAAAACATATTAATTGTTTCAGTCAGCTGAACTTCACAACCCTAGAGACTAAGTTTGTTTAAGGCCAAAATATCTAGTGTTTTCCAGTCACAAAAGCATACTTCACTCAGTAAGCAGAAAATTCAATTACCTTGCTTCATTTCTGTCTCCCCATAATTAAGTTCATAGATGACAGTTATTGGATGCAATAATCCAGGAGGAATAAAGTGAAATGGTTGCAGCTGTAAATGCAATAAAATTTCTCGTTAGGTGCAAAAATACATTTTTCTGATATAACTTCTAGCAAGGATAATTGTACTCTCATAACAACAGAACCAACATATTGCTTTCTCTCAACAAGCAAGATAAAACCTCTCAAAGTAGTATTTCAAAAGTGATACTAGAAGGACATTCTGCAAGCATTATTGCAGCAAAGAACCCATCGGTAATGCATATTATATTTTAACTATGCTTTACATAAGGTTTGGTTTTGCTTCTGATTTGGTTTGTGAAGCAAAGAATACTGATGAAGAAGTAATACAAAAAAAGACTTGTTTTTGTTCATTATGATGGTCTACTAGTGAAGGTAGGGTACTACTACAAATACACACAAATTTTAACATACCTGAGGATGTTGAGTTAGGAGGAAAGGCTTGATTGCTTTCTTCATTGAATTCAATTGGTCAAATAAACCAGGGAAGACTAACTTAGAAACAGCATATGTCAGCGGAAGACTCTTGGTTGCATAACAAAGCACCTCTAGCTTAAACTCCACAACCAAAAGTCTGGCATCTTCCAAAGCTAAAGGCACAGAGTTCAATTTCCATTAAAATGAGTTACGGAACTCACTACACATTTTTACAAAAACTCATCAACTCACCAAATATAAAAAATACTAGCACTAAGTTATACTAATTACCAGGATAATATTCAGCAATAGGTGCTGCAGATTTTGGAGACTTTTGCGAACTATTAAGTAGAACACTTACTTGAATTTTATCTGCATTCTAAACAAAAAAACATATCAGAAAAGATAAAAACTCATAGCCAGCATGATAGATGACACTGGGAGCAATATAAGATAAGTTACCCGATAAAATAAGCGTTCAATAACTCCCATAAGCAAAATTATATGCCAAATGTTATTTCTTACCTCTGCAGAAAAGAATGGGGGGGCAGATTTACTTTTCAAACAAAAATGTGCACATGATAAACCATTCAAGTCCTCTTGATCAGCTTCAACCAGAAGCTTAACATTTGAAAGATCTGTGTCAAAATCCAAATCTTTACCACGAAGAACGACTGGTTGAGGAACTTCTGCAGAGGCTTGGCTTAATGTTTCCACCACATAGACAATTTGAGGATCTTTGAGCTTGGCAGCAACTGCTTCAGTTGCATGCACATATATATTCTCCGCATCTGAGAGACAATAACATTCTCATTTGAGAACAATAATTAACTTGTTATTTCACTTTCTTTCTTAAGTATATTCCTTATTATTTGGAAGTCATTCCATCAATTTTGTTTATTTATCCACAAATTCAATACAAACTTTAAATTTCTCTACAATAAAATTTACAATTTCCAATCACATTTAAAGGAAGTCCAAACATATCATAAAAGCTCACCAGAGGGTTTGTTCACAGAATAATAAAATGGCAGCCTGATTGGAAGCTCGCATCGAATTAAACAACCTCTCTCCCAAACAAACTTAAGGGGATTATCATCATACAAGACATAATCAACTGTTTCAATGCTAGTCGAAGTTTCAGATCTCGAGACAAAAAATCGAACATCAGCAGCAGCTGAATCGGAAACTGCCCCAATTGTGATCGCATTAGCCAATTCAGCTTCGGCGGATAATAGCCTTCTCAATCTTCGAGCTGCGCCAATAGCCTCGCTCGCGTTTTTCTCATTCTCAGCATCAGAGTTCTTGATTATCAACGCTCCAATTACGTAAAAACCTCTTAGTAGTAATGTACGAAGTTCATCTGCTCAGACAGTGTAACACAACAAGAGAATTAGTAAAAAGTTTCGATTGAATTAGTTTCTCTAGAATCAAGCAGAAATATTTTACCTGACTCTTTGTCGTAATCCGGAGAGGAAGCGTTGTCGTGGATGCATCTAATGGTGGATACGACAGTGAGTGGCGGGAAAAAAGGGGATCCGATTAGCCACTGGAGGCCCGTATTGGTCAGCACAAGCTTAGGGCAAAGAATTCGTATGGTCTTCGTGTCCTCGCTCATTTTCATCTGTTGTGTGATACTGTGAGTCTCTGCTAACTGCTCTCAGGTCGGTACTCGGATCAACGCTTCTGTTTATTCAACGCCAGTCCCGTCTGTGAGACTCCGACGACGTTACAATTTACATGTTCGTGAAACATGTTTGGATCTCTAAGTTGGGCCAGATTTGGGTTTTGGCCCAATAACTATTGCTTTATCAGTAATTGCGCTTGGAGTGAGGTCCGTATATTTTTTTGCTACCGAGTATGTCATTCTCTAATCTCTACGTAATTCTTTATTTATTAATTTATTTTAAATGAATTCTGTATGCACCGAATTTTATTTTTAAAAAAAAATGGAAAATTGGAAATCGGCATCTAGAAGCTAATGAGATTGCTCGTTCGTGGTTGATTCATTTTGAACAGAAGGAACCAAGACAACATAAAAGAAAAACCAAAACCTTACAAGTTACAATCACTGTATGGTACAAATTACCCAACGTGATGAGCATAATGTCACGCATCGCGTGATCAGCCCGCGTGAACAGTGCACGTGAACAGTACCCCGAGAGCGGAAATCATTGGGCAGAACGCGTACGAGGGAAAATTGGACAAACGAAATCACGTATGCTTAAGTAATTGACATTCGGGCTGCATATGAAGAATCGGGCTTGGATGCACACAAGCTTTTGAGCCCAAAATCCTTCCTTAATCATGTACATGTGTAGAACATTCTAGAATATCCTAGGACATTTCATTGCCTAGCATTTTCTAGAATTATCTAGGGTTGATTACTCTAGAACTCCTTAGTTGTAAATGTGTAAGCATTTCTCTAGAGAACTCTAGGGCATAGAATATCCTAGAAATTCTAAGGAGGTGGGAATTCTCTAGAGCCCTTGAGGAGGTGGAGATGTGTATATATAGGGGTGCTAGGATCATTTGTAATTATCGAAGTGATCATCAAGAATTCAAGCAATAAACTTGAGTACTCTTCACTCAAACTCTCTTGTTCTCTCTCTTTCTCTTTTTAAGCTTTCGTATTGTGCACTACGGGTGTTCAAGGCTTGCTTAGTAAGCGGGATAGCTAAGCGCCGCACGGTCGAAGCGAGTGAAGAGAGTGAGGCCGTGACAGTTGGTATCAGAGCATCAAGGTTGAGCGATACAAGGTTGAGTGGAGAATCTTGTCAAGGGGGAGAGTTCGAGAAGATTGTGTGGGAAAACTTTGTCGAGAAAATGGCCAACGTTTCCGACGTTACCATTGCGGGTGAGGAAGCCCAAGTGCGTGGGCGTGAGGAGCAACGCCCTACCAAGGGTGGAAGCAAGAGGGCGCAATCCAAGGACATGGTGGCCGGATTGGATGCTCGAGTGGGAAGTGTGGAAACTTTCATGGCAAGTGTGGATACACGCCTCGACGAGATAGAGCAACGCTTCGAGGGGTTGGAAGCGGAGGACAATGCTCTTCGTGAGGTGGTGGATATGTCCGCAGCCAAGCTCGAGGACGCCTTTAAGCAAGAGTTGCTCGCGATTCACGATCGTATGTTTAGGGACATCCGAGCCTACATCGACCGAGAACTCGCCACAATCAAGGAGGATGTGGCCTTGTGCAAGCGTGCGGCAGCAAGCGGAGTGACTACCACACGCGATGCACCAAGGGTGGACGTTCCGAAGCCCAAAACCTATAATGGTTCGAGGAGCGCCAAGGACGTCGATAACTTCTTGTGGGGAATCGAGCAATACGTCGAAGTGATGGGCATCACCGATGAGAAAACAAAGGTACGTACCGCCACCCATTATCTAACCGATGTGGCTATGTTGTGGTGGAGGAGGAGGTACGGTGACATTGGTAAGGGCACATGTACCATCGACACATTCGACGACTTCAAGCGGGAACTCAAGCGGCAATTCTATCCGGAGAATGCCGAGGATGAGGCGCGAGGACGGCTACGTCGCCTTAAACAATCCGGAAGCGTGCGGGACTATGTGAAGGAGTTCACAAGCTTGGTGCTAGAAATTCCGGATATGAGCGACAAGGATTCTTTGTTCTTCTTCATGGACGGGCTCCAAGGATGGGTAAAAACGGAGCTTAGAAGGCGCGGCGTGCAAGATCTAGCCTCCGCCATAGCCGTTGCGGAGACTCTCATCGACTACTCAAGCGAGCGGGCAAATACCAAGGCCAAGGACAAGAAAGGTGGCCAAGGCAAAGGTGGGGGAGACCACGGCAAGGCCCAAGGAGATGGCTCTCGCAAACCGCCTAGTGGCAAGGAGAGGCCGAAGAATGACAAAGAGAAAGACTCGAAGCCCAATCGAAATTGCTATTTCTGCGATGGACCTCATTGGATGAGAGATTGTCCAAAGCGAAAGGCATTGAGCGCCATGGTGGCTCGTGCGAAAGAGCCACAAGACCGAGAGGAGGACACGACGATGGGTTCGTTGCGACTCCTCAACGCCATTCGAGCGGCTCCGGAGGCACAAGCGAAGGGGCTTATCTATGTTGATGTGGTGATCAACAAAATACGAACCAAAGCCCTAGTTGATACTGGTGCCTCGCATAATTTTGTGCAGGTCGACGAGGCCAAGCGGTTAGGTCTCAAGGTGACCAACAAAGGTGGCACGATGAAAGCGGTGAATTCGGCCGCCAAACCAATCAAGGGCGTGGCGCGGAAGGTTGAAACCACCATCGGCGAATGGAGAGGACCGGTGGATTGGTCCGTAGTACCCATGGACGACCACAAAATTGTGCTCGGGATGGAATTCTTCGACCAAATGAAGGTTGTGCCCGTGCCATTTGCCAACACCATGTGCATCCTTGATGGGGGAAAGGCGTGCATGGTTCCAATATCAAGAATAAGCAAGGTGGAGGCCAAGACACTCTCGGCCATGCAATTCAAGAAAGGTTTGAAGCGGAAGGGAGAAGAAAGCTACCTTGCCTTCTTGAAACAATATGATGATGATGATGCGGAAGTGGACGGCAAGGACGTTCCAAAGGAGGTGGATGTCGTTCTTAAGGAATTCAAGGACGTAATGCCCGAAGAATTGCCGAAGAGACTTCCACCAAGGAGGGAGGTAGATCATAGGATCGAGCTGGAGCCAGGCACCAAACCTCCCGCTATGAGTCCTTACCGACACGCCCCACCAGAGCTGCAAGAGTTGAAGAAGCAACTCCAAGAACTACTTGATGCGGGTTACGTTAGACCGTCAAAAGCACCATTCGGCGCTCCGGTTCTTTTTCAAAAGAAGAAAGATGGATCGCTACGAATGTGCATCGACTATCGGGCACTCAACAAGGTGACAATCAAGAACAAGTACCCAATTCCACTCATTGCGGACCTATTCGATCAACTTGGAAGGGCGCGGTACTTCTCCAAACTTGATTTAAGGTCGGGATACTACCAAGTACGCATTGCGGAGGGTGATGAACCAAAAACAACATGCGTTACGAGGTACGGTTCCTACGAATTCTTGGTTATGCCTTTTGGACTAACAAACGCACCTGCGACTTTTAGTACGTTGATGAACAAGCTATTTCATCCCTACCTCGATCAATTTGTGGTGCTATACTTGGACGACATCGTCGTTTATAGTAACACCTTGGAAGAGCACGTGGCGCATCTTAGAAGGGTGTTCCAAGTATTGCGGGAGAACGAGTTGTACGTGAAGAAGGAGAAATGTTCTTTCGCACAACGGGAAGTTTACTTCCTAGGCCACAAAATCAAGGATGGAACGTTGATGATGGAGAAAGCTAAGGTGCAAGCTATCCAAGAGTGGGAACCTCCTACAAAGGTACACGATCTTCGATCTTTCTTGGGTCTTGTAAACTATTATCGGCGTTTCATTAAGAGCTACTCGGCAAGAGCGGCTCCGTTGACGGACCTCCTCAAGAAAGGTCGCTCGTGGAATTGGACCGAGGAGTGCCAACACGCCTTCGAGGATTTGAAGAAGGCAATCATGGAGGAAACGGTTCTTGCCTTGCCCGATCACACGAAATCTTTCGAAGTACACACCGATGCTTCAGATTTTGCGATCGGAGGTGTGCTCATGCAAGAGGGACGGCCCATTGCCTTCGAAAGCCGAAAGTTGAACGAAGCAGAGAGGCGCTACACCGTGCAAGAAAAGGAAATGACCGCGATCATTCATTGCCTCCGAGTGTGGCGACACTACTTGCTCGGGAACCATTTTGTGGTCATGACGGACAACGTAGCTACAAGCTACTTCCAAACACAAAAGAAGTTAAGTCCGAAGCAAGCACGTTGGCAAGATTTCTTGGCGGAGTTCGACTACGACTTGAGGTACAAGCCGGGCAAAGCAAATGTTGTAGCAGACGCATTGAGTCGAAAGGCAACATTGGCGGTCGTCAACTTAAGCATGCCCGAAGGAACGCTAGTGGGAAGGATCAAAGAGGGTTTGACCCAAGACCCCCTAGCCAAGAGCATCGTGGCACTCGTCAACGAGGGGAAGACGAGGCGATTCTGGCTCGACGATGGGCTGTTGTACTCTAAGGGGAGACGCATTTACGTACCGAAATGGGGTGGCTTGAGGAAGGAACTCATCAAGGAATGCCACGATTCCAAGTGGGCTGGACACCCCGGAGCTAAACGTACCAACGCGTTGTTGGAAAACCTCTATTATTGGCCGAAGATGCGTGAGGATGTCGAGGCCTATGTGAGGACTTGTCTTGTGTGCCAACAAGACAAGATTGAGCAACGAGCGTCCGGTGGGCTACTTGAACCATTGCCGATACCGGAGAGGCCATGGGAAAGCGTTTCCATGGACTTCATTACGTCGCTACCAAAGTCCGAGGGGTATGGAAGTATTATTGTGGTGGTTGATCGCTTTAGCAAGTATGCGGTTTTCATGGCGGCACCAGCGGATTGCACAGCGGAAGAAGCCGCGAAGTTGTTCCTAAAGCACGTGGTGAAGCTTTGGGGAGTGCCGAATAATATAGTGAGTGATCGAGACCCGCGGTTCACGGGAAAATTTTGGTCCGAGTTGTTCAAGATGCTTGGAACGGACCTCAATTTCTCAACAAGCTTTCATCCTCAAAGTGACGGACAAACCGAGCGCGTTAACGCGTTGCTTGAGCTATATTTGAGGCACTATGTGAGTGCCAATCAAAAGGATTGGGCCAAGTTGCTGGATGTGGCTCAATTTTCCTATAACTTGCAGCGGAGCGAGGCAACTAATAAGAGTCCGTTCGAGATCGTATTGGGTCGACAACCGACGACTCCACATGCCTTGGCCTCAAGCTATGACGGGAGGAGTCCGGGAGCCTTCAAGTTCGCCAAAGCATGGCACGAGCAAGCCGATTTGGCTAGAGCATACCTAGACAAAGCGGCTAAAAAGATGAAGAAATGGGCGGACAAAAAGCGGAGGGACGTAGAGTTCCAAGAGGGAGACTTAGTCATGGTAAAACTCTTGCCCCAACAATTCAAGTCGTTGCGGAAGGTGCACAAGGGGTTGGTTCGACGCTACGAGGGGCCATTCCCGATTGTGAAAAAGGTGGGCAAGGTATCGTACCGCGTACTACTTCCTCCGAAGTTGAAGATTCACCCCGTCTTCCACGTAAATATGTTGAAGCCTTACCATGGAGATGAGGAAGATCTGAGCCGAGGAGAGTCGAAACGAGCTCCGACTGCCGTTGTAACCTCTTTCGATAAGGAGGTTGAGTGCATATTGGCAGACCGACGAGTACGGAAGCGTGGTGTGCCAAACTACAACGAGTACTTCGTTAAGTGGAAAGGATTGCCCGAAAGTGAGGCTACGTGGGAGCACGAAGACACGCTATGGCAGTTCCAAGACCACATCAGGAAGTTCCGCGAGGAAGACGCGACGAGGACGTCGCGCATTTAGGTGGGGGAGGATGTCACGCATCGCGTGATCAGCCCGCGTGAACAGTGCACGTGAACAGTACCCCGAGAGCGGAAATCATTGGGCAGAACGCGTACGAGGGAAAATTGGACAAACGAAATCACGTATGCTTAAGTAATTGACATTCGGGCTGCATATGAAGAATCGGGCTTGGATGCACACAAGCTTTTGAGCCCAAAATCCTTCCTTAATCATGTACATGTGTAGAACATTCTAGAATATCCTAGGACATTTCATTGCCTAGCATTTTCTAGAATTATCTAGGGTTGATTACTCTAGAACTCCTTAGTTGTAAATGTGTAAGCATTTCTCTAGAGAACTCTAGGGCATAGAATATCCTAGAAATTCTAAGGAGGTGGGAATTCTCTAGAGCCCTTGAGGAGGTGGAGATGTGTATATATAGGGGTGCTAGGATCATTTGTAATTATCGAAGTGATCATCAAGAATTCAAGCAATAAACTTGAGTACTCTTCACTCAAACTCTCTTGTTCTCTCTCTTTCTCTTTTTAAGCTTTCGTATTGTGCACTACGGGTGTTCAAGGCTTGCTTAGTAAGCGGGATAGCTAAGCGCCGCACGGTCGAAGCGAGTGAAGAGAGTGAGGCCGTGACAATAAGCTCAAATAGCCTTAGCCTAGATGCACCTTTTAATTCATCCATAACTTCATCGACAAGAATCCACGGAAAAAATTCCCAACAGCCAACAGAAACAACAATGGACAGCCTTCGTCGACCTTTTTGCTAATTTCTGTAGTCATGAGGAGGTTTATAAGTGTTGTATATTTTATAAATATACAAATATTTCAAAAATTTATTTAGTGGTGTATATAAATTATAAATGAAATAATATTATAAAAAGACACATCTCAAATGAAAAAAATAGGGGTATTCTTATAAATAGAGTCATATTTTGATCATTTATATATAGAGAAATACACAAATAATATATATTTATAAGAAAAATATATTTTCTATATTTTTTTATATACCTTTACTTACAAATATTTTTAAAGAACGGTGTTTGAATTCGTGTTGTTCAAGAGTTCTATATTTGAGAGTACAACTTTATAGAATTAATAGCTATCATATTTTAAAAAGAATACTGTCATAAAAACTTACGTACAGCAAGACATTGTCCTAGAGAGACAGAATTTTTCTTAAAGACAATACATTTATGCATTATAAGTATTGTGTGTTAATCATTATATCATCAATTCTATACTAAAATTATCCAACGATAAGGACCGTCAACGTAAGCATCTTGCTCGGGACTCAGGAGTGAGCTCTGTAAGTTTAGCACCGACAAGCATGAAGCTCTGCCACCTTTTAGTCCAAGTGCCTGGGCAACACATACACGGATACACCTTCTTCTCATATTTTCCTGTTCCCCTCTCCTTCCACAGCTCAAGCTGAGCAATCAACTGATTTGTGAACGAGTACAACATAACAAAGCTGGGGTGCCCAGTTTCACATACGAAATTCGTAAGACGTCCTTCCGCAAGAACAATAATGCCTAATTTGTTCGTCTCAGGGAATAGCCAACGATCAGTTTGAGGCTTGATTGTGATGCGCTTAATACCAGGGTAAGTTTCCAGTCCATGCAAGTCGATCTCATTATTGAAATGGCCGATGTTACACACGATCGCATTGTTCTTCATCTGCTTCATGTGATGAACCATGATTATGTCTGTGTTGCTTGTTGTGGTGACGAAGATGTCAGCTTCAGAGATGACTATCTTACAGGGTTAGGAATGGAATTCCATCCATTAAGGCTTGAAGAGCGCAGATTGGATTGATTTCCGTGGCAATTACACGGGCATGCAGCAGCAGCCTTGAGAGAAGCGGCGCAACCCTTTCTAACATCTCCATAGCCACAGATAACTGCAAGCTTACTCGCAATCATAACATCGATGGCTCACATTAAACCGCAGGGAGTGAGTGTCGGCATCCACAGTACAAGTTATGAAACTGCAATATTACCCATTAATGTTGCATTAATTAGTTTGAGATGCTAAAATTAACTGATCAAAGCACAAGGATTTAACATCTGAGTCTTATTAGTTCCTACAGTCTGATAATATACTGATTGTTGTACTCACATAAATATCATTCGTATACTTAAGTGCACAAGTACTTCACAAAACCAGTTGAAGGTTGAATATCAAGGTCGTCCTAGGAAACAAAGCCTTCAACTCTCGCTTGGTTGAGCCAAGTTCTTAACAATTAAGAATATATCCAATAACATATACAGCTATTCTAATCAAGAAAACTTATGGATGCGTCCTAGATTTTTGTACGAACTTTATTAAATACATAATCTATTTTTAGTAAGTACATATTGTAATGATTAATTATAATTACAATAATTAGAAGACATACATATATATAACGAATTTCTTTTCCTCGTAATTATATGTCTTAACCAAATTATGAAAAAAAATAATATAAAATTATCACATAAACTTTTATAATATCTTTTTTTAATATTCATATTCTGTACCCGAGCTTAATATTAAAAGATTATTTACATTAAACGTACTTTACACGATACTTCTCTATTAAGTACTGTATTTCTGTATCTCAGTTTGGTGGTTTCTAAAATTCTTGAAGGACATTTCGCAAGCCGACATCGGCTGTCTCGAAATCGAACTGGCGGAGCTGGAGATGCCGGGCCCAGTTTGAGCTGGCCCAGCCCCTTAAAGTAACTGGCATAACTGGCTTACGTCACATGACCGTTCAAACAGCTGTTTTAATCGAAGCAATAACGGCTCTTGGCGCCGACGTCGGCTGGTGCTCCTCCAATTAGTCCTATTCAGTATTTTTTTTTTGTAAATTTTTATTTATTATTAAAGTAAGATTTCTTTTCCATATTTTAATTAACTCCGAAACTAGTTTACTTGCATAATAAATTTACGCTTATATAAATAGAGAGGTTATTATGCTAAATTTATTTGATTATCTTTTATCAATAAAATTCAGATTTTTTCTGTTGCCAAGTGATGTAGGGTAATTTTTAGGAGTTTTTAATTTATTTTGTTAACTTATTTTATTAGACTTTCTTTAATTTAAATTTCTTATTTATCATATTTATTATTTCAATTCTGTTTAGGTTTATATTATCAATAATCTATTCACAATGCATTTGTCACCACGTGTTATGCTCAAGCATTTGAAAGATGAATTAGCTTCCACTATTTTGGAGTGCTGCATCATTATTATCAATTTAATATTTAAATTCGTTGAAAACATTTTTAAGATCTACTTTTTATTTAAAAATAAATAAATAAATAACGTGTTACAAAACAAAATAGAAAAGATTTAAAAATTAATGGCAAGGCAATTATTTAAAATTAAAAAAATTTAAAATTCAATATTAAGGCAATTATTTAATAGGCCTATTTTTTTCATTCAATTAAATATTAACCTATACATGTAATACTATTATTATCTTCTATTGATATATAATCAAGTGCAATCTTAACTCTTAAATATATCTATTAAATATATTTAGATCCAACAATTTATATTTAATGTAAAATTTTATATAAAAAAAAACACTTTTCATATATTAGTTTTTGAGTCTTTGAACTTCATTAGTTTTTGGTCCACCTAGTAAAACTACTAAATTCATATGTTTGTTGGGACAATGTAAGGAAGAAATATGCCATTATGTCAACACAAACTTGCTCTTCATCTGCTCTATAAAACAAATGAAACGCTATATATAGTTATTAGTATTACATTTTGCCCCGGTTCCCCCGACTTCCATTCCATCAAAACGTTAATACATATTCTGCAACCTATACTTACAAAATGTGCAATATTTCTGTATATCTGATGATCCAAAGCATCCATCAAATATTTTTGGCAGTAGCCGTGAAAAGTAGAGCTACTTGGCCGAAGTACAGGGAAGAATGTAGTTCACTACGTTTGACCTTTTTCGTTGATGCGCCATCTGCCAGGCCTAGAGAATCAACACACCTCATGTGAGTGATCACAATAGAAAAATTGTTTTTGTTGTAAAATTAGGGATTTCAAATTTACTTTCACTACCTTCTTGTTGAATGCATGTGGTAAACGAGAACCTACAGCATATAGAAAATAGCCGAGATTCGCAATTTAACAATGTAGAAACAGCAGGCAGAATTCCTACAGTGCTGAAGATGAAGTTGAAGTTATTCTATACTAGTAATTTCCTATGCTTTAGGAGCTATATGCAGTCTGTAACATAGATTGCCTCCAACTACCAACAAACATACCCACGTGCAGACATGCAGCAGGCAGAATTCCTACGGTGCTGAAGATGAAGTTGAAGTTATTCTATACTAGTAATTTCCTATGCTTTAGGAGCTATATGCAGTCTGTAACATAGATTGCCTCCAACTACCAACAAACATACCCACGTGCAGACATGTCTGCATGTCTGCACCTCTAAGCACCGAGGCTTGGATTCGTATTCTGCTCATGTGCACATAACACCTCGAGTTCGAGGCAAACGAGTGGATAAGCAGAATTTAGAATGAACTTTGGCTAAGTAAGGTTTAGGGGAGAGATATAGAGCATAAATGAAATGGGGGAAACTAACTTCGGCCAGCCAGCACCCGCTAATGTGGCCAGTATGCATTTGTTCTCTTTTTTCCTTGTTCTTTCTGAAAACATATATTAGGCTATTAACCTTTCCCAAAGCATTCTAATACTGTTACCTTCTTTAGGGGAAATGTTGGGGTTCTCCAACAAAGCACGTCTAAATTCTCTCGAGATCTGCCGAAAAGGGAAATAAGATGAGAATATTTGTAAAGGAAAAAAGTTCCTGGTTTGAATATCAGCCATCATTTAGTCAGAATACAGTCATCAAATATTAACATAAACCAGAGAGGGATTAACAAGGTCAGAAAGGACAAAATGCTTAGCACCAGCATGTTCTCCTGATAACTTCAGCACATGGTTTGCTTGTGCATGAACTAATCTTTTTCCATATACAACACCAAAAAGTGAAAATGCAGTCGGCTTTTATTAAAAAAATAATACTGGCATAAGTGCATCATGGAGTCAGAAGAAAACAGAAAAAGGAAAACACGCTATTAAATCTCTTACCCATCTTCGTCTCTGAAGCTGTTAGTGTAATTACTTGAGTTGCCATAGAAAACATAAGGATCATCGATGCTGATATATGTATCAAAAGATTTCTTCCCAGGAATAGGCAACGCAAGCTTGCTATTTGCACAAACCACTTCAGAAGTGTCAGAAGCACGTAACTTCTTTTGAAGCCTCAAAGTTCTAGGAAAGCAGCTTGGCTGATTTTCTGGTTCTTGAATTGATGGAACCTGGCACTCACATTCATTTCTCTTTACAGAATTGATTCCAGAACCAGGGGCCTTTGACAAATCATCTTGTGTTGATCTGTAAGATGAAGCTGTCCCAGTGCTTAGGACATTTCCTTCACTATTTCTCAAAGCTCTTATCACTTCTGTTCTGTGATAACAGTTATGTGCCATCTGAGACCCACAATCTGATGAACAAGTAGGAGTATGTCTGTCCTTGATCATTGGTTTTTCAGAGATGTAATCAGAATAGTCAGAATCACTTCCATGCTCGGTGGTTGATTGAGACTTCAGCTGCATTCTTCTTGAACAACCAAAAAAGCTAAAAGATGGCTTCCTTATTTTGGCACGGTTTGAGATAGGAGTACAAAGTAACCTTATTTCTACATTACAACCCAATACTGACTGAAGTGAACTTGCAATCAATTTCCAGGACTTTTCAGCGCTAGATACATAGTCAGGATGGTGGAATTCCAACTCAGCAACTGCCAGACCTGATATACAAACTTTTAGTCAATCATCAGTTTGCGCGGAATAGATGCTTCAAAGCACAAAATTAATTAATTAATTACCATATTCATACCTTGATTAACATGAAGAGAAGACAGCTTCCCTTGCTTCCTTAGGAAATTCTTGAGCGAATTGGATTGGCATAATTCTATAGCTCTCTGCCATACCGATTCCAATGTTCCTTTAAAATCCTCCTGTCCTCCTAATTTATTTGATTTATTGTCTTCACATGAAGAGGAGACAAGATGCTTCAAGCTCTCCCCAGGTGATACTACGCAAGGAGAACTACTATCTAAATCCAAACAAGAAAATACTTTAATATGGAAAATTTACCTCATTCAACTAATTGAAAAAAGTATAGGTTAGTGAGAGAGAGAAATATGAAAAAAAGAAAACAATTACAATTAGCAGTAAATGTAACTTATATGACCTTTGTCATGCGCATTTCTCAAACACAGCTTGGAATCATTTAAATCTAAGGAAGACTCTGCAGAGCTTAGCTGCAGAAGAGCTACGGTGAGCCATGTGGTTTGATGCTTTGACATTCTCAACTGTTTTTCCGATTCAGAAAGTATTTTCAATGCATGACTCAATTTCTGCATATCCGCTTCAGCTATGAGACAGAAAATTGCAATTCCAACACTCAGAAAATAGTGAAAATAAATGAGAAATTCAAGTTACATTAGAGTAACCACAGTACAGCCTTATATACATGACCAATCAATGAATATGTAAACATAGCGGCATTTATACATGTTCAAAGGTTACAATTATACAGAAATTATTAATTTTGGAGGATAAGATTTCAGAATACTGTCTAATATGATTCAGCCATATGCAGCACAGAACTCACTATATCATCATTTTGTAACCCTGTAATCCCACAGCATGTTTTCAGTAATTTGATTCAACTTTAACTTATTGAGCAAGAGCATGGTTGTTGATCCATAAAAATTATGGCCCCTGATAAAGCTGATGCTTCCAGCATGATACTTAAATGCATCATTTTCCTCATTTTAAATTTCTACTGGATTAGTCTAAAGTAGGGCTGATGCAAACCACGTATGAAGGTAAACTGTCAATCCCCAAAGCCATAAGCACAACACTAAGAAAGTACTGCAAGATTTTCAATTTACTAATGTTTTATCACTTTGTTCAAACTTTTAAAAGAGATATATAGTTTTAGAAAATATCAAAGATAACAAACATCAATCAAGAGATCATGCAATATGATACAAACCCATGTCAAATGGAAGCCAAGTGTGCATATTAATGCAAGGAAAACATAATATCAAAATATAGTAAGCATTTTATAAAATAAATGATCAAAAATTGAATATCTCAATGATCCTTTGGACACAAGAGATGCAGGTGAATTCACAATACTGCAAGAAACAGCCTGAATAACTTCAGCAGCATGTAGAAAAAATATATGCCAATTCTAACACAAAAACAAGTGACTTTACCTGCCCTGTTTCACTAACCCATGCTCAATTAACTAATTTGAGTTAAGTGCTAACTTGTGAAGTCAACACTCCTGAACTATATATTAACTGCAAGCATGTACACTTATCAAATCAAAATTTTCATAAGACCTATACACCGATTAGCCGAATGTACTCAATTACAAATCAAGAAATGATTACCAAGATTTATAAGTACTTACAAGTGTGCTTTCCAAAGAACTTTTTTCTAGCTTCAGAGAAAACTTCCTGACATTTACCCGCAAGAATGTCCATAATGAGGTTTGCCAGCTGAGATATAAGTTGCATAGGATCTATTTTTGATCTCATCAGTTCCCTGGCCCTTATTACTGTATTTGAAGTATCAGAAGACAAAGCCAAATCAAGCAAATCAAGCAACTCGTCATCAGAAACAATTCCAATCTGCACAAAACAGACAATTGCAAATTTCAATACCCCTAGACAAGAATAGATGGGCCAAAACAGATGCACTAAGCAATTTTCCAACACTTACAAGCTCATAGGCCAAGGACATTGTGATTTTTTTACCAAGCAAACTAAGCTGATCAAGCATCATCTCTGCATCCCTAAGTGAACCATTGGATTTAGCAGCAATGAAGTCTAAAGCAACCTGATCAAAGTTGAGGGCCTCTTCAATACAGATTTTCCTCAATCTGCTTGCAATATCAGCATCTTTTATTCTAGGAAAGTGATATTTTTGAAATCGTGATACTACACTTCGTGGAAGCTTATCCAAGTCTGGGGTGATCATTACAAAGACTACATGTTGAGAAATGTTCTCCAGGCTATTCAAAACAGTTGACCATGTCTCCCCATGCAGCAACTGGCACTCATCAACAATAAAAATCTTAAACCGTGAAGAAGGAGGGATGAATGCTTTCTTGATAAGTGATCTGACTCTGTCACTCCGATTGATTCCCACAGAATCAACTTCCTTGACATCCCTGCTCCTCCCAGAAAAGAACAAATTACATTCTCGGCACAGACCACATGGTTTCTGCTCCTCAGGTGAGAGGCAATTTAAAGCAGCAGCAAAGATCCTCGAGGCAGAGGTCTTGCCAGTACCACGAGGACCATGAAAAAGGTAGAAGGAAGTTACCATTCCTCTGGAGATGGCACTCAATAGAGACCTAACTACTACATTTTGTCCCACCAATTCATCAAAAAACTTTGGCCTGAATTTCTGACTCAGACTCCTAGGAGTTTCTAAATAGGTAGTTCCATTATTGATACTTCTGTGTCGCCCTTGTCCATAAGGAGTTATCTCACCAACCTCCCCAGATAACAATGGATGGTCTTCTACATCTGAAGAAGGATTTGATTCTCTGGACCTTGGTGTTCTGGACCAGCAGTAGCTTAACCCACATCCACGCTGACTGTGATCAACATCAACCTCTTCATCTGCAAATAAGGATGTGCTATGATTTGACAGGACATCAATAGCATAAGGGCATGGAGTACTTGTATGACTCCCAACAGCATCAGCCACCGCATATAAGTTCACTTGAGTTTTGTGTCGAGTTTTTCGTTTTGAAGCTGATTGATCTGCTTCTTCCATTGATGGTGATCCCACAATTGGTCCCTTACAAGAATCTACATCCTCCATATGATGACTAGAAGGTATGATGGAACTTGCATCCAATCCTTTTTCCACATAATTGATGCAATGCCATTCACACTGTGATTCATTCCTATGAACATCTACTCCATTTGATTGATAATTATCTAGTCTTTTAACCTGCTTTATCCTTTTAGGAAGACCAGTGTTTTCTACCCAACCCAAATTCTGGCATGTCTTTAACTTAGAATTACCTGATGAACAACGCATTTCCAAATCATCATCTTGTCCCTCATTCATTCCATTGAAACCAGATAACTTTGATCCCAACAGACCATTATGATCAGAACCACCCTCTTTACAACCGTTTTCAAACCTTAAAGAAATTCCACTAGTTGAATTTGTTTCCCAGTTCACATTGTCAACCAAAGCAGAGAACTTGGTCATAGAATTAGTTGATGGATCCCTCAGTGACCTCACTCTCCTGAGTGCTATAAGAGTTTTAGAAATAGGAATATCAACCGAATGTCTCCGTCCTTCCATCATTTTCAAAATGTCAAATATATGAGGAATAAACTAGAGAATTTCTTTCTCGATTCCAATGTCAAACCTCAGGACCCGATAAAATAGGCACCATCTTTAACCCGAAAGAAGAGCAGAATAGATAGAATAAACCTAGAAAAAAATATTAAGAAAATAACAATATGAACAGATAAGAAAAACTCACAACCAGAAATGGAGGAAAATAAAAGAAGAAAACTTCGAACTGTTAAGAGCTATCAAAAAAATACATTAAAAAGTCATGTTATGTTTCCCGCATTCAATCGTTAAAACACATGCTGCTACTTCTTACATTTCATGACCTGGAAAAAATAAAATATAATAAAATGGCACAAAAGTTCTTCATTTTCGGCAAAATGAATGATTTGATCACTAAATATGGTAGATAAACGAACAAGTTACAACAATTGAAGGCCTAGCTTACAATGTCACACTCATCATCATATAACAATATCTTCACCAGACAAAAGAAAAACCGGCAAACAATGTGGACCTCTTACATAACAAAAGCAAAACAGAACTCATAATCACATACATTGAGCCATTCTCTACAGCAACACTCACGACAGAACAGTAATAAAACTATTGTTATACCTGTTGACACAGCTCAAAACAGAGAGTAGCAAAGCAAGCTTTGCTTCCAGAGTAAACAACTGTTACATTCTAGAGAGAATCTAAAAATTTAAATTTTAATCTCGGAAAAAAACAAAGAATGTAAAACGACAAAGTAAAAATTCAAACCTGCAAATAAAAATATGCAACTTCGAAGTTAACGAAGTTTGAATGAGAAGCGTAAAAGGCGGGTTACTACAAACTACAAAACCTAAAATGCCGCTGTGTTTCTTGGTGGCTGAGCTTCGGTTGGTTCGTATTAGAATCACATTCGCTTGGTAGACACAAGGAGATAGAGATAGAGATAGGAGGGAGAAGGAGGTGGTTGCAAGTGGCAAAGTAGTAAATGTCATTAATGAATGAGGGTGATAATAAACAAGGTGCCATTGTTTTCAATTGTTTAACAGAGAAGAAAGAGAGAGAGCGTGTACAGAATATAGCAAAATTTCCTTTATTTTTTTTACAGAAATTCTTGTTTCTATCTTCTGTGTGCAGAGTGTTGCAGAGGGGTACACTGATCTCGACCAGAGAGCCTCAGGAGGGGTGTTTCCGTCATTCACCGTTAGGCCGTTTCAGTTAGTTTGTGTTTTATGGCATAAAGCTGTAACTACGGTCGGTTTTCAATGACACATCCACCTTCACTGAAGGCGCGTATTGCACAGTTCTTTAATCACCTAAATTTCCGTAGTTACAGTTACAATCAATTCTAAGTTGTCAGTCGGTAGAGGTTGATAAATGCTAAATTAATTATAAAATATACATATAAATGTTACGAAAACTTAGAAATATAAATGAGTTTTTTTTTTCAAACTTGAACAATAGAATAATATTAACCTTGTTTATAATTCAAAAATAGATAAGAGTAACAATAATTTTTAGATTATTCTGAATTATTTGAGGTATAGCATTAAATTAAATTATAGATAAATTACTATACAAAATTAAAAATAAAAATAATAGCTGTAAAAAAGGCGCGTGGAAGTGGCGGCAAAACTATCGTTGGCATGGAACGTGAGGTGAGGTATTAGAGGGAGGGAAACATTTTTTATATACCTGATCTGGGGTCCACTCTCGAAACCACTGTACTCCGGTCTTAATGAACCCCCAACAGCTTTAGCTACGCTACACCGCCTTCCATTACTATTACTATTACTATTACTATTACTATTACCATTACCATTACCATTACCATTACTATTACTATGGACCAGGGTATTGTACAATTGTACGATTTACAGCCTGCTGATGGCAGTGCAGGGAGCGGCGTTGATTGAGAATCTGTCTAGTCCGTCAACGCCACGTGGCTAGACCGGTCTTCTTTCATCAAGACAACTTCAGAATTGCAGCAGCGGCAGCGAAAGTAAAACCCATCATGGATATTTTGCGAATCTACGTGAAAACAATAGCAAATAACCGTTCAATGCAGAACCGCTGGATTAAAGAAAATGTTGTACTGATTTTTTTTTTCGGTTTTTTTAAAACATAAATCAAATAAATAAAATAGTGACAGCAAGAAGACTCCTACTAGTAGTAGTAGTTGTAGTAGTAGTAGAGGCCCTAGTAATAGGACTGTACAAATAGTCTGTGAAACGCCGACTACCTAAACGTCTAATCCCCTGCTCGACTGCGTGAGCCAGGTATTCATTCATTTCCTCCGCAGAGTCACGTGATTTCCCTTATCCAACAGTTTTTCTTTTTTTTTCCTTTTTAAAAAAAAAAAACAAATTAGAAGAAGAACGTTGGATAAGTTTGAAATTATAATTTTTATTACACCAATTTGAGTCCAAGCCTTGTGTTCGAATTGAAGCTAGGCCTAACCCGAAATGGATAATTGGGATCCGGGACCCTCTCTAATTTGGGTTCAAGTCTAGGGTCTATATCAGATAGTGAAAGGGGTTTGATATACACCCCACTCAACTTCTAATTGCACCCTGAATGGTGCTTTTATTGGGTCTATTAAGTTTCTACCTGTTTGTTAGCCTTCGGATTGACCCAAGAGCGTAGCCGGCAATATACCGAAATAATCTGAATAATCTTTATGATAAAATTATATCGAATCTTATATTAAATTAAAGAGTAATGATGATAAGAAGAAGAAGAAGAAGAAGGACAGCTCGATGGTGCCATTATATCTTCCCTCCCAAGCCTAAAACTTTTAAAACTTTTTTTGATATATTATCTTTACATGGACAGTTGATTTCTTGCAAATGAAGATAATCGTAATTCATTATCGATCGATCTTTGCAACATCTAAATAATAAAAAGAGGATTGATTGCATGCAATGATGGCGCTGGTTTGACCTTTAAGTTAGAGACATGTAATGATTAAAGTGGAATTACCATAATAGCTGCAGTTAAAATTACCCCGAGGCCACATGACTACAAATCATTATGATTTAACCGATGTATCGTTGCTGTCGTTCTTGCTGTCCTTCGGCTTCGCACCCTTTTTATTTGTCTCGTTTAAGAAGCAAAATCAAAACCCTTAATCCGGGTTAATTAATTAAAGTACGCATGGTGTACAAATGCATTATTATCACCGGTGCTTTTAGCATCAGGCTTTTATGTCCGCAAAATTGATATCAATATTATTCGTTTAAATAAATAATAATAATAATCGTAATAATATACGGCATGCATGAGCTATGCTTTTCTATTACTCAACGGAAAAAGAAAATACATATTAATTTAGTATCTTTCTTATTGTTTTATTTAATTTTGTGAGGTGTAATCTACAACTATCTATGTGGTTAATGAGACCGACCTGACCGCATATTTTCAGAGCCCCACATACTTTCCATATACGGTTTATAATTGATGCGACATGGGCTATAGTGGATTGGAATAGTAGTTTCCACCTTATAATGTATGATAGATATTCGGTAAAACATCATGTATGTAGTTTGATATTAAATGGATATGATCATAGAGTCTCCCTGCTTCCATTCATAATCATACACAGACAATTTCTACCCCGTTGTCTCCTATTTGTTTTTGTACTTCATCAGAGGGACATGCTTAATTACACGGATTACGACACACCATTCCTTAATTAAATGCATATGAATCTAACCCATATAATTTTTCTTTTTTTTTTTAATGATATTTATACATTTTAATTTGGAAAATAAAAAAAATTAATGTGCTATGTGTTTCATGCAAATAAAACGTCGGTGGAATTTCCTTGCCAAAAGTGCGGCATACAAAAAAGAAAAGAAAAACTTGACCAACCTTAATTACCACACCTAAAAAATTGACTAAATTGGATTGGAGAATTAAGAAAATCTTTTCAAAAAAGCTAAGCAAAAAAAAAAAAGAAAATGACTTATGAGTACATAATTGAAGCATTAAATTTTGAAAAAATAATTTGGATTAAAATTTACAAAGAATGAGGATTTGGATTTGATTGGGATGATTTGATGTGATACGACGAGATGTATTGCATGTGCAAACGAGAAATAACATTGGCTGAGAAGGAGCGTGCCACATGGCAGGACCATTGGGGTACCGCGTGTTAAGTGGACGAGAGAGGTTACCGAGTAGTTTTCACTCGAACCAGCTAGCTTAAAGACCAAACTAACGTGCCTCTGTTTTTCATTTGATCCCTACACTAACTGCATTAACAAAGACATTCACTTTGGTATTGCTACTTGCTCCATTTTAAGTATTTCTTTTTCCTACATCCCCACCATCCAATATCAACGGCCCTTCCTGTTATTGAAATCCATAATCAACGGCCCTGATGGGAATCTTAAGAAGGAACAAAAATCCCATGTGAAGAAGCAGCTTTCACTGGACAAAAGACGCCCAAGTCAGCATATCAATTTCAAGCGGATACTACGCCCTCTATCTCGCGCCACGTGTCTGTTACAAGTTGCCTCAACTGACTCGTTCGTAATGTAATAGTAATAGTAACCGATCGGAGTCGAGATTTAATACGAATCGGATTGTTAAGATTAAAATTAATTATATTTTATCGCCAATCCGGCCCGGCCTTTCCTACTATTTTAGGCGCCCTCCTTAAATAATCATACAGTTAATATACAAGTTAGTTATGAAATTCAAAAGGAGAGGGTAGTTCGGGCGTGGCCGGCCCATTCCAATTTGGATCCGATTCGGGGTGGAATTATGAGTAGAAGAAGCAGATGATAAAGAGGCAGCTAGGAGTAATGCCAAGTCAGCGAATGTGAAATTTCGGCGACGTTTGCGGCTGGAAATGTTTGTGATAAAGAGAAGAGGATGGAGAGCATGATAGATAAAGAAAAGATAATAAAGGAGATATTTGGGCCTACCTGGTGAGCGAGGTTTGATTTGGAGTGCAAAAGCATGTGCTTGTGTCACGAATATTTTCTGTACAATTTATTATTACCATCAATTAATTGAATTTTATCGCATGAATGCTTAAACGTGTGGAACAATTAACAAATGCTTCAACGTCGTTTTAATTTTTTTAATTCCGGTGTCATGTTGTTCATATATGCCATGTTTATCATGAAAATTAATTTCGATAGTTCAGGTGAAGTAGACGTGGGACTATTACCAGATCCAGGTAAAAGATGTTTTAGAGACAGAACAATTTTAATAGCTTATCTCTTGATGTTGTAAGAAGCAAGGAAACAAAAACAAAAAACAGGTGTTTTCAATTGACCAACAGTGACTTGCTAACTTCTTATTGAATATGTAAACCAATTACTAGTACTAATCATTCGTTAGGAAGAAAATACAGTCATTTCCACGAGGGATCTATTTTTGTTTTTGCTTCTTTTGAGGTAATTCAAAGGGTAAACCAGAGCGCGCAGATGATGGTGTATTTCGTTCTCTTTTTTTTTTTTTTTTTTTTCTTTTTCCCTTCAATGCAGTAATTTTTTGACTTTATTGGTAGCTTTATTTTTTCAAGGGCTTGCTTAACGACCAAAACTACCCAATTGGAATCCCGTAAAACCTGAAATCACGAAGCACAATGGACCCACATGTTTAGTTTAATCACGCCATTTAGCCCGGCTTTAATGTCTTTATATACACCTCCTCTTCTTTTCATTTCCCTCACACCCTGATCCCTTCTCTTCAATTTTTCTCCTTACCTCACTACTCAAGAAGAGGCAGGTAGAAGCGAATCACAAACAACAAAAAGCAAAAAACAATGGCTAGCTCTTCTCTTTCTCTCATGATCTTCCTCTTCTTTCTTCTGACTCCTGTTCTCATTCAGTCTTCCCCAGTTCAGGACCCAGAGTTAGTTGTACAAGAAGTACACAGGTATATATGTCATATGTGCATGCACATGTATAATATAAATGGCTCCACCATTAATATACATTTACTGATCCCTTTTAAGTACAATGCTAATTATACTATGTTTCTAAAAATGTACCAATTTTTTTTTTTTTGTTGTTGGCAGGAGCATCGCCAATGCGTCCAGGATCAGGAGGAACTTGGGGTATTTGTCTTGTGGAACTGGGAATCCTATCGACGACTGCTGGAGGTGCGACCCCAACTGGGAGCAGAACCGGCAGAGGCTGGCTGATTGTGCAATTGGATTCGGCAAGAATGCAGTTGGTGGAAGAGATGGGAAAATTTATGTGGTTACTGATTCCGGAAACGATGATCCCGTGAACCCCAAGCCTGGCACTCTAAGGCACGCTGTTATCCAGGATGAACCGTTGTGGATCATTTTTGCTCGTGATATGACGATCCAGTTGAAGGAAGAGTTGATCATGAACTCGTTCAAAACAATTGACGGTCGTGGAGCTAGTGTTCACATAGCCGGTGGTCCATGCATTACAATACAGTACGTGACTAACATTATAATTCATGGTTTACACATTCATGACTGTAAAAAAGGAGGAAATGCTATGGTTAGAGACTCCCCAAATCACTACGGATGGAGAACAATATCAGACGGTGATGGTGTGTCCATCTTCGGTGGTACCCACATTTGGGTCGACCATTGTTCATTGTCAAATTGTGATGATGGTCTGATCGATGCCATTCATGGGTCCACGGCTATCACCCTTTCAAACAATTTCATGACCCACCACGATAAGGTAATGTTGTTGGGTCACAGCGATTCCTATACTCAGGACAAGAACATGCAAGTCACTATAGCCTTTAATCACTTTGGAGAAGGGCTTGTTCAAAGAATGCCCAGGTAATTAATTTAATTTAATTAAAAATTTAGAAGAATTAGAAAAAGTGTAATTATAGTTAGCCATCAAGTGTCGATATTAATAATTTAGCTTTTATTTTTAAAAAATTTGCAGATGTAGACATGGGTATTTCCATGTGGTGAACAATGACTACACTCATTGGGAAATGTATGCTATTGGAGGAAGTGCTGACCCTACAATCAATAGCCAAGGAAACCGGTTTGTTGCTCCTGACATCGCGTTCAGCAAAGAAGTGAGTTCTTTGATTATTTTAATGTCCCAATTTGGTTCTCTTTTAATTAATTCCTTATGGAATACACTTTATTTATGTGGTATGATTTGATGTTGCAGGTAACAAAACATGAAGATGCACCACAAAGTGAATGGAAGAATTGGAACTGGAGATCGGAGGGAGATTTGATGGTGAATGGTGCATTTTTCACAGCGTCAGGAGCAGGCGCCTCATCGAGCTATGCAAAAGCATCGAGCTTAGGTGCTAGACCATCTTCTCTTGTCGGTGCGATAACGGGTGCTTCTGGTGCACTTAATTGCAAGAAAGGGGCCCGTTGCTGATTATGACACATTTGCTGCAAGTGAATTAATGTGTTGTTGGAATACATTTAGTTAGATAGAACATGGTTAGAGAACTAAGTCAACAAAAAAAATATATTGAGGTGACAGAAGAAAGAGCCTAATTATTGGATTTACTTGGCTTTTTCTTCACCTCTATTTGATTTTTCTTTTCATTTTCATTGTTTGTTTCTTACTATTGTTTTTCTTTTATCCTCCGACGATTACAACCTCGGCCTGTTACTCTTAGAACCGTCCGGGGATTCCTGAAGACCTTGATGGGCTAATGAGAAAACAAGTGCAGAAGTGTTGATTATATTTATACTTAATTAGATTATCTGTATCTCTCTCTCTCTCTCTCTCTTCTCTCTCTCTTTCTATCTATATATATATTGAAGTTTGAAGCTGTTTCTTCTTTCTTTATCTCTGGTTCTGTCTTTCTCTTTCAAAACTAGTATCTTACACTTATTTAGCATAAGGGCCATGGATTCATTAAATCAACAACAATAAGGACGACGACCCAAGAGACAAAAAGCGAAAAGATCGAAATGGCAAGTAAGGACACACAGAAAAAGTTTCAACTACTGTTGTTAATTTGAATAACCACCGTAACTAAAAGCCAGTTGTCGATCAGCAAACAACCTAGCTTCAATAAATCTTCATCGATTCTCTCAATGTTTAGACAACTTCAAATTTTGATTTCCATAAAACCCCATATAGCCCATGAATCACTCTTTTTTCCTATGGAGAACATAAACACTCCATTTCTGCAGACAATCTTTTTGACCAGACCCATCCATGAAAATTAACTGCTGCTCTTCTCCCTATGCAAGCAACTAATTAAACACAAGCATATAATAATAATAATAATGATTATTATTGCTATTATTAATATTATATAATTACACTACCAAACCAAAAAGAGAAAAGTGATTCCTACAAGCAAGTGAGATTAGGATCTCGTGGGGGGTGGGGTCTACAGAAGATTTTACAGATAATGACATAAGATTATGGAAGAAGAGAAAAGGGAAAAAAGCACATGCAAGCCATCGAATTAAGAACTGCTTTCGATGCGGGCGGCCCGTGTCAGTTATTCTACGGAGTGGAGTCGACTACAACTGAAACTATATTGATTTCAACTTACATATTTGACAAAAGTTCTCAATACTTTTCAAACATTTCACTTTCTTAATTAATTAATTAATTAATTAATTAATCAATATGACACATATGTATATTACATGTTAGATTGAGGTCGCTCGCACATGCAAGCTAAAATGGATACAGTGGGGCCGCCACACTTGGCCGGCTGTGAATTGGCTTCGGTCCAAACTCTTCTGCGAGGCGAGCTCCACTTCGGATTCAGATGTTGACATGACCAAGGTGGGGGCTTAGCAGCGAAAATGATTAACATACCAACAACATTTATATTGTATATATTGTGTGATTTACGTTACATTATAATTAGTTTATTATATGAAAATATTACGCTACAATACAGTTGTAAGTGATATTAATTGTCTCTAGTATTAACTTACAATGTAGTCTAAACTATTAGTCTATTACCTAATAATATATACAAATAACTAGTACGTGATGTTATGTGTAATTAATTAATGTAGCGTATAAAACATCGCAGTCTTGAAATTATGCCTCGACCAAATCTTCTCACGTGTTGAGTAATACCGAAAATTCAATGTCTAGTTGGTCAGGGCCACACCGATCACTTAATTAGCTCTCAAAAGGACATCCTCGACATAATTAACGTAACTAATGAGAGCATTGGTAATAAAATTGCCATAATTAAAGAATATGTATATAACTGAAATTCGAGAAGGGGAGAGTGATTTTCTGATATTTGTTAATTAAAACTTGTATATATAATTAATTAATTAGTTTCTACTGCACTGGACAAGATAATGAATCTGACAGCAACAGGTTCTGCGTTGGAAAAAAGAAGGCCATCAATCACGGGCTCATAAGATAAATTGCGTTAAACATGTTTGATGAAATCGGCCGAATTGATCATGTGGATGTGGGCATGCAGACAGCGATCCGAAATTGACCTAACCGAACGGGAGCAGGCCCTACTACTGATAGTGAAACCGTGCCTCGTATATTTTCAAATTCAAATCTATATATGAAAGCCTGTACTAATTATATATCCAATTACATGAAAAAATGTCGCACTTAATGCGTGCAACTTCACCAATTTTGTTATACCAATTGCTTCGGATGGAAGGGCAATAGGATTAGGAACAAAACCAATTGGCGTTGTTGACTGGGAATTGCGATACATTTGAGACCTAGAAGAAGCTAAAATTAAATGAGGATTTATATGTTTATTCAAATCTAATATGATTGCACCAACCAAACATGCCCGACCATGGTTTACATATATATGGATGTGCTCATTTGTATTAATTGAAACATTCCGATCAGTCTGCCTTCGCGGACCGGACTATCAGGCAATGGTCAATGATTCAAGATGGACTAATTAAAACCGAAATTGCCGCAAGGATAAGGGTATGCGTCTGTCTCTAATTAATGCACGTGTTCAAAACTGCTGTGGTCAATGAGATGATCTGATTAAGAATTAAATGTGAAAGAACTAAATTTTCTTAGATGGTGTGCGGCCTTTGCTGAAAAATTATAATTCCACGTTAACTGTGGTAATATAAATATGTTCGCCCCCTGGTGTTGGATGAAACTCGAAACGAAGAGTTGTTGGGGCTTGCTCCTTGGGCTTAAAAGTTCAAACGGGTCTGAATTATATGCTGTGGGAGAAATATTATTTATCAGCTAATTAGCCTGCCAATTGCCAAACACATCACATCAACTTGGATTTTGTAGTTCGATCCAGGAGGTCGTGGATTAGCTCCTTCAATCATCACTGACACTGAGCTCAGTCCATAAATAAATTGAACAAAATTAAGAGCCTCAATCTTCATCTATCTCAGCAAAGCCCACGTATTTATATACTATCCTTAATTCACTTTATATATGTTCATTTTTCACTAAGAAGTAATTATTTGAGCTTAATACCAAATAATAAGGGAACTATTATTAAAGGTCTAAATGACTAAATATAAAAGTCTCTTAAGTAATGGCTGTAATGCTATGCATGTGGCATGCTATATGCTAAAATTATAAATTGACATTACACATTCTAAACCCATATATATAATATGCATATTTAGAAGTAATTAATGACGATTTCTTTCTTTAGTTTCGTTTTCCACCGAGGCATTTGCATATGTATATTAATTACGGTTTCTAAGGAAAAATTTAAGGTTGGTAGAACTTTTTACCGTTCATATCCGAATTATAGATAAGCTTGTTGCATTATCAAAAACAGAATTTTCAGCCAACCCAGGCACATTCAAAATTGCCCATTGATTAATAATCCAATCTCATCCTTTTTCCAAATATAGATTTTTCGATAATTATTTGCTTTATTTGTCATATTTGTTAAATGATGGAGTTGCCTATATAAGTATGAATTAATTTCAACATGGAATAACAAGACAAAACAGCAATCATCATGAGCCTTAGATAACAATCAATTCCTCCTCGTATTACCTAGCTAGGTAGATATACATATATATATTAGATATATATAGTTTGTAGTAATTTTGTGAAAATATTAAAAAAAAAAATTAAAATATATATATGTCTTTTGGTGGGAGTAGAATGGTTGGTTTTGCAGCAAGTCTGGGTTTGGTGCTGCTGTATTCATGGTTGGCTGCAGCAGCATCAGCAATCAAGGTCGAATACGATTCAAATGCCATTATCATTGATGGGCAGCGTAAAGTTATCAACTCAGGTGCAATTCATTATCCACGCAGTACTCCGGAAATGTGGCCTGATTTGATTCAGAAGGCAAAGGATGGAGGCCTTGATGCTATTGAAACTTATATCTTCTGGGATGTTCACGAGCCTAGCCGTCGCCAGGTAATTAATTAATTTGAATTAATTGTATATTCATCGTCATCCTGTTACGTTAAGCTTAAGCTATTGCTTTTTAGCTAATTAATTATTATGTTATTCATTTTGTATTAGTATAATTTCGCTGGAAATCTGGACTTCGTGAAGTTCTTCAAGCTTATTCAAGATGCTGGATTATATGGCATTCTTCGTATTGGTCCATATGTCTGTGCTGAATGGAATTATGGGTATGTTTTCTTTCACCATTAATTAATATTAATTGTAATGTTAATTAGTAGTCGTAAATAAATAATTTCTAACATTAATCTTTTTGTACCAGAGGTTTCCCCCTTTGGCTGCACAACACTCCTGGTATCGAATTGAGGACAAATAATGAAATTTACAAGGTTTCACTTCTATCTTTTCTTATATATATTCTAAAATAATGTTCAATCGCATTACGTACACATACATCAATATTCTAAATTTTATTTCTCCGTATGTATATGCAGAATGAAATGCAAATTTTCACCACGAAGATCATAAATATGTGCAAAGAAGCAAATTTATTTGCATCACAGGGAGGCCCAATTATTCTTGCCCAGGTTATTACTATTAATATATTTAATTAATTTCTTTAAAATAAAATTAAAACTAATTCGGTGTGATTTTCATAAGATTATTTTAAATTTTGAGACGATGTTGGATTTCTGAACATATATGAGTGGTAACAGATCGAGAACGAATATGGAAATATAATGGAAAAGTACGGGCAAGCAGGGAAGGAATATGTTAAATGGTGTGCAAAGATGGCTGTTGCCCAAAATATTAGCGAACCTTGGATTATGTGCCAACAAAGTGACGCTCCACCGCCCATGGTAATAATCAATACTTACTTATTTCATTCATATCTCCCGATGGATTAATGCAAATTACAAATAATTAACAGATCAACACATGCAACGGGTTTTACTGCGATGAATTCAAGCCGAATAATCCCAAGAGTCCTAAAATGTGGACTGAAAACTGGACTGGATGGTCTGTCTTCTTTCTTTCCTTCATTACTTAGTTTCATCATGTATTAATATAACTAGTTCGCTAATTAATTAATTAATTAATTAATTAATTATAGGTTCAAGCTTTGGGGTGGGAAAGACCCGTATAGAAGCGCTGAGGATCTTGCATATGCGGTTGCACGCTTTTTCCAGCGTGGAGGAGTCTTGAACAATTATTACATGGTAAGTTATCCTTCATTCTTCAATTCATTAACTATTAGACGCTTTATATAAATATATAGTTCAATATTAATTAATTAATTAATTTCTTCGACTTAATTTAATTTAATGACTCAGTATCATGGAGGAACAAATTTCGGCCGCACAGCGGGAGGTCCTTATATTGTAACTTCATACGATTACCATGCACCCCTTGATGAATATGGTAATTAATATTCAATAATTAATCAATCATAATCATATGGCCGTGATTATTAATTAATTAATTAATTAAGAATTCTAAATTTTCAGGCAACCTAAATCAGCCTAAGTGGGGACATCTGAAGCAACTCCATGCAGCTATTAAACAGGCAGAACAATTTTTCACCAGCGCTACAGTAGAGACCAAGAATTTAATGAAAAATGTTGATGTAAGTGGCAACCAAATATCATAAGTAAAAGTAATGTTGATGATCATCATGAATATAATTTGTTGATAATCAGATGACCAAATTCACCATCAACGCTACGGGGGAAAAGTTCTGTATGTTGAGCAACGTCGACAATTTAAGTCATGCGAAAGCTAAGCTTGAAGAGGGTGGCAACGAGTTCTTTTTACCTGCATGGTCCGTATCTTTTGTTGCGAATTGTAGTACAGAAGTTTACAACACAGCAAAGGTAATTATTTGTTTTAATTAACTAACTAAAATATATTAATTGTTTCTCAATAACTAATATTGTGAAATATTGCTAACTAAATAAATTATGTATGTATAAATTGATTCATTGTTAATTGATGACCATCATAGGTTAACACTCAGAGCTCTGTAATGGTAAAGAAGCAAAATGATGAGGATGAGAATAACAACGAAGAAGGAACAGGTGGCGCTAAACAACTATCATGGATGTGGACAGCTGAACCCATGCAAGATACCCTCAACGGAAAAGGTAGATTCAAAGCTTCACAGCTTCTTGATCAGAAGGACGCTACTTTCGATGTTAGTGATTACTTGTGGTACATGACCAGGTACGTAATGTTACATTTATTAATGCTAGCTAGCTCTTCAACATGAATATAAATATGACATTTGAAAGTTTTGAAGCAGTTTCGACAATGCAAATACATCCTTGAGTAATGCTACTCTGCGTGTCATCACAAACGGCCATGCACTTCATGCTTATGTTAACGGCGAGCTCATTGGTAAAATACACTCGATCCTTGAGTGAAATAGGTACTCCGTCCGTTCGTTTTTAGTTACTAATATTAATGAATGAAAACAGGGTCGAAATTCTCCAGGCAAGCCAATGGGCAACAAACGGTGAATGGAGATGATTACAGTTTTATTTTTGAGAAACAGGCTTTTTTTAAATCAGGCTTCAATGTTATAAGTCTACTAAGTGCCACTGTTGGATTGGCGGTACGTACGCTGGCTAATGTTATGTTTTCTTCTCTTTTGTAGAATAAAATAGAGTATAAATATTAATGAATGTACTCTGTGCTACAGAATTATGGTGCATTTTATGATACGAAGCGTACCGGTTTGGTTGGGGGTGCAGTCGAGTTGATCGGAAATGGAAATGTAAATGCTAGTATGAATTTAACAAAATCCCAATGGTCTTATAAGGTATTTACTGCACAGCACATGCAAATCATCAATTAATAGTTACATGAAACAAATTATAATCTAAATCAATATATTTACGATATGTTATGTGAATTATTATTATTTAAGGTGGGTTTGAACAGTGAGAGCCAGCAATTCCATGATCCAAGTTCAGGCAATGCAAACTGGAGTTCAGTAAATGTTCCCCAAAATACATCCATGACGTGGTATAAGGTAGGTAGGCGTATATTATTGTATAATTACTATGATTCCGGCCCTCTGCCTCACTCACTCCGCTATAAACTTAATTAATTTCATTTGATTGATTAATTTGTCTTACGTGATTGCAAATGCAGACAACGTTCAAGCCTCCTACAGGTAAAGATCCAGTGGTGGTAGACTTGCTAGGGATGGGGAAAGGCCATGCCTGGGTGAACGGTAACAGCATCGGGCGTTACTGGCCTACACAAATTGCTGAAAAGAATGGATGTGATCCCGAATGTAATTACCGCGGAAAGTATAGTGATAGCAAATGCAGAACTAATTGCGGCAACCCTTCTCAAAGATGGTACTAAATTACATATATAACATGCTTCTGAATGATACCATGATTATGAATCCCAGAAACAATCTACTAGTATTTGGTTTAACTGTTTAAAACAATTATCTATCTATCAGGTACCATGTGCCCAGGTCATTCCTGAACGAGAATGGCGACAACACATTGATTTTGTTTGAGGAAGTAGGCGGTGCTCCTTGGAACGTGACATTTCAGGTTGTAACAGTTGGATCTGTTTGTGGAAATGCATATGAAGGAAGCAAACTCGAACTCTACTGCCAAGGTGATGCAAGAATCTCCGAAATCCAATTTGCTAGTTTTGGTGATCCACAGGGAACATGCGGCTCATTCAAGATCGGCAATTATCAGGCCACTCAGAGTGTTCCTGTTGTTGAAAAGCTATGCATTGGGAGGCCCAGTTGTTTGATTGATGTGTCCCAATCCACATTTGGATTTAGCAGCTGGGGTAACCTTACATCAAGGCTGGCTGTGCAAGCTGCTTGTCAATGAATATTCATTGTTTGTTGTTCAATTAATTGTTTGTAATACTAGAGGAGGAGGGGGAAGAAATATAGCAATTGCTGTATCTGTATCAATTCCATTTCAATTAATATATAAATAAGATTAAGAATTATAGGGGAAACAATGCCCTTTTACTATTAATATCATGATGTTGTAACTTAATATAAAGAATTGATCTCTTTTTAGTTATTGAATCTCCCCTTACTCGGTTAATGTTTGATATTCTGAATTATCCTGAACTGTTAATGGAATCCAAATGATTTTGGAGCGACTAAAAGTATTTTTTTTTTTTTTTCAATTGACTGGAATCCGTTAGTTGAATGAAAATCAAACTAGATCTTATTGGATAATCATATTGAATATTTGACAATTCATTTTGTACCGTACTAAAAATATATATTTTTGCTTACGGAGTTCACACTATCGAACCAAATTCAATTATATCTTGATTCTATTATATGCCTGAGTAACGAAGAGGCTTCGGACTGAGGGAATTGTAATACATTTCACAACTAGCTAGCATTAAAAGAGCATATGATATGATTGCACCAACTAAACATGCCTGACGATGGATTGAAGCAGAATACAACAACTTTGATAGAGTTGACTTGACGAGGAGCTCCTGCTGTACGTGTGAAGCCATTTACTAACATAACAACGTTTGACATTAATTGCTGCTGCTTGAGGAGGTTTCGTTCTGTCCATGCCCATGGATTATTACAAATTTATAACACAGAGGTCAACTCGGTCTGACCCTGGTCCAGAAGGGAAAAATATTTGCAACAAGACGGAGACTTCATTGCGATGTGCTTCTTCTGATTGACAGCCCAGGCCCAGTCCATGCTTTACGGTCGAGACCAATTTTGGACTTCAAGCAGGTTATGCCGTTGAAAATCGAACCCCCTCAAGTATGTGTATATATTGCCTGGGCTTTCTAGTTCCAATAGCTTGCAATTGACCTCAGCTCTTTGCATCGCCACCCTCTCAAGTCCTACAATCACGGTAATAAAATTACTCACTCTCTGTAGAGCACCTGAAGCCGAAATTAGGAAGAAAGATTTATTTTTAAAGCTGAAATTAGCTTTAATGTTGTTTCTCGTATCATTTTCACTCTCTTTGATAATTAGTTCTAGAAAACATTGACAATAAGAAGTTGTTGCTATCAATTTTTATTTCGTTTTCACTTAAAAATGTTTTATTATATTTACAATATTCTTATTGGCGATCGACTCCTCCGGAAGAGTTTTTAAATATTTTATTCAAGGATGCCAATGGCTGGCTTTCCTTGTCTATTATAGGTTTTCTCGATTTACTCTTTATTTTAGTTTCTGACTTAATGCTATGCTTTTGTTATGAGATAAGGCTCTCCTTACATCCTCTGACTTATTCCTTGATTTGCCTTTTATTTAACGTTGCCCTTTTCTTGCTTAAAAAGTATATACATTTGCAACATTTTAATTCTCATTCATATTCCTATAATTCTAGGTTTTTTTAATTTATAGCTACGCTACTGTGCATATATATAGAACCGTTTTAGTGTAAACTCACCCATCGATCCGCCAATATAATTCTCATACCGTGTTGACTGACTGACTCCTAACTGCCTTCAAAAGATAGAAAAAAAAGGGGCAAATGATCATGCCTCCACCAACTTAACTTAGAGCCACAATACGAGGAAGGTGTATATAGGCTATTTCCATGAAGATTGAAGAAAGGCCATTCACACTATTTTACTTCAATTGGTGTGAAGAAGATTTTCAAAATGATCTGCTTGGATTCCTTCAATTCCATGTTGTCCACATGAGTCTACAATAAACTTGGAATATTTCTAACAAAAGAAAGAGCACGAAAACGACTCTCCAAGATTAATAATTTAAAAGAGAATTAACACATAACTCCATAAAATTTAAAACATTTACACAAAAATAGAAGGTTTAAAAAACCTTACACATAACTCCCCTTATTCATTATATAATCATAATTTACTATTAGTGAATTTGTCAAATTTACGAATATTTTGATAAAATAATAATTTTTTTAAACACGTTTTAATTATTTTTTGGTAAAATTTCTTTTAATCTAAAAAATTTAAATTTAATTCCCATATTAATTATAATAATTTTAAAAATATCTTTAAAAATCACAATTTATTAAAAAAAATAATTATACTCTATAAAATAATAGTTATTTAATAAAATAACTAATAAATTTATAAAATTTAATCAAATATAATATATTTTATATAAAATAAATAATATTATTATTTTATAACACATTAATAATATGAATACTTTTATCAATATATTATAAATTTATTCATTTTTCACTTTCGTTGATATTTTATTTTTATTATCTTATGTAGAACACATCAATTAAGTAAATAATATTAATATTTTATAACATACTGATAATATAAAATATTTATTAATATATTGTAATTTTTTATTTTTGATTGATATTTTATTTATATATACAAAATTAAAAATAATTTAAATCTTGTAAAAAAATTAGACAAATAATTCATAATATTGTAAAAATTTTGGACAAATAATTTAAAATTTAATATTTAATATTTAAAATTATTTAATTTTTTATTTTATCTTTTAGAGTTAAATTTTAAGGAAATTTTTAATCTTTTTAATAAAAATAAATAATTAATTAATGGTAAGAAGGAGGCATGTGTAAATCTTTTATCTGTACGTGAGTTTTTTAAATTTCAGAAGAGATCTACATTAATTTCTCGTAATTTAGAAAGAAAAAGCGCTACCCTTGATAAAAACACTATGATTATTATAATGTATTAAACTAGAATATCCCCGTTTAAGGTTTTTATATTTCACCGCGGCGCACCACCGTAGATCATGATTACGTTCCTTCTCATCAAAGTCGGTTCCTCGCGAATCCCCTTTCTTTATTGGTTACTGGGTCCAATGTCCTAAGCTTGCAAGCAGTCAAGGTCAAAACATCTGTAAACGTGGATGCGAGTAACTGGCTCGTCAAGCAAGCTGAGCCGCGACAGGTTCTTATGAAATGTTTGGGATTTGAGGAATGAATTGGGTTGCGCCACGTTGCTAGTACGTACATACGTGTCATGTGCAGACCTTTTTACTTCCAAGTGGAGGAGATTGCCTAGGTGGACGGATTAGATCGACGTACACGTCAGACTGAGTTCGGGCTCTTCAGCTCGCCAAAGGCCATTTATTGTTACTCGGCCTTAACCCCTGATGACCAGGTGCTTTATCCATTCCACGTCAGATTTAAAATATCAGGCTTTTTTGATCTTTTTCTTTACTAACCGAGTTCAATATAACAACATAAGTTAAATGCGGATTTTTAATAACAACAATATAGGTTTATCCCCACGCGCACATCGACAAATATGATGATAAAAGAAATGTATTTGTTTTTTTGTTCAAATAATTACACTGATTTTAATTTAATGTCATAGATAACATTGCATAAATTTCATATTTCTTCTCTTATTCAATTACCACTAATATAATTAATGTCACATACGTTCATAATTTACATAAAGTATTATACATCAATACATCAATATTAGAATTTAGTGTTCGTTTAGTTTAATTTTTTTAATGATAAAAGTTATTTTTAAATTTGAGTGTCATTTAATTGCCATCGATTTTTTTTTAAATTAAAAAAGTTATTTTTCTTTTATTGAAAGAAGATCAAAATTTGAGTTTTTGGTAATAGAACCTTTTTAACTTTTTTTCTTAAAAAAATTGTCTAAAATATTTTTACTTTTTTTAAAAAATTTATATTATTTCTTTAAAATATAACATTAAATATTTATTTATTAAAATAATTACTCAAATCTTTTTAAAAGTTATTTGTAAAAACTAAATAATTAATAAATTTTTATTAAAACCCCTACTTATAAAAGTTTTACGGATAAGAAATCTAGTTAAAAAATTTCTATTTAAAAAATTATATTAAACGAACCCTTAATTTTATTAAATTTTTATTGAAAGTATAATAAAATGATTTTAACTTGTGGAATACTAAACCCTTGACTAACAAACTTAAAACATGTAAGTTGTGACAACATTCATAAATAAAAAATTTAGAGGGTGACAATGGAATTAAATTTTCATGCGCAAGTAAATAATGGCATATATTAGGATTACGATGGAAATTGCAAACAATTACGAAGGTACAGTATACGCACGTAAGAGCGTGCGTGATAGAAAGAGAAAAATCTGCGCCACTTTACTGTTCATGTCTGTCGTTTTAGTCTTATTAAATTGATTTTTTTTTCTTAAGCTGCCTATAAAGTTATAGACAGCCAACCTCGCTCCATGTCTCTCATTCGCCTCTCCTACATTAGACTCGAAACAAATAACTTGTTTTCTTCTGTTCTTTTTTTCTTCCTCTTCTCCCTCTGTTTCAATGGAAGAGCCACATAACGCAAACACAATCTCCGGCAATCTCGATGTTCTTTCCCCGATCACTACTGTCACAAAAGAAAATGCTCCTGCCTTTTACGAGCCTGACGTTCAGATCCTCACCTCCGGAGGCCTTCGCATTCCAGCCCATGCGGGCATTCTGGTATTCATCATTTTGCTCTGTTTTCTCGTAACTTAAGCTGCTGCCTAGCTGGTGTTTTCCTTTGTGGGAAACTTTTATTATTTTGAAGCCATTAACGTAATGCCATTTATGTGCACGAAGATCTAATCTTGCTGTGTTTGTTGGTGAAATCGCAGGGGTCTGCGTCACCGGTGCTGGAACATATCATAGACCGGCCACGTAAGCACCGCAGCTCCGAGAGAGTCATTCCGATTCTCGGTGTCCCGTGCGGTGCTGTTTCAGCCTTCGTTGGATTCCTCTACACGTCCAGGTAATTACCTTGTTCCTGCCGTTCATTTTATTGTTTCAAGGCCCACGTGCTTTTATCCTACGGCTCTAAATTTTTGGTCCAACCAGACGGCGTTTGAGATTCCTTGATTGCAATTAGAGATTTTGTTTAGACCAGCCTTTGAAATACACATGGCGTGTTCAAAATCTGTTTTCTTGTGCTGGTTGGTTAAGTAAAATGGATCCTGTTTCTCCGAAATAACAGGACGCTTTTGATTAGCTTCGATTTGCAAATTATACGAGATGACTGAAATGTCCCTGGTTCAGGTTCACGGAGGATCAGATGGAGAAGTTTGGGATCCACCTACTGGCTTTATCACACGTGTACTCTGTTCCACAGCTGAAACAGAGATGTTCCAAAGGTTTAGGTGAACGTCTGACGATTGAGAATGTGGTCGATGTGCTTCAACTGGCCAGGCTCTGCGATGCACCTGATCTTTACCTCAAGTGCATGAAGTTGGTGTCCAGCCGTTTCAAGGCTGTTGAAAACACAGAAGGATGGAAATTCTTGCAAGAACATGATCCTTGGCTGGAGCTCGAGATTCTTCAATTCATGGATGAAGATGAGTCGGTAAATTATTTTATTACCCTTGAATTAAGAGGAATTTAATAATTAAATTACACTGTTAACCACAATTACTAATAAGGAAAATGTGATTTCAGAGAAGGAAGAGGACAAGAAGGCATAGACTGGAGCAGAGCTTGTATTTGCAGCTGAGCGAAGCGATGGATTGCTTGGAGCACATATGCACCGAAGGGTGCACCAGCGTGGGGCCACACGACGTGGAGCCCCAAAAAATTAAGGGACCCTGCAGCAAGTTCACCACGTGTCAAGGCCTGCAACTGTTGATTCGGCATTTTGCGACGTGCAAGAAGAGAGTCAATGGAGGGTGCTCACGCTGCAAGCGGATGTGGCAGCTTCTTAGACTTCACTCCTCAATCTGTGAAAAACCCGATTCATGCAGAGTGCCGCTTTGCAGGTAATTAAATTTATCACTTCCATATGATTAATTGAAATTGTTCGGATCATAGTTGTCATTTTGTGAGTTGAATTTAGACGTCAATTAATAGATCGAGCAACAGTAGTTGTGCACTGTCCGGCTGATATTTTGGGGAAGTCTAAAAGAAAACAACATTGGGATCTTGTCGTTTTTATCTTTGAAAAGGCGACAGCTGAGGGAGAAATGATTTAACCATAATAGTAGATCTTTGTGTGGACGAGGACACCCTTTCAGCTCAAACTTGGTTAGCTGTCATCCTTTATGGCCATTAACTACCTGCAAATGTTTCGCCAACCGTCCATAGAAATCTTTAGTCTATTCCACTATTGTTTAGGTTCAATCTGAAAAGATGACTACTTGGATCGGTCCAATCCGTTGCACTTGGCGTGTCTCTATTGGTTATAATTAACAATATCTAGCTGTTGTCCATCTTATTCACCATAAAAAAATCACCAATTTGTGTATAAATCGGATTTTTGATGCGACGGAACGGACTAGCATTCTGCCATAAACAGCCAAATAATGAGGTCACCTCCACTACAGAGTGATTTTGTTTGCAAATGATTCTTGGTTTCCGATTACAAAAATATCGAGTTCCATTATTTTACATGTCCTCCTCACATTTCCAGCGAAATAGAGCCCCTATTGATTTGATAGAAGTCTAATTAAAATTGTCGTTTTGTAACGTGATGGCAGGCAATTCAAATTGAAAGCTACACAACAACCAGAAAAGAAAGGAGATGATGACCGGTGGAGGCTTCTAGTGAAGAAAGTTGTATCCGCCAAAACCATATCTTCTTTGGCTCAGCACAAGAGGAAGAGAATGGAAGAATCGAGAAGGACAATGGCCGATTTTGGCTTTCGAAACTTTACATTATGAACATCGTGTAGAAACAGAGTAGTCCTAGTGTAATGAGAGTTGAGCACCGAGCTGCTTGTAAATGGGAGTGATAATGTTTTTTTTGCTTTTCTGGGTCTGTTTGGTATTTAATTTTGATGTACCCTTGGCCTTGGAAGAGAAAAATGGGGTGAAGTGATTAAAATTGTATGCAAATTGCTGCGGATGTAATATATGGAGTGATTACTTCTTGTTATTTCTCTCTTTACTAATTTATATGTACACTACCAGTAGTTGCTTGCTGGCTTATGTTAAAACTTGTTTGGCTCAACATTTCTTTAAATTTCTTATATTAATTCCACTTAATTCAAAATGACACAATACATTTTTCCAACAATTTTAAAAATAAAGTAAATATTAATTAGAGCTAGCTAATAAATAAAAGAAACAGAGGAAATGCATTTTCTTTTTTCTTTTGGCTTTGTTTTGTTTGGTGTGCGGCGGATGGAGCCCTCGTGTTCCAAGATAGAATAACTCGGAAACTTCCGTAGGTAAAAGAAAAACGAGTGGCACTGCGAAAAGTCGAAACAAGTGCACACGTTTTGAACATTGTTCGATTAAAGGTGAGATTTTTGCAGTTGCCGTGGGTAGACTAATTATGAACACGAATGAGCTGTAGGGATTAAGGAAGGCACAAATACTACTTTAGACAATAGAAAGCTCTGCTCATCATATTCATTGGGTAGGTACTTTTCCTTAAGTCAGCTCAAAAAATTTAATTGATCACAAATTGTCTAAGAATTTTCTCATTTCTTTTCCCTCTAAGCCACACGAATTATGTCCAAGGGGTAGATAAATCGTTAAGGTTAAAATAGAGACCAAAAACAGAAAAAAAAAAAAGTCTTAATGATTGAATGATTGCATTATTAAATCAAAAACAAAATCTGCTGAAGATTGAATCAACCGCAAATTAAAGAATGAGATGGAACGAGTGACGCGTACCCTTCTCTCTTTTAAATCTTAATTTCTAGAGAAACTACCAAAGACAAGGATCGAATAATTCTAAGTATCTCACATTGACCGGCTTGGTTGACAACTCTCCTAATTAATCATCGATCCACCAAACAACATTTTATAAATTAACATGTGTGTGTTATATTATTAATGCAATGTGGGGTAGGTCGTAAATTAATAAAATAAAGCTCATCTAATGTAGTTTATTTTATAAGAAAAAATTCATATACCTCACCTAAAATTTATAAAAATTTTAATTTAAAAGTAAATTTATAAAAAGAGACACAAACCTCTCCTATAAATAATAGACTTACCAAAATATCATAAATCTATTTTTTTTTAAATTATTAAATCTTAATAGAAAAAAATAAAACTTTAATTATTACACCAAATACATTTTAAATATATATTTTTTAATTTTTAATAAATAATTTTTTTAAAAATATATATTTAATAGTTTTTTAAAATAATTAAAATTATTTTATTATTATAAAATTTATAATTAAAAAAATTATATAATAACTTAAATTTAAAATTAGTGGCAATGCCCGTCTAAAAATACGTGATACACAAATATTCTGTTGATCTAGACTAGAAAGGTGCAATGTAAATGTAATGTATCAAATTCCAAATTCTAAGCGCCGCCCGAAATAAAAAGGTTGGCCGTCAAATCAAATGTGGCTGGGCTGGAACACATGAATTAATAATAATATTATAAATAGTAATTGTCACGATCAGATCAGCCCATACGGTTCTTCCCAGAATGTCAATGTGGATATTTGACTCCAGTACTTGTCACCTAAACTAATGCCCGTTTATAAAGTGGGAATTATTTAATGCTTCATCAATGAAGGTTTTAATTTCATGCTTGTTGACTTGTCTATTAATTGCATTCGATTCGTTAATCCAATAATTATATGTCAAGCATGTGACATTAGAGCTGTTGGGGTAATTCTTTCAACTGTAAAGTTGAATATTATTCATTGGTCTCCCTCCCCCTGACCCTTATAAAGAAACTCTGAAAAATTAATTGGCCCTGCAGGTTGGTCTGGTGAAGGCTAACAAAGTAGAGGGAGCTGAAATGATTGTAAACTTGCAGGAGACAGGAGGAATCTCCTCTAGGCCCTACTGGAATTCCATCATTGTTTCTGCAATTTTACAACACCAACTGGGCTCAGGATTTAAGAAGAGAGGTATCATGCCTTCTGTTCCCAGAAGGAAGAAAAGGTTTCCGAATCCGTGGCAGCTGGAAGATGCAGATTGTCCTAACTTCCAACACCAATAATAATAATAATAATAATAATAATAATAATCGAGGTTCCAACGAAGTTAAAGATTTCCCACTTCCATTCGTATTAAATCTTTTTAATTTAATTTCACCCAAAATACTATTATTTGATTCGTTGCGTTGTTGAGCCATTCTCCTAAAAATATGGTCCTGATTAATCATGTAGAAAACGATCCTACTTTTTTTTTTCTCCCAATTAGGGATGACAAAATTTTTGGCGGGGACGGGAGTCCGCGAGGATCCGATCCGTTCAGGTCGAGAATCAAAAATAAGTTTTTAAAAAAATCGAAAATCGAGTTGGATTAGGGGACAATTTTTTGCCCCCAGCCTAAAAACGGGCCAGGGAGGGGGATGTCCCTCTTTCCCCGACCCGTCCCTGATTCTCCGAAAAAATTTCAATTTGGTTTTGTAAACTTATGATTATATCCATATTATTTAATAAATAATTATATAAATTTTATATTTTTTAATGTTATCAATCAAGTCCTTTAAAAATATTTATACTTTTTAAATTTAATCAATTAGATTCTTTATATAATATTATTGAAAAATAAAAAGTCTAATATTAATTTAATATATTTCTCTAATATTATCAATTCTATTAAAAATTATATTATAATTTTTTACTATACTTATTTATTTTCTATTTATATAGGTTAATAAAAAATGATAATAAATATATTAATCAAATTTGATATTTTATTCTAAAAAAAATTGTATTAACTATAATATTATATATATATATATATTGTCTCAGTTAAATATTTATTTTTATTATATAAATTTGATAATATGTAAAATGGTAATTTTTTATATGAAAAATTAATTTATTATTATTGAAAAGATATAATAATTTTGATTTATATTATGAGATTTGATGAAAATTTAAAAATTGATAATACATTTTTAATAATAAATTGAAATTTTAATAATTGTAAAAGCTAATTTTTATTAAATACTTTAAATATGCATTCAAATTAATAAATTTAATATTTTTTATAATTCATAATAAGTTTAGTTCTATTAAACCATTGTAAAATGAACTAATTATATATACTTTTAAATCATAAATTTAAAATTAAAGTGAGTCGCTTCATCGCTTCATATGTTTCTTACAATCACTCGTTATCTACTACAGGTGGCAATGGTATACATAAATATAAATTATTTAGATGATTTTGTTAATGTTATTTACAATGTTTTGTTTTTATTTTTATAACTTTACTAACTTTTAATATTATTTTAAACGATATTTGATATTTTAATAACTATAATCTTTATTTTGAGAAATTATATATATAATAATAATTATTATTTTACAATTTAAAATAATTTAGATTGTAAAATTATTTTTATCAATATAATAAATTAACAATAAATTATTGATAGATTACAAGTAAGGATGATCATAGTTTTAATTATTAAATTTGAATTATTTTATATCAATATAATAATTTTAAAATAATAATTTTAATAATATAAAATATGTATTATCATTTAAATATTTGTGTTTACATGTTTTGATAGAAAAATTTGTGTGGTGTAGTGGTAGTATTTGTAGTAATCTTTCTCAGAATCAAGTATTCAAATCCTTAAAATTGCAAATTTGATCTTTTAATAAAAGTCAAAATGAGGTCAATGTCGGCGGGGATGGGGATGTCCGACCCGTTGCCAACCCAACTCACAACACTACTAAATTACTAGGATGTATTGGATAATAAATTGTAGCGAGATCTACGGGTATTGGAGCTTATATGTATAAATATAGTTATTTTATTAATTAATTTATTAATATTGAGGAGCATAATAATACGATATTATTTTATCGTGATGTTGAAAAGAAATGCAAGTACATCAGGTGATGAACGTGGATGTCGTATTTTATTACAGAGAAAAAGAGAAACCTACCCTAAATAATAATTTAAAAAAAGAAAATAGAGATCTTCACGATCATTTGGACCCTACATCTCTGCTAAACAAATCCCCTTTGGTTCTCACAAGCAGTTGACCAGATCATATCTATTGACTTCCCTTTTTTTTTTTTAATAAATGGCTCTTGTATTTATTTATTTGTTTTCTCTTATATTTTATGAAGAAAGGATTGCCCAGAAGATTGGTAATGAAAAAATTTCCATGCAATTATGGATTCATTAAGTCGGATAAATAAATTATTAAGCAAATTCATGAAAAACAATTAGAAAAAACAATAGCAGATTAGTTTCCAAGTTACATTCCCTATCAAAAAGCCTGCCTACCTAAATTAATAATAGACAAGTGATTGATGTTTCTCCATTCCAGTTCACTGGCCTAATCGTTATCTAACAACAAAACTAACAGTCTAATGCTTTCCGTTGTGTTCGGCCCATATTATTACAGACCCATAATTAAACTGTTTTGAAGGTCCACAAGAGAGACCCGATTGCACTCCTCTTATTAAAAGTACACTCCTTGAAGCTAGTAGGGGTGCAATCAGAATCGAAGTGAGTGGATATAGCGTTACTCATCCACGGGGAGAATTTGAAGGCTTAAGCCCAAAGCATATCAAAGATTGATAAACAAAGAAGTCAAAATTAGCCCGTAGTAGTTAATTACGAATTTTGTATGTGACCATATTACGGGCTACGTTCACTGATCGTTACGTTAGCCACCTTTACAGTTACTATCTTACTATGGCAAGTAAAACCGTGCATGATGCAACTCGATTTTATAGTCGAACTAACTTTACTCTTTCGGCGCCTGTTACTGTTAGAGTTCTGCAGGACGCGGAGAAATGGAGGCCATCGTAGACAACAGCACGGCGATAGCCAATCCTGATCTGGGACCGGATCTGGACCGGCCGGATAATCCGGCTCACGAGTTCGCCCAATTCGGAGCTGGGTGCTTCTGGGGAGTGGAGTTGGCGTTTCAGCGTGTGGTGGGTGTAGCGAAGACTGAAGTCGGGTATTCTCACGGTCACGTTCCGGATCCAAATTACGGACTTGTATGTTCTGGAAGTACCGACCATGTCGAGGTTGTGAGAGTACAATTTGATCCGCAAGTTTTCCCGTATACCAATCTCCTCTCTGTTTTCTGGGGACGCCATGATCCCACAACCCTCAATCGCCAGGTATGGATCCCAGATGATCTATCTAAGAATGACTTTGTTTTTATAACTGTTAATATCACTCTCTAGTTGAGTATGTTAAAAAATGAATGCTTTGTTTTGCTTTGCTTTGATTTGATTTGATTTGATTTAATGTCTAAGGGTGGTGATGTTGGGAGACAATATAGATCAGGGATATACTACTACAATGAAAACCAGGCTCGTTTAGCCCGAGAGTCGATGGAAGCTAAGCAGTTGGAGCTCAAAGGTAAGAAGATTGTGACAGAAATTCTTCCTGCAAAGAAATTTTACAGGGCAGAGGAGTACCATCAGCAGTATCTGGAAAAAGGAGGACGTAATGGCTTAAAACAGTCTGCTGGAAAAGGTTGCAATGATCCCATCAGATGCTATGGTTGACGAAAAGTATGTGTTATTGTGTTATAATTAAGTTTTTAACTTTTATCTGGTTCTTGCTGAATAATGAACAGTCATGCTTTGTCCAATCATGCTATGCTCTAGCCTCTATCCATATGATGTTTTTAAATGTCATTTACAATAAACAGTCTTTATATAAGAATATTGCTGGTTGTGGATTGAATGAAAGATGCTGGCAGGAATGTTTTAAATGTAACTGTTTGCTTTATTTCCATTCATCAAACATTATTCAATCATCTATCACAAAAGCATAATGCATGCAACTTTAACACAGAAGAAATAACTGTTGAAATGCAGCACAATTAATTCTGAAGACATTAACTGTGCACATAGTTTAGAGTTCATCCTTAGGATAATGTGCAGGTCCTGTAGGGTTGGACGCGGATTTCTTGAGGGGATATGAAGCTTCCATAGCAATACCACACAGTCCCTCTGCGTCAGAGATGCCGCGTTGCATTCTTATGTAACCCTTCTCTCCCCATTCAGGTCCCCAGGAGTTCCTTACTATCCAATACTTGGTTCCATCAAGAGTTGTTCCATATCCCACGAGTGCGACACCGTGGTTCAGCTCTGTGCCACATTCTCCAGTAAATACACCCTGCAATTAGATTCAACCAAATCCAATCAAATGTCATTTTGGTTTCCAAGAGAGCACGTTAGGTCATAAAGTCCAGTAGATGATTATTCACCTCTGAATAGAACTGGAAATCTGAACTCCCAGCGTCAATGGCCACAGATACAGGCTGGTTTGCAACTGCTTTAAGCAGAGCATCCTCATCATTAGCAGGCACATTCTCATATCCCTCAATTGAGACGGCTGGAGAGTTTTCCTGCAACATCCATTGTTTCCGCAATCATAAGTAAGTGAAAGAACAATTTTATTTCAAAATAAAAATTGAATACAGCATTTATATACACCTTTGAAACATCACAAGTTCCATCATAAGCTTGGTAAGGATAATTACTCTCTGTTGTTACACCACCCTTTTGCTTGATGAACTCAAATGCCAATTCCATTAGGCCTCCATTGCATCCTTGGTTTTGATCAGTGTCACAGTCCACCAACTCTTGCTCAGATAATGATACCAGCTTGTTCGTCTTAATGTGATTAATACCCTCAACTGCTGCAATTGTTGAAAATGCCCAGCAGCTACCTATATATATCACATCGAAGAAGCAAATAAAAATTAATATGAAAGCCACATCAAATAAATGTTGTGTCACTTTTGGTTAAGATAAATTGTCAACCTTAGCAACAAAGTAAGTGAAGTAATAATCAATATTTACCACATTGGCCCTGGTCCTTGACAGCGGTTACTGATCCCTTCTTCCTCCAATCAACCGATGGAGGAACCCCGTCTACCTTCTCATACATGAAGCTGTCGTTTCCACGTGCACCTTGGAACATCCTGTGGTGCTTAATCTTTGAGCCAGCATAAGTGCTTGCAAATTCATGGTTTGTCATGTCGGCAAACTTGTTCAACTTCAGCTTGTAAGGCTTGTCCTTCTTGTTAGTGTTGTGAACATGCATAACATTTTGCTTGAATACGTTAAAGCGCTTATCCTTCTCGTGAAGACTCCTAGACACCGTGTGATGGCTCCTCCATCTCTCATATAAATCCCACAAACTTTCCTCAGATTCCAATTCCTTTTCATGGAAATCGAAACCCTGAGCGATTCCGAGAACCAGAGCGGGTAGAAGAGCTACTAAGAAAACCTTCTTCATTTGTCTTTTTTGATGTAAATTTCGATTCGACAAAAGATGATTGTGGAAAACTAAGAGGGCTGGAAGACTGCTATATATAGAGCAAAGAAAGAAGAGGAAAATAAAAAGATAATGATGAAAATGGGAACAAAACAAGAAATGATGAAGGAAGAAGTTACAGGTTCCTTATGGGCATGAATAATGTCAAATAATGGAGATATAAAAAATGGGGTTTGAGAGCAATGGAGACATATATATATATCCAAGCAATTCCCTGTTATATAAGTATTTGGTTTGCTTGGAGAAATAATGTGGAGTTTTTATGAATCAGTTAGGTTTTAACATAAAAAACTTGTCGAATTAGAGAGTGATCTTTGCATGCCAAACACGTTATCTCGTAAACATACTCATATGAGATAGAAGGGGAAAAGAAAGGTGACGACTGAGGAGCATGGTTACCTTATGTCCCTAGAGACCTTGAGGATTCAGCCACGATATTTATGCAAGTGGGAAATAAAGTGCTTCTAACAATTAAAAGTGCTTTGTAACTGCTTTTGTGATCAGCTTTAACTGAAACCCAAATGCTTTTAACTTGAAGTGGATTTGGGAGACTGGTAGAAAAGAAAAATTCAAAATATGTAACCCATATTTGAGTAGATAGTCAAGGCACATATAATATACAACATTTGTTTTGTAATGTTGCTTGTTGGAGTACATAAAAATCGCGTGATAGGTCGGAGACTGATCACTTGTACGTTAAAAGAGTCAAGAGACATGAATGAAGAGAGATCAAATTTAAACCATTTTTTGACAGGTTTTCAACATCTAATCATCTCTGGATATAACAATTACTTGCTATTTAAGCAGAGTAAGCCAGGCCATATGTCCATGTGTTGCTCTATTATCATTCCAGTGTTACGGGTGCGTTTATTATTTGAGAATCTTCCCAAATACACGTAATTAATTGATTATGCTTCCTATCCTATCTAAAAAAATTTCTTTCCTTAACATGATGGTATACCATGAAACATAAAGAGAATTAAGCTCTATTTTATAATGTAATTTTATTCTTTTAAGTAACAATAATTCGCTCTGATAACTATAAAGAAATCCAAAATAATAATAATAATAATAATTAAAAGAAGAGGTATATGAACATCCAAGCTGACTTAAGGAGGCAAACAAGAATGGCATGTTTGAAAGGTCGGCTCACGCAACTCTGCTTTTCAATATTTAGTACGTAAAATTTGTTATTTCTGTTTAATGTACGTGTGGACAAATTAATTTATGATTATAAAGTTAACCTTCTTCGATAATAGGAGTTTAGCAGTCCTTTAGATCGATCATTCCAGTTTCGAGGTAGTTTAGAATTCCAGTTTCTGTTTAATGTACCCCCATCCGATTCGATCTTTTGTACAGAATGATTGAAAAACCATCTATCTTCTCCTCCGTTCATTTGCAGATCGACATAATATTGACTTCTATTATAACATCCCAATGTATAGTTTCGTTGCTGCCTTTAATAAGATTGGCGTGAGTGACGTCCGACATCTGCCTTATCTCCAGATTCTCTACAACTGTTACTGTTTCTATACCGAGTAAAGAAGAACGATACACGATAATCAAAAACCATTTACATACTTCAAGGACCAAGTAATAATGATGATAGCAGCAACAAACACAAAACATATATGCCCAAGGGACCCAAAAAACCAAAAAAAAAAATGAAGTTAAAATTAACTTATAGTACAGAATGCATTTCCACGAATCAAGAATCAAACAAATTCCCTGTATCACGTAAAAGAATTAAACTTGTAACTGACCAACCTACCCGTCTATTTATGCAACAAACCCAACTTTTTTCTGCTTTTACTCTTAATAATATTATGTCATGTGAGGAGGCAAACAGCTTGATGATGGCTGACGTTTGGACTAGAAACCAGATTCGTAGCTTCCACTTTAACATATTTACACCATTACATATGTATATAATATAACTATCATGTCCAAACACAAACAACTCCATTTTTGTCAGCCGACGCTAGTGGTTTTCCAAGCCCACTCCATGAACAACACAGGACAGGAGCAGTGTGTTCCTTCAAAGTGCTCACTATATCGGCTTTAGATATCGACCAGATATGCACAGATCCATCAGCTGAGCCAGCAGCAACATAGTTTTGATCTGGACTTATACAAGAGCGACTCCAATTAGATGCCACTCTGTTTCCAGTTGCTCTTAGCGTTCCACATACTTCCAGAGACCGAATATCAAATAAATTGTGCATGTTGTCTCGCCCACTAGTCAGTATTACATTTCCACTTCGGGACAGGGAGATAGATGTAACTGCTGCTAGTGAATGTGCAGCAACTTCACTCAGTAGTTTTCCTGTCTGAATATCCCACAGACGCAGATTCCCATCAACATGACCAGAAAAGATAGTCTGTCCATCCATGCTGAAGGCAAGAGCATTACAATTGCTGTGGAAAATGATTGTGTTAACACAATAACCTTTCTGCAAATCCCACACTTTTATAGTGCGATCATAAGCTGCACTCACAACATGACGGCTTGAAATTTTGCTCACATCTACAGCACATACTTTATCTGTATGACCTGTGAGAGTATGACGGACACGCCCTGAGTTGATGTCCCATACATATAAATTATTTGAGCTACTTGCAGCAATGACAGATCTATTATCATGAGTAATAGAAAGATCAAGAACAGAGCCAAGGCAACCAAACAGAGTACTACTCAATGATCCTGTGTTTGTATCCCACAATTTAATTGACCTGTCCTGTCCCCCACTAATCAATCTGCCAGAATTGTATTCAAACAATATGGAGGCACAGCCACCTTCATGGGCATGGATCTTGTGGTTGCATGTAGAGGGAACAACTGACTCTGCAAAGTATTCAGCACCTTCTTCACTTCGCCGGACCACACCATCTACCTGCTGCTGAGCAAGTTTTTCCAATCCACTGGCCTTGAGTCGATCAATCATATCTTCATAAAGCGCATTAGCCTACAGCAATAAAAGAGAATTCAAGTTAAATGGGAAAAAATTAAGTAAAAAGAAATAAAATGAACATGAATCTACACTCTTCAGAAAAGAGGACAAAATTCATTTTTTCCACCTCTCTTTTCCTTTTTGATTTCTTTTTTCATTTTCAAATTTTATTCCCTTCCATCATTCCTTAAGTCCCATAGGTTTGATCCTATAGAATCAGATCCATTTAACCGGGGTTGTTGAATATCAAAAAGCATATTGCGAAACCCTATTTTTTTAGATCGAGTTGAAGGAGTAGGAATTGTTGGTGGAGAAGAAGCAATGAGTTGGGGTTTATCAGGGCAATGCTACAAGCATCTGGAATAGATTGGGATCTTCATAAAATTGATCGTTATGAGTCTTATGACAAATTTGATTGGAAGTCCAGTTTCACTCTCATCCTAACATAAACTTGACTGGTCAAAGTCAAACTCTGAACTTGAAATCTAACATGAAGACAAAGAAATTTATACAAAATGCTATCACTTTCAAGAGCAAGGTATAGAATTCAGCCTCTGGAGATAGAAACTACATTTTAAGTGATGATGTTGCTTATTCAAAATATCTTCACTAACCACTTTGTATCTCTCAAAGATTCATTAAATGAGTAGCCAATTCTATTTAGTAAGTAGTAACTTGTATTTACCAGAGAGAAATAAACAGCAGCTAAAGAAGGTAGGCTCAGAACTCTGTCAAGCAATACACAATAAGACCAAGAAGAGATCACCAGTAAATACCAACATCTTCTCTCTAAAATCAAAACCGAAGACTGCTCACCAAGTTCTTAACAAATTAAACGTTTGGTGGGTGACAATAGTGTGAGCATGTGCAAGTGTCTGTAGAATGGATGTATACAACTCTTGGTCTTATATATTCATCTATGACACAAAATGATCATTAGCCAAACTAAAGCAATTCTGCTGTGCCCTAAAAACTCATCCTAAGGAAAGTAGTTTTCGCTTGGGACTTCTATTCTATGCTAGCATAGCATTCTGTTCTTGATGTTGCAAATTCAGGATCTGGAAGAGTTTATATTCCCAATCGAGGATACAGCTCTCTTATAGCTATACTTCTAATGAAAATATCCGGTTCAGAGAGCTAGTTGATTGATTAGTGAGGTGCAATCACGACATGAGCATTAGTCCTCGTACATGATATACATGGAACCACCTCTCAGGTCTCTCCTTAACACAGCCATTGTAAGATTCTATCTCCACGTTTTAGAAAAGACAAGAATACCAAATACCTCATTAAGCCGTTCAGCATCCTGCATTTTTTGCAACATCCATCGATCTATTAACATTTTATTTTCAGCCTCTGCAGTTTTAGCTTTAATAGTAATCTCTTCTAGCTGTGCTCTGATTTGCTGGTTCTCACTCACAACCAATTCCAAAGCTTTGATCTTTTCTTCTAAGTCCGCCTTCAACTCAGTACATTCATCTCTGCAATAGATAATTAATTTAATCTCACAAGCATCCAAAAACATAATAAAGAGAAAAAAAAAATGAACGAACCTTGTTTGCACCAACTCCTCCTGTAGAGAAGTTATTAGCGATTCTTTCTCTTGTAATAAAGCTTTTGAAGCTCTAGACTCAGCTACTTCAACCACAAGTTGCTCCGATAACCGAGATTGAGCTTTATAACATTGCTGCAGCTCGGTTTCTAGATTTTCTGCTTTCTCTTTCCATTCAGATCCCTTCAATGGCAAACAAACTTAACCAACCAATTAACACGATTCAAGAACATGAAAAACAAAATAAAGTTAACACCAGAATGTTAAAAACTAAGGGAGTGTAAAGACCTGAGATATTATGGGCCTAGAAAGAGCGATAATAGCGGGAGCATGAGCGCCTTCTTCTACCAAATGCCGTTGCCGCAACGCTTTCAAAGCGTGCTTTACAGCTTCCCTCGCAATTTCTTCTTGTGACCTGGAATCAAAATGATGTATAAGACTATCATCATCACTAACTGACGTACTCTAATACGAATCCTACCCAAATTAATACAAGTTGCATTCAACTAAAATAGCCGAAAATGCGTGGTTTTTCTACTTCTCTTTCCCGAACCAAACGGAAAATAAAATTAAACAGAAAAAAAAAGAATAAAGAAATCAATTATCAGACTTACATATTGATCGAAGTGGGCTGTAGTTCAGGAATCGCTACGAATTAGGTTTTGCCAAGAGATAGTGAGATCGAGAGAAGCCGTGTTGCGCAGTTGAACAAGAAGATTGAGTGAATTGACGATCGAAGGGTATTTCTGGAAATTAATTTTTGTTGGACTCAAGAAAATAAACTAACAGAACGTATGATTTTTCTGAAATCTGAACACGTCGTTTGTTATTGTTTTCTTAATAGAAGTATAATTCATCCTAAAAAAAAAAGTAGTATAATTCCGTTGTATAAAAAAAATTCGAATTCCTATATTTAAGTTTGTTTTTTTTTTTTAATTTTTATAAAACTATTTTCTTTATTTATCTTATTAAAATAAAAATACCTATAATACGTTATTAAATCCAAAAATAATTTTTATTATCTCATTTCTTTATAAAAATCAGTATTCTCAAATTTTCTTATTTTTCTAATTTCCACATAAAATAATTATTTAAAATTTGTTCTTTAAATCACACTTAATTATAATTGATAATAAATAAAATTTCATAAAATTTTAAATTTAATTTATAATTGAAAACTTACTTCTTTATTATCAAATTCTCTTCTCATTCATTATTATTTTATTTATCAATTTAAAATTCTTATAAATTTGTTAAAAAAAAATTATATTATGTAAAATTAAAAATCAATAGAGTGCTAATAAATTATTCGTATAATACATGGAGCGTAAAATAATATAATATTTAAAGTGTAAATAAAATTTAATATAAAAAATATGTGAGTATGTTTAAACATATTCTTTACATTATCGTAATTAAGTTAAAATATAGATAAAGAAAAATAGATTTAAGATAAAATTAAAAGGACAGCAACAACATCACTCTTTTATATTTTTTCTTTTATAAAATAATAATAATTATTATTTTAAATTTATGTTAAATTTGTTCAAAAAAATTGTCGTTTCTTTTAGTATTTAATCGATTAAATTTTGTTATATCAAATAAGAAAATGCTTTGTGGCTGTCTCCTTATCATTCATCAAAATATTATTATTAAATTTTTGGGATAATTTTTAAGTTTAAAATTTCTCAGATTTTCTGTGAAAGGTTGCCGGATTCAAATATGGAAATTAAAATTCAAAAAATAAATTAAGGTTGCTGCAAATTCAACAGCAGGCCGTCGGTCACCAACCAAGGCTAATCTTACCCCATCCCATTATTTACTAGCCCCCCCATCCCGCCCTGAGTGGCCTCGGGTTTAGTATTATTGATATTAAAAAAGAAACAGACCTCTCCCCGTGCATACCAATACGTAGGCTAATCTCGACTTCAAATCTTCAATATGGGACAACTTCCTCCCCAACAATTTTATTTATCAAACATCCAATTATTATACTTTTAAAAATTATATACAATAAATAGTAATTTTACCATATTCACCTTCAAAAACAATTATCGAACCCGAACACACCAAAGATCGCATCCTGGAAATTTAAAAAAATATAAGGGAGACATGTGATAAGTGTCTGTTTCTCGAGGGAATTGTCTTGAACTTCACTGACATATTCCTCGCAATCGTATGTATGTACTTTTGTATTAAATTATCAAAAATACCAATTACCAATTAATTAATTAATTCCATTTGACAGCCTGTGTACCGTGTAATGTGTGTATTGCTTTCCTCGTTTCACACTCTTAAATTCTTTTTCTCGGAATTTTATTATGCAAATTCCAAGAAATACAACCAGAATAGCAAAATATTCTAAGCTGTCTCCCCCGGCCCATCCCATCCCATCCCATCCCATCCCATCCCATCCCCCTACGTACGTTACTGGTCTTTTCATTACGGAACCCGGGTGTAACAATTGGAGTCGTTGATCCGCTGACTGTACAACATTGATTGATCGCCGCATTAATCGCACGGATGAGGTTTGTTGATGTAACGCTTTTCTCTAAATGAGTCCCCACGTGTGATCCACGTGATTGTTACAAATGTGCAGTGGGGAAATTTAACGGTCCGACATTAACTTTCGGGTCGGGGAATCAAGATGGTCCCCGCCTTCTCCTTGAGTACACAACTGCCCTGCCCCCCCAAGTGTTTCCACCAGAAATCATAGAGCCACGTGTTGTCAAATGGGCCAACCTGGAAACAATGTTTATACCTATTAAAATAACAACTTTACCATCTATAGACCCCTTATTTCCATTTATTTTACTTTATACCCCCATACATTCCTAAAGTTTCTCCATTTTCACTTCCATTATATTCTTACAAACTCTAACCCAACTTCCAAGATTCAATTTTACAAATTAACTCCCATGCCATGGCCATAGGTTATACTTTCATATTATCATTGACAATAGTAATTTAAGTAAAATAGGAATATATAGAATAAATTAATAAGCAATAACTACTATTTCATGAATAAAATTTAAATTTGAATGATGGATTACTATCTCTCATTACTTGAGTCTTTTACAGTATTACTCAATACATTTCATGCACTATTCTCATTTCTCACTCAACAAGTATTAAAGTCTAATAAATATTAATTTTCTTCTTGTGTATTTAGGGGTATGAATGAAAAATATTTAATATTGGCACAAATAAAATATTGTTAAAAGTAGAGGGAGCACATGTGTAATTTGGTCTAATACAAAGTAATTATAGTACTAAAATGAAAATCCAAACACAAAAATAAAAGTAAAAGGACAACATTTGGACACGTGAGCGAGACCATGGTCTCATGCTAATCTTCATGGGACAACTGGTTAAGACTATCATTCATCCATTAAACTAATCTTACTTTCAGTCATTTCACTGTTGAAATTACGAATCTCTCCCCCTCACTCTCTCTCTCTCCCCCGTCTCGTTTAACTAAACGCCGAAGAAAGCATCCCCTGGAAAAAGAAGAAGAAAAAGAAAGGAATGTTCATCTTCTTCTGTATATTCTAAGGTTCAGTTTTAGTTTTACGGGGGAGAGCCTAGAGAGATAAGTATGGGTGGAGTGACTTCATCCATGGCTGCAAAATTTGCTTTTTTCCCACCAAACCCACCCTCCTACAAGCTAATTACGGATGATGCCACTGGCCTCTTGCTCATGGACCCCTTCCCTCACCGCGAGAACGTCGACGTTTTACGCCTACCCACCCGTCGCGGCACCGAGATCGTGGCCGTCTATGTTAGATACCCTATGGCCACAACCACTCTTTTGTATTCTCATGGAAATGCGGCTGATATTGGGCAGATGTACGAGCTCTTCATTGAATTGAGTATCCACTTGCGCGTCAATCTTATGGGGTATTTAACTTCATTTTCTCTATACCTTTTAAAGTCGGCATTTTTTTTTTGTTCATGTGCACATGCATAGAGATAATACAGCATACAGGGTGGTGGTTGTCAAGTTGGTGCTAAATTTGTTGATGAAATATTTGTTATTTGATTTGAAGGGTTTCAACTGGAACAAGGTTTAGTTATGTTCTTTTAGATCTTTTATTTTCCCCGCCAGCTTGTGAATTTAGTTATCTAGCTTAATCAATTGAACAGTAACAGTGAAGTTTAAGTAGCAGCACCAGCATATTATAGTTTAGATTAATTTTTTCCTCTTTGTAGCTTGATATATTTCAGCTTTCAGACTTTTGTTAGAGTCAGTTTTCAGATCTGGGCTCTACCTGAAATATTTATGATTGAAGAGAACTTGGAGAGTGGTCCTTTAGATGGTTATTCATTGGAGAGGAGGAGACAAGTTTACATGTTTGAGAAGGTGGAATTCAGTAGCCTGTGAGAGGAATAAATGTAAGATACGAAAAGCTTTTTCAGGCTTATTTTTGCTTTTTTCTGGGTATACAGGTTTTCAATTCAATTCTTTTATGGTGGCTCTTTAGAAAGAAGAGTTAGAAGTTTTCTTAGAAAGTAGTGGCGGCTTCAGAAATTGAAAGGCTCGCTGATCTGTTAGGAAGTTAAAACTTGTTTGACCTTGTAATGACTATTCTACTCAAAGATCTAGATTTTGGAAGAAAGTTCATATGTGAAGGTGCTGATAAAAAATGAACTTGATATTGAATCCACACACCAGACTGATGGAAGGTATATTTATCTTGGCCTGATTCACTGCTTCGGACACCTAAACTGCTTCCATCAAGAGCATATTTGGGCTGTGTGTACTTCAGAATGGATTGTTTCAGGATTAAACTTGTAGGAGAAAAAGATTTGGAGATGCTACCCGTGCTCTGAAGCCTTCTCTCACTGGTTCATCTAGAAGAAATATGAATCTCCAGACTCCCAAAATGAAAAGTCAAGTGCTTAACAAATATGACAATGTTGAAAGAAAATGAATAATCCAACAGAGATGCAAAAGGTGTCAGCAAGAAAATGACTTTGCTTTAGATGTACAACTCTTGAAATTAGCTATGATACTAGTTGTAGTAAGCATAGAGTCTCAGTCAATAATATTATTTCAAATTAATCATATATAATTCTAGTTTTCATTTTTTTGGCATAGAAAAACAAAGCTTGTGATAAAATGGCCTTCTATTGCCTAGTTAATCGGAGTTTTTCATTATGAAAAAAGAGTCGAGTACTTTTGTTAGTTTCCTGTAGCTGACTCAACTCAACTGGTAATGAAGTCTTTGAGTTCTCTGTTTTTGTAGTTTTATGTAGGAAAAATCTTTATCCAGTGAGACAAGTAGCAGAAATTATGTTGCCCTTGGCATTTATATTCAAGCTCCTATTTCAATCAATGCAGGTATGACTACTCTGGATATGGACAGTCATCAGGCAAGGTAACTGCCATGTGAATTTTCTTCCTCTTATGATCTGATTGAAATAATTGTAATGTAAAGTTCTCTTGACGTGCACATATTCCTTTGTTCAGCCCAGTGAGCATAATACTTATGCAGATATCGAAGCTGCATATAAGTGTCTTGAAGAGAGCTATGGTGCTAAGCAGGAAGACATCATCCTTTATGGTCAGTCTGTTGGAAGTGGACCTACTTTGGACCTTGCAGTCCGTTTGCCTGGACTTAGAGCTGTTGTCCTGCATAGTCCTATACTTTCTGGGTTAAGAGTCATGTATCCTGTTAAGCGCACTTACTGGTTCGACATCTATAAGGTTGAATAGTATTTCATTAAAAGTCATGTTTCCTGATCAGTTTGAAATAATTAAAGAATACTATCTTTTATCATGTCATCTCTCTAACTTGATTTTGCATGAACTTGTGCAGAACATTGATAAAATCCCATTGGTTAGGTGCCCTGTTCTGGTAATTCATGTAAGTATTCGCAGCTCAATATCTTGCATCTGCCAGTTGCACAAAATTTCAAACTGTATTTTGTTTTTTTATATCTCTGGATCTTCTTTCTATTTCTAACTCTGCATAGACGAGTGAACAAATGCATTATCAAGCAATTATATCGTCCATGAACAGACCTCTGGAGACAGTTTAGCCCCATTTGTTTTGCAATTTTTTAGAATAGAGCAAGCATATGAATTTAAGTTATCTGGAGTTTGTCCGAATATCATGGCCTCTTCAACAATGGCAGTGAAATTTGAATATTAGGTTAACTCTTGGAAATGATTGTTGAGAAAGATGTGTGGTAAAAGAAAAGATTAAGAGTTGTAAAAGATGATTTACACTATGCAACAGAGAACAATAACAGAACCGTGGTGAGTAGCATTATGGTTTAAGCCAGAAGGCTTGGCAAAGACAAGAGATAGGAGCTGAGGTGTATGATTTAGCTGAACATTTGACAATGATTCAGATAGAGGAAGTTATGAAATCGGTTGCTTTACCTTGAGGATCTAAACTTCATAATTTCTGAAGTCAGTTCAGTTATATTGGACCATGAATTCAGGCAGCAATGAACCTAGTTGCCCATCTTACTGATGTTGATAGGTTTTCTAATTCCTTGATCAATTCAATAATATTCTTCAATTCTGTATTCCCTGATACAGTTTTTGACCAAAATCCAAGCAATGTCAATGCCTAAATAGTGACCATCTTATGAATGGGCTCTATTTTCCAGCCTTCCAAATAGTTTAATGGATGTAGAATTGATCCTCCTCCTTTCTAGTTTTGGTACTAAAATATTGCGCATAATATCATCTACCTCCAATACAGGGGTTGGCTTTAAAATGCTGGAAATCAATAGACGGTTTCTTCTGTCATTATAGCAGTTCTCCCAGATTTAACTACTGGATTTTTTTATCTTTTTCTTTATTGCTCTTCTCAGGCTTTGTCAATGGTTAGCAATGCGTTGCAGTTCTGTGCTCACCGTCTCACTAATTATGCCCTTGAATTCAGTATAGAAAACAGTAAACAAAAGAAATAATGGCGAATGAATGGAAACCTGAGATAGTGAAGCATATAATCCAGAAATTTGATTATTCAGCTAGTTATTGACAAGTAGTTATCTTTTGTAATATTTTCTTATAATTGCATTTCGAAGAAAGCCAAATTCTTCTTGTGGTTGTTTTTGCTTTTGCCTAGAAGAGGTTGTTTGGGTTAACTTAGGTGTTTTGTTATTCAGGGTACTGATGATGAGGTTGTTGATTGCTCTCACGGAAAGCAGCTTTGGGAACTATGCCAAGAGAAATACGAACCCTTATGGCTCAAAGGAGGAAATCATTGTGATTTGGAACTTTTTCCAGAATATCTCAAGCATCTCAAGAAATTTATAACAACGGTTGAGAAATCACCCTCACGAAGGAGCAGTTCAAGGAGAAGCACGGATGGAATTGAACGTTCTAGACGGAGTACAGATTGCTTTGACGCACCAAGAAGGAGTACTGACAGGAGAGAAAAACCGAGAAAAAGCACAGATAGGCTTGAAAAACTAAGATTTCGTGAATTCAAGTTTCATAACATGGACAAGGTGGAAAAGGTAAGAATCTCTTTTGATCAGATGGAAAGGTCAAGGAGAAGCGTGGAATACCATGAGAAATCAAGGAGAAGTGTTGATGTACAGCTAGAAAGAGCACGGAAGAGTGTTGACTGGTTGGATCGAATTCGAGCCGGTTAAAGATTAGGAAGAAACAGATGGGGAAGATTATTTGGGATTTAATTTTTAACTTAAAAAATGGTGTTTCACAATGTTTATCTTGGTGTTGGAAGTTGTACAATGACTATGTTAATGTCTTGGTTTGCAATCTGTAGAGTTTGATGTATTGGGTTGGGATTGGGATTGGGATTCATTCCATATCCTTGATTGTTAATGAAGGACCACTAACCTCTTTTCTTTCATCATTCTCAAAGAAACTCTCAAGTGAGAGGTGTAAATACATTTTTAAAACTATTTGTGTAAACTACCAAGATATGTCAGTCAAAAGACAATCTGCCAACTTAAATTAAGAAAACTCAGACTCAGGTTTAATGTGAAAGTAACCTCAATTTTCATAAACTTGTATTAATAATAATTTCCTCTTTGATATATGCAAAGCCAGCATTGGGAGTTCAACTTGTTAAACATCAAAAAAAAAAAAAAAAAAAAAAAAAAGGGAAAAAGAAAGTCAAATCTCAAATGTTTACACTTACCATTTGTATCCCATTGAATATCCTTTTACTTGGTATTGCTGCTTGTTTTTGTGAATTTGAACAATAAATATCTCAATATAATTTGTTTTGGGTTTATATCAACCTACTTATAAAAATATTATTTTCTAAATAATTATTCACTTTATTTTTTAATTTATAATTTTAATTATGTTATGTTATTATTCATAGATGAAATTATAAAATATTAAAATATATAACATTAATAATTAACAAACTATGAAAGTAAAAGAATTAAAAATAAAAAAAAAGATAAAAATATTCTATGAATCACATTAGTCAATGGAAATAACTAGTGCAATTTTTTTGTTTCAATAATTAAAGTTGAATCAAGCTTCTTTTCTCAATTATTTGAAATAGAATTATAAATACAATATCACATTCGATTCATATTTCAAACGTGCTTTCAATATACAGTAGTTTTGTGTTGGCATGATCACATTTAGGAAATTGCCTCATTAATATATAACATTAATAATTAACAAACCTGCTTACTTATAAGATTTATTTTTTTCATTTTTTTTTAAAAAAAAGTTGCATCATTTAGGAAATTGCATAAGTTGCACGGTCCGCGTATCTCAAAAATGTTGAACTCAACATATTGTATTCAAATTTTAATAATGTTGAACTCTTTCTCCATACATGCCCTCAAATGACAAACACACCACACCAGCTTTAGTGTGTGGCTTTTCCATCATAACTTCCCAGAATCGCCTTTCTTTGATCCAAACGCCACTCCTTAATTATGATCTCATTCTTCAGCCCGCACTACTTACCTTAGATGGCTCAGGTAGGTTAAAGAATTTTGTCGAATTCCATGAAACTAATTAATATCCCATATAGACTATGTCATGATGAGGTTCAGCATTACTTAGCAGGCCTCCAGTGAACACCTATACATACATACATATATATGCAGTTCCTGACACCAGAAGCATCCTCCTTTGCTTGCAATTAATGTTTGAAATGCATAACCTGTTATGAACAAATTAAAGCGTACCAATATTTTCTCTTTTACGTGCAAGGATTTCACTAACATATATGGCTCACACAAACTGCATGCATGCCGTTATGTGCCTACAATATAAACATCAAGCTTCTCCGACGACTTGCTAGGGTCTGGGATTCATCCCCAGGCTAGCATAGTTTTCGGGACCGCCAGCAGGAATTGTGGGTCTCAACAATCACAGCACGTTCATCGTTGGTAGGACAGCTAGGTTTCTATGAGTTTGAGCAGTTCCCATAGCCAAGCCAAGGTGATATATATAATCAGATTAGGTTCTCATAAGAATTGAAAATCTCTCCCTTGCTGATACAAGTTATCGTCAAGAATTATAAAATAAATTAACTATTTTTTTCAATAATAAGAATTATACTCTCTTTCATATTTGTATTCGTATTCTGAACCCATGCCAGATTTAGGATCATAACAAAACATGCGTCAATGATTAAAAATTTAAAAGATAAAACAAAATCAAAGACCATTGTTGGAAAACATACATACATTGTTCATTTTCTGTTACATTACGCATAGTCGGGACAGTCAAAATCGTAGACGAATGAAATCTGAGCTTGCTTTAAGTTGATCCCTACATTCACATCTCTTAGCTGATACAACCCTAGAACTGATAGCTCAGCATCAGTTCTGTCCATGGCCAAGCAAAACTGCCCCTCATCATTATCTATCCAAGCGTTCTGGTCACTTAAAGGGTAGGAATCTTTATTTCCCTTAAAACGCAATTCGATCTCCGGCAGTACTTTAATAAATCGATACTTGTGAGCATAGCACAGTTCCCAATCTTTATTAATGTCTTCTTCCACTTTCATTTCAGACGGCATTTTCTTTTTTATTTTCTGTATTAAAACATCCATTACCAAAGTGTGAAGTTGAGTATATGTTGTTCCAGTATCAATCATCATACCAGCACCCTCCGAAAATTGAAATAACCTGTCAGGAATGTCCAATTTCTCGCCGTCAACGTAAATACCGTCTACGTCTTTGAAGAAGTAAAATTCTTGATTGGGAAATAACGATGTGGTCAGGAAATGACTAGAAATGTCAGATGCTAATCCAAATCGTATTTGGCTATGGCCGTTGCTAACATCTGACGACATACAGTAAGAGAAAAAATCGAAACCTAGCTGCCTTACGAGTGAGAAACTATGATTGCTTAGACTCACAACTCCTGGATGTGGTGGATTTGCTCCAGGATTATCTGTACTGCTGTGACCACACCCGAAAATCATATTCAATAGGCGATAATTTTCATTCCCCTGAGAGTTGTCTTTAAACGTAACTGTTTCTCTTGCAATATTTCCGATTGAGTAGGTAGCATCCTCGTACGTTACACTATAGGTACACAATATCGGCTGTGACCCTTGGCAGTCATCATCAGGGTAAGCGGAGTTATTGCAGTCCTTGGTTCCACGTAGAACGGGCTTGTAACTAGATGATTTGCTAGGATCGAAAACTGGTATGCTTTGGTTGTAACAGCTGGTGCAATTGAGGCACTGCAACCAAGTGAGACTGCTTCCTGTGTCGGGAATTGCGAAGGTCTCCATTGGAGGAGTGCCGATACTGTATCTCATTGCGTAATTTGATGCATTAAACAGATCTACAGGGGATAAGGGATATTTCATGGAATATGAAAAGTTTTTTGATCTGAGCCTACTAAAATAAGCAGTCCGGGCTGAAGACGTACGCAAAGAAGTTCTGACGAGATCAAGAGGTGTGGCATTTGCGTTATAAAAGGGAGACTCTGGGGAGCTGCGATGGATAAGTCGTACACTGAAGCCTATGTCTTTACCTTTGAGAGGAGAAGAGGAAGAATTGAGGAACAAAGGTGAACAGAAGGAATCGGTACTAAACAACACTACTGTTACTAAGAATGCGGGGAAGAAAATCTTGGTCGAAGATGTTGAAGACATGATTTCAAGTTAAGGACTGAATATTATTTGTAATTGAACTTTAAATGCTTTACGATGAATTGCAGTTCAAGTCAAATTTGTTTTCTTATGAAGATACCTAAGGGAAGATTTTTTTTTTTATTAAGACGTGTACTTTCAGTTAGTTTAGTCAATCTTTTTTTTTTATACAGGATTAAAATTTTATTAAATATAAATAATTAAATTTGTTAAACTATTTATAAAGTTTTTCATAAGTTTTATTCAATGAAGATTATTGTTTACTCGTAATATCACACATACTTTACTTATTAACAATGACAATTCGGTTCAATTTAATTTGATTTCAGATTTAAGTTTGATTCTAATGGATTTTTAAATAATTAATTCGGTTCAATTTCGGTTTAAAACTGAAACCAAATGTAAAATTTCTTTTAACCCATTATTAAATTTATAAATTATAAATAACAAATAATTTGATAATAATTTTTATAAATATATATAAAAATAAAAGTTAAAATTAATAATTTTTTAATTTTATTTAATTATTATAATTATTATATAAAATAGAGATTTAATAAAATTATACAATACAAAAAAAAGTTCGAAACCGAACTGAAACTGAAGCAAGACTCGGAAATCAAAGTTGGACCAGAATCGAACCGAACCGAACTTCTTCAATTTGGTTGGCTCGGTTCAGTTTCATTATTAATATACTTCGGGTTTGCTTCGATGTTTATAGAAATCGAATCAAACTCGATTTTGCCCACCCCTAATGAAAATTAACGAAATCTTTTAGAAGTAGTATGACTATGACTTTCTAAAATTGTAACTAATAATATATATATCTAACGACTAATATTACACATTCTCCGAGATATTGTCAAATGTTAACTTTTTTATTGATACAAATTGGCCCCTTTGTGGTTTCGCCGAGTCAACTAGCTCTTTGAATAACAAATGTGTTAACTGATGCTGTTGAGGCAAACGGTTTTATTATTTCAAGTGTCGCCTCTTGGACTCTTATCATTAACCCACTTCTGGGCTTCCTTTAACAGATCAGCCAAGGGATGCCAATTCGAAGCATGCTCCGGTTTTACAATCATATATACATATATGATTCTCTTTCCCAATTTATTTAATACATATAATGTAATTTGTCCACCGTTGCATTTTACTTATTACGATATTTTCATAATTATTATGAGAAAAAATATAATTAGACGCGTAACAGAAGATCAGCCTGCCAAAATTCAAGTTAACACATTACGGAATAACTCACTTCAGTGTAAGATAAGATACAGGCCTTAACTCTTATGTTTCTATAAGTTGGGCTGAGAACAAGTAATAATTTTTATATTCTTGCGAGATGAACTAAGAATAAGCCTCTATTCCTATGTCTCTACAAGCTGGGCTAGGAATAAGTCGTAACTCTTACATTTTCGCAAGTTGAGCTGAAAATAAGTCTCCGTTCCTACATCTCCACGAGTTAGGCTAGGAGTAAGCGTAACTTCCACATCTTTGTGAGCTGGGCGGAGAGCAAATCTCAACTTCTATAGCTCAATAAACTGGGTTTCACATTATACTTCGATATCAGAAAGGCAAGACCGACCAATGTTCATAATGCGCATTTATGCCACTGCAAGATTATTTTCATTTATCTCATATTGTCATACGGTTATCTTAATAAGCTTTTCGCCACCGGGTATGTCTCAATGTATTTATCGTCATTTTGAATACCTCTATATAAGAGAGCTGAGAGTAAGGCACAAAGTAAAAAATAACTTCTAATGCCTTCATCTTGGCCTCAATTATTAGAAGCTAAGGGACTTTTGTTATAAAAGAAAAATATGACTGGACATGTGACGAAAAATTAGCCCACGAGAGTTCAAGTCAGCACATTACGAGGTGACACATCAAGCCCACCTCAGTGTAAAACAAGATACATGCCCCGCTCATATGCGACTAGGTAAGACCCATCTTGAGTCAGGCTCCTCGCTATGTATCGTTAGAATATTCGTCGTTTGAGCTATTAGGTAAGACTCACATTGAGTTGAACTCTTCGCTATATATCGCTAGAGTATTTTCTATTTAAGCGGTTAGATAAAACTCACCTTGAGCTAAGCTCCCTACTATGTATCGCCAAATTATTCGTCATATGTTGATAATGCCCACATGACTATATACCGTGCCATGTGTAAAAATATCCATGTGACCATATACCGTGACACATGTATGAATGCCTGTATAGCTATATACTGTGGCCCATACGATAAATATGGTGGCATACCATGACACATAAAGGAGAGTTAGAGAAGTGTTATCAATTGTTCGTCACACCTAAAAGTGTATATTCTTTCTTTGAATTATTCATCGCTTAATGCTTGACCTCCTTGACCAAGAGAGGAGGACATTCAGGTCTCCAAGTGCACCAACGCCTACCTTAGCGCGCCTTTATAACACCCCTTAAACTCTGCTATAACATAAAAAATATTTTGTGGGATTGCAAGATAAAGAAAAAGTAGACAACTTCTGAAAAAGAGACAGACAGCCACTGAAAATGTTGGTGGACAATCATTGTCCAAGACAGCAGATAGGCTGCCAGTAGAATCAACTGGCAGCAGGATTCTATCAAAGATGTGTAGAACCCAGGAGGGGACCGCACGCCATCTGGTGCAAATAAGAGTGCGACACTTGTCCTTCAAGGGACAATGTAATCTCTATGCTTATTTAGAGATTGACATATGGATATTTGGTTTGGATAAGAAAAATCCCACCTATCCTAATCCGCTATGTGGCATTTTGAAAATGACCATCAGGAGCAAATGAAAATGAGCTACATGCAAGGCCAATACAAAAAAATTAGGGTAAACAAGTCATCCAATCAGGTTCAAGCTTTCTCTCTTATATAAGAGCACATTTTCCACCTTTGACAAAAAAGACAACTCATACCTAATATTCCTAAGACAAGAAAGGTCATTTTCCCCAAAAGAATTTTTTTTCTTTTATCTGTAACCCACATGCATGCTATGAAAAAACTCCATTAATATAAAAAGATGCACTATAGCAAGCATTGTTTATCAACTTTGTAACCTACTTACTTGACCTTTTGCTTTGCCTTGACTATTTTAGTATATTTTTCTTCACCACTTTAAGATTCTTCATATACTTTTCTTTATTTTAGAGAGGATATCTCATTCACTATACTTTTAGAAAAAAAAAATTATCTCTCATTTTGACACCCAATGCCATGTGACGTGATATTACTAGGTTAAGAGATTTGGTGGTCCACAGCTTTCTAGGCGGTATAGTCACTTTTAGTCTTGAACTAGAATGTGGTCCCTCTAGTTGATAGTTGGGTCCTCCTCTACCACCTAATATTTGGCCTGACTAACATGTTTCTTGCTCCTTGGCGAGTTCAGACATTATTTCTTTTCACTTTTTGGTGGTCTTCTCTAACATAACTGTAGGTGTATGAAAAAATTTACGTCGCGCCAACCTGGTTCTGAGTGTACCTGGTTGCTTGATCTTCGGCTTTCTTAGGTGTAACATTTAGCGTCAAACTATTTGAAACATATCAACTCATATCTCAAAGCGTACAAGAAGAATCGAGGTAGTTTTCGTCCCCCTTTCATGCGTCGTGATATGTGACTGTATTTGTTATATGTGTTACAATATATAGTCGCGTTTTTCACATATGTCACAGTATATAATTACATGGATGCTTTCACATGTACCATAGTATTTGGTTGCGTAGGCGTTTGTATTCGTACCGTAGTATATAGTCACGTGATGCGTTGTTAACTCATGATGAATATCTTGACGACATGAAGTAAGGAACCCTACTAAAATTAAGTCTTATTCAATTGTTTTTTATTTGATACTTCACTTTTTTTGTGTCGAGGTAGTGATGAGATTGGCCACCTCACCTAGGGCTTGTTCTATGTCGAGGTAGCGATAATGTTAATCATGTCACCTAATATTTGTTGAAATTATGATTGACTTATATTTTATTACGTGTCTAGTTATATTTTTGTAACACTATCATATAATATATTTTTTTATTAATTATTTAGAAACAGCCGCGCCAGTGTCTTGATGCTTGCACCTAGAAGAATATGGAGTGGACAAATCAAAGATCTCACGATGATCGATCGAGTTGCCGCACATCTGCCACGTTTCACCTCCACTAAACTAAAAGTAATCACTCCACTAACTCATTGCCACCTGTCCTACAAATCTTAATTATAATTTGTTGACTAGGCTTAGCTCTGTTGCTTCCTCAGCCGTTCATTCTTTCAGCAACCTAATTATGTCTCTCACGAAACATCAAACACCAGTGACGCCACTCGATAATTACCAAGCTTAAATAAAATACCAAACCCACAAATCAGCTCCTGCCACCTGAACAGAACAGAAATTAAATTATCATTACTATATATAGTAATTCAACGCTGGATTCTCAATGAAATGAAACGACGTCTCTTTTCGATAGATCAAAACGTTGATCTCACATTGGCCCCGCCTTAATTTCTCAAGAGATATATATGTATATAAAGATAGGCAACATTATATATTTATGTATATATCTACTTATTTATAAGTTATTAGATTTATATATTTTTAATAATGAAAATTAAATTTATTTTAAGGATTAGAAACGTATAAATTTAACATTTATTAATAATATAAATGTATATATAAAAATATAAGACCCCAGATTTTTTCCGTATATATTAAATTCTTTCATCGAATCTGACATAACTTTACTCACATAGAGAATATCATAAGTTCATTTTAAATTACCTACTAATTAGTAGATTATACTAATCTTCCGTTAAGTTTTTATTTAGTGTATCCACCAAGCAAGCAGCGTAGCCTAGAGGATCAAGTTCGAAAATTTTAGGCAGCAAATCTTACATTAAACTCTGTAATCCTGCGGAATAATTAGAAGGCAATTCAAACATAATTACAGGAAAGAATTGAAGGTCGTCAGTGCTTAATTGGTAATCATTGTTAACAAATTTTTCTGTAAGAGTTTTTCCTTTTACGGTTTCGATCTTTATTTTTCTATATAGATTTTTGTGATTATAAAGCTTTCATTCTCTTGATTTTATTTATTAAATAACCAGCAGTAAACTTTCCTTTGAGACCTACACTTCCACCATGGCTAATTTGTCCATGATATTCTCAGTGATGATGCTTACTTTCATGATAAGTATCAGTATGCCCAATATTTGTTCATCTCGTGTGGTCGAATCTTCCTCTTCAGATGTTTCTTCTCCTTTAAAAGGTTTCAGTGCACCCCTTATCCACCGTAGTTCTCCAGAATCGCCCTTTTATGATCCAAAAGCTACGCACCATGATTTCATGAGAGATTCCTTGCGTACTTCTTCAGCCCGCAGTGCTTATTTTAACTGGATAAGGACAAAGAATTCTTCCATTAAATATCCAGTATCCCCGGTTGAACTCTTCAACATGAACTATGTCATGAAATATAGCATTGGCACTCCTCCGGTTGAGACATTCGCAGTTCCTGACACCGGTAGCACCATCATCTGGACGCAGTGCCTCAATTGCACCAGATGTTACAACCAAACCATTCCGATTTTCGATCCGAGCAAATCATCTACCTATGAACCAGTTACATGTGCAGCTGATGAGTGCAAAAACGCACCTTCTACTATGTGCAAAGGGAAGGAATGTTGGTACCAAATAGAGTACGAGGATGAAAGCTTTTCCGCTGGAAATATTGCTAAAGAGACGTTAACGTTTATAGACATCTTCAAAAGACAGCATGACGCTGGTAAATATCCACTGTCAAACATGCTTATCGGATGTGGTCATGATAATACAGATGTCCCTGGCGTAGGTGTTCCTGGAGTTGTAGGTCTAAGCAGCCACCGTTATTCGTTTGTGGGACAGCTAGGTTTTGATATCTTTTCTTACTGCGTATCATCCAACGTTAGCGCTGGCCATAGCCAAATACGCTTTGGTTTACCGGCCATAATATCCGGGAAACTCAGCACCGCATTATCACCGAATAAAGAAGGGTTTTACTATTTTAAAAACGTAGAGGGTCTTTACGTTGATGGTGAAAAAGTACCCGATATTCCGGAGTGGATATTTCAATATGCGGAAGGCGGACTCGGCGGTCTGCTGCTTGATTCCGGAACGACATTCACTGAACTGTACGGATTAGCCCTAGATAATTTAATAGAAAAAATAAGGTCGACAATGCGGAGTGATGCGAAAGAGGAACAAGATGCTACTAATGAATGGGATCTGTGCTACAACATGGAGCACCGATCGGATGTTCTGCCGGAGATTGAATTCTGGTTTAAGGATAGTAATGATTCCTTTCCTATAGCTGACGATAACGCATGGATTGATAACAATCATGGGCAATTTTGCTTGGGTATAGGAAGGAGCAGTGGTACTATCTCGGTGCTAGGAATGTATCAGCAAAGGGATGTGAATGTAGGGTTCGATTTGAAGCTAAATCAAGTAAGTTTCTTCTACAATGTTAATTGTCCCCAGTATGTATCGTTATCGTGATATATATTGGGAGGTTCTACATGTCTTTTTATGTGATTCTACAGCTAGACTTCTATATGCCTGTATGTTTGTTACTTGAAATATTAAGTTGCAAACTTTAGGTAGTTATTGAATGAAAGAATATATATTGATTTGATGACAGTAATAAGATGGGCGTGAAATTTGCTCAACTATAAGTCTATATATAACTACTTAAGTTAATTAAAAGGTTAAACACATATAAATTGCGTATATGCATATGGTTTGGTACCCGGATTATCGTTATATTATTAGTGGTTGGTGGCATATGTTGTATGATAATTAATCATTATATGATAACAAATCTAAATTCATAAGTAATTAAAACAATGCCGTACTGCATATATATGTGATTAAGATTAGTTTATATGATTCTCGCAAATCAAGCAACACGTTTCATTCCGTTCATGTGGCTAATCAATTGTCCTTGTAGGAGCACAAGAAGGAGAAAACGTTAATATTTATTTTAAATAAGCTTCAATTTGTCGAATGATTTTATTTATTTTTCATTATTTTGATTTCCCATCGACATTGAATATTTTATTTCTCCCAAGACTTTGATTCCTTTTTTAATCTTTCTATCATCTCGGTGCCCTGGCCAGCTCGTGTTACACGCTAACTATATTTAAATACTTAAAAAATTTCTATTGCAAAAAAAAAAAAAAAAAGAGATCAGAGGTATGCACTTTGTTTTTGAATAACTTTGTCCAATGAATTAATGAATAAATCAAGTAATTCGAACTTGTATTTATTTATTTAGAAATTAACTTTTGGTTTTCAAAAAAGTTAAATAAGAATGAATCACCAAATGAAAAATATGTAGTGTCAGTGACAATCAAGTCCAAAATTTGGATTAAACAAAAAAACCCTGAAGGATGCGATGTCACATACATTATACAGGTTGAATGGACGACATAGAATTGATTTGTGGGTCCTCCCAAATCAAGTGGCAGTTGCTATAACTGCCACGTTTCAATTCCATTAATCAAAAAATTAATCACTCCACTAAACCTGCCACCTGTACCATATTCCCACCTCAAATCTTAATTATATAATCATTCTCCCATCTTCACTCTATTCTCCAAAAACCAACCAACCACCCAACAGAAAAACAATGCCTTCCCTTATGCATTCTGTTTCTTCATTCTCTCAACAACAACTTCTTCTTCTTCATCTCCATGTCTCTTCTGAAACCTTCAAACACCAATGCATTGCTACACTTCAAATCCCTAACCCTCACATCAGCTGTCTCGCAGCCCACAACAATCTCCTCTATGCCGCTTCCATCAACGCAATCAACGTCTTTGATTTATCCGACTATAGCCATATTGATACATTTAGCAATGATTCGGCTTCTGGTTCCGTCAAGTCTATTGCCTTCGACAGCACAAAAATCTTCACCGCTCATCAAGACTGCAAAATCAGAGTCTGGCAAATGTCACCGTCAAAACAACACCAACTTGTCTCCACACTACCAACTATTACAGACCGTTTGCTCCACTCCGTGTCACCCAAAAACTACGTCACGGTGAGGCGTCACAAGAAGAGGCTTTGGCTCGAACACTGGGACGCAGTTTCCGATTTAGTGGTCAAAGAAGGGTTCATGTACTCCGTTTCTTGGGACAAAAGTTTTAAGATATGGAACGCGACGAGTTATAAATGCCTAGAGTCTGTTAACAAAGCTCATGAAGATGCGGTAAACGCAATTGCTGTGTCCGATAATGGCGTCGTTTACACTGGCTCATCAGACGGAAGTATTAGGGTTTGGGAGAGAGTTGATAAAGAGAGAAAGCACAGCCTGGTTACTACGTTGGAGAAGCATAAATCGACGGTTAATGCGCTCGCATTAAACGACGACGGTTCGTTGTTGTTTTCGGGTGGTTGTGACCGTTCGATCGTGGTGTGGGAGAGAGGGAAAAACGATCATCACGTGGTGTTCGTGGAAGCATTGTGGGGTCATACAGGGGCTGTATTGTGCTTGATCTACGTAGATGATCTACTAGTGAGCGGGTCAGCTGATCGAACGGTCAGAATTTGGCAGCGTGGTAAGGAGAATTATTATGGATGTATGGCGATCTTAGAGGGACATGAAAAACCAGTGAAGTCGCTGGTAGGCTTTTCAAGGAGTAACGGTGTCGTTTCGATTTGTAGCGGAAGCCTCAGCGGAGAGATTAAAGTATGGGACATCAGGAATAATAAGAACCTCAACAAAAGGTTAATTTCAAATGGAGTTTTGTAAAAGTTGATGGGAAAAAGACCCTTATAAAAGGAAAAGAGACCTTATTTTATAGGCTACTGTATTAAATATTAATTGTATTAGCTTATTAATATTATGTTGTTACAAGACGCATACATACAATGTATTGAATTTAATTAGTTCTAGCTCACATGATTTGAGTGCACTTATTTTACTTTATTTTATTTTTTAAATCCGACCAAATCATACAAAAGTTGATCCACTACTGCAATAAATGAATTAATTTTTAGAAAGGGCTGGTATCATTATTATGCCTTGTTCGACGCGTTTCTCAATAATATTACTTGTGAGATGTGACTGCTAAACAAGCTTTCCTCAAATATTATAATAATAATAACAATAGCAAGGGTTATAGGATGCAATTCAACGACTGCAAATGCACAGCAATTTTCTCTTCATGTATATTCTATTCATGGGAATGGGATGTCATGTCCAACACTTCTATGATAACACTTTGGACCCGCCATCATGACTCTTGCGGCTTAGTTCGGCTCACTAGCTAAAACAATTAAATGCCAATCTCTTTCACTTCACATGGTCATGTGACGATTTCGATGTAAATTGAAGACTAAAGTGCTTTAATTTCAATACCTATGTCCGGTTCGAGGAAGCTCGTACAAAGGTTGCCATCACATGCTTACTCAAATCATTGAGTCTAAAGTTGCTGTATATGGTAATTAAAGTCTACAGGTCAATATTTTTATCTCATTATGGACTCCAATTTCAACAGTTCTCCATTAACAAATTACAAACCCATCGGTTTTTTTAATGGGAGATCTACATTGAATGCATATTTTATGGCAACAAAACAAACTCAAAACTCTCGTATTGCTTCTTAATAAAGCTGATTAGTTGTCAGCTTTTTCTTGCATTGGCGTTCCTGATTAGTGGGAGCATGTGGTATCCCACTGACGATACACTCAGTAATGAATTTAATTAATTTAATTTACACCAACAAACACGAGTTCCGTAATTCTGTTTCTTTTCCTTTTTAACAATTCTCCTTTCATGTTTTAGTTGTCTGTAAGCTCTCTTGCGTATGTGCTTACGCAATTTCAAAACTTCTCGTCCGCAGTGTTCTAAGTAAATGAAGGCCGAAACATCAATCTGTTGATGCAATTCCTCCACAATTCATCTGCCAATGCCCTGTTACACGCACAGACGAGTTATATGTCACTGCATCAATCTCACATTTGATCAGCCAACTTAAAATCTCCTTCTAGGTGCTGTAACGATTTTTAAATGGACGATAGATGTCTCATCACACTCATGTCCGACATCAATTTAATAAACTATACTACATAAATACCAATTACATCAACAACCCCTCTACTATTGTATATCTTATAAATTATACATTATATTTTAAAATACTTATAAATTTAATAAATAAAAAAGTGTGTGAAGAGACATGTCTTAATTAAAAGGTACATATTCATCTATAAATAAATGACATATGTTGGCCTTAAAAGAGAAAAAAAAATCGAGAATAATATCGACTTTGTGTTGTTCAAGGGTCTTATAATTGGGAGTACATCCTTATAGAACCAACAGCCATTATATCTTAGAGGGAATACTGTCATAAAAATCTATATGCACTAGGGCATTGTCCTAGAGGGGTAAAAATTTTCTTAAGGACAATGCATTATGCATGCTTTGGCTTGAGTGTATCATGTGTTATTCTGTACATCATCCAATCTATTTTAAAAATTTCCAACAATCTTAAAGAAATTTTATTATGATGATGATGTATTGGGCAGTGGCTTGAAATAGAAACATATTTGATAGTCTAGGAGATTTGCAAGAAATTATGCGAAAATTGGGGTATCTCATAATGTGTTCTCTCCAGCATGTTTGATTTATCAAAGCATGAATTTTGGGTGATTATGTGTTAAATCTTTGGAGTTTTTTAATAAACATGTAGTGTGCAGAATCTAAAATTATAATGAAGTTCGTATTTATTGGAACACTTGCAGCCCACGAGATAACGAACAATGAAGATGTGCGATTTTTTATGGTTGAAAATTGTGCGGCGTGAACCGTTCTATGTCACCATTAAACTTAGTTTTGAAAAAAAAATTCATGGTAAATTATAAGAAAGTAAATAGATTTTGCTTAAGAAAAGAGGGTTTTCAGTATAAGTAGATTGTTAGAAAAATCTTGAATGAGTTGCGTTTCCTTTTGTTTTAAACTATATTTTTTTATTTTTTTAGAAATGAAAATATGAAGTATGCAATTTTATTTAAATATTTTTCATTCATTTATTTGGCATATGCTGATTTGGGTGCTAAATTTGCAATACTGTGTATGAATTTATAAGAAAACTGGAAAGGTCGGGTCTGTTTTAAGGTTAAAGATGTTTAATATCATCTGAGTCTATTGATAAATTATCATTGAAGTTTTTATCTATTGATTTATTATGATTCTTGAGATAATCTTTAGATAATTATGGGTTTGACTTAATGTTTTTGAAAAGTTATTATTTGACTTTGATAATTTATCAAATAATATTAATATGACCCTAATGACTTCTGTTTGTTGATTAATAAGCCCAAAAATGTTTTTATTAAATAATTTATTATTTTGAGCATATTAGACATAATATTTGTATATTGATGTGAAGGTTTTATTATATATATAATTCATTACAATATTGGTGTGATTTTGAATTATATTTATATAACCTTAATTTATTTTGTATGATGGTTCCAAAAGTTTTATATTTATTAAAATAAGGACTTATGAATTGGTTTATAGTATAAGTGATATAAAAGAGATTATGGTTTATTACTTCTATCTAATTATGAGATGAGTAATTATATAATATATATGTATATTAAATTGAAATTAGTCTCATTTTATTAAATAAAATATGTGTTATGATAGCCTTTTATTTAATAAAAGTTGTATGAAAAATGACTTCATGTGTTATAGGCATCATTGTTATATTTTTAAAAAATTATAAATATATTAATAGTCTTCAATAAGATTAGTGGATTGCCTATAAAGACTATTGAATAAATATTTAAAGGTATTATTAGTGTGTAATGTGATGATCCTCTATTATTAAAAAAGGTAATAGTGAAAAGTAATATATTAATGTTGAATTGCATTTAGTGAAGAGGAAGTGTGTTGAAAAGCTTTTCAACTAAAAATGTGAGTATATCTCAATTTTTATATCATTTTAGATCGAATGAAAAGTTTGTAAAAAGACATAATGTATAATTTTGGCCAATGTTTAACAAAATCATTAAAGAAATTTGTGGTTTTAAAAGATGAGAAGGAGGGGACTATACCTAGAATAAAAGGCAAAAGTGATAGGAACCTCATCTATGTGATTGGAAATCCCATGAAGTAGGTTTATAGGGGTAATAACAAGTCACTTATTGTTTTGCTATACTATTAATCTTATACAAAAATATTGAGTTACCCTTTATGGCAAGATAGTACTTAAAACTATAATGATAAATGATGAACTTTTTAAACTCTTAATGAACTCCATAACCCAAATATTGCATGGTGACATGTTTAAACTATAAGACATGCTTGATGGAGGGTTCACCTATATGAATGTGAAACTGGGTCAGTTTCTATGAGAGTTTTGGCAAGCATCTCTAAAACATTCATGAATTTCAAGTAGCTTGTTATAACGAAAGCAAGAAAGATAATTAAGAATGCAAATAAAGAACACAGAGATTTAACGTGGTTCACTAACGATGTGTTAGCTACGTTCACAGGCAGAGGAGAGAAAAGTTTTATTGATTTTGAGGAGTAAAGATTACAGATGAAAGTTTTATCCCCGTGCTGGGTCGTCTGAACATGGACTAACTGATTCAAGGCATATTTTAACATAGGCACAGGGCTATGAAAGTGCCAAATTGCATAACAATACTTATTGTGAGAGTTTAATAAGGATAGCTAGTCCTCTGACTTATGCCAAAGGACTTTTGGTTCATAGAAACTATATGTTTCACCAAATTTTTGTAAGACACGATTAGTTGTTCAATGACTTGTTCATAGCCTGATAAGCACCAGTACATATACATTGAATTTTAAATATTCTCTAATATTTTCTATGTATTTTGAAATAGAGAGGGATTGTTGTATATTTTATAAATTATACATTATATTTCAAAATACTTATAAATTTAATAAATAAAAAGCTGTGTGAAGAGATATGTCTTAATAGAAAGATATATGTTTACTTATAAATAAAGGCCATATCTTGATTTTAGAAGGGAAGAAAAAATAGAGAATAATATCGACTTTGTGTTGTTCAAGGGTTCTATATTTGAGAGTGCACCCTTATAAAACCAACAGTCATTGTATCTTGGAAAGAATACTGTTATAAATACCTATTTGCACCAGAGCATTGTCCTAAAGGGGCAGAAACTTTCTTAAGGACAATGCATTATGCATGTTTTAGCTTGAGTATATCTTATATTATTCTGTACATCATCCAATCTATTTTAAAAATCTCCAACATCTACCATCTTAATTAGATGTAAACAGCATCTGCGAGTTTCATCTGAATACTGGTGGGTCCATGATTAAACGACCCAAAAACCTACCCCATTATCCTTTAATGAACAAAAATATTCATAAATCTTGCTTGCTCCAATACATTATTCTCACGATTCTCGATGATTATATAAGTAATATCTAATTTTTTATTAAAATATTATAATTTATCCTCTAACTTAAAAAAAAGTATTTAAAAAAGAAAATATATTTCATTAAATTTTAAAAAAAATTTAAGATATCGCCTAAAGTTATTATTTACATATTAATTTAACTATTTTACCTCTCTATTATTAAGAATATCTAAATTTTTTTATTTTTTTATTTTATAACAACTAACATAATCTTATTCTTATATTTAAATTTAAAAGTTATAATAATATTTTAATTTTTAATTATTTATTTTCTTTCAAATCTATTATCAAATTTATATAATATTTAATTATATATTTTCTAAAAAATATTATATTATTAAAATAATTTATTTTAAAAATTATATATAATTAATATTGTCAAAATTATGTATAATTATGTACAAATTTAAGAAATTTTGACAATAAATTTTATGTTACAAAAAAAAATTATGATTAATTATACATAACTTTTTAAATATAATATGATATATTTTAAAAATTATATATAATTAAATATAATAAATATTTGATTATAAATTTTGAAGAAAAAAAGTAATTAAGGATTAAAATATTATTATAATTTTTAAATTTAAATATTATAATAAATTATATTGATTATTATAAAATAAAAAATAATATAATTATTTTAAATATATTTAATAATAGAAAATAAAATGATTAAATTAATAGATAAATAATAACTTCTAGCCTTTCTTCGAAGTCGAAGAGGATATACTATCTTTTTCAAATATTCAAGAAAATATATCATATTTTTTTCAAAAGTCAATGGGTAAAATATAATATCTCTTTTTTATTTAGCTTATAAATAAATTATTGATCGCTGTGTTTCCGCTAATTATTCTTCTTGGATTGGTTAAAGAAATTAATCCGATCAGTCCACATTTCTGACTCCAATAATATATGTATACCTGCGGTAAGATCAAGAGATATATAAATTACTCTCCCTTGGTTCAGTCATCGACATAAAATTAATACATGTATGATGTTTGATATGATCTGTACAAATGCTGTCTTTATCTATTCATCTATCAATAACTCAAACTGCTGCCGTATATGTTTTCCTTCGTGTATATAAGGGGAATAGATGAACTCAAAGTCGATCAATGGGCTTAGGCTCGTGATACAAGTAGTCAACTGTGCAATGAAATTTATGCATGTATGTACACATGCGTTGTTATTTTCCCTGTCCCTTTGAGACTCAAAAGAAAGCACCATCATACACCAGATATAGTAGTATTCTCTTGACAATAGATTCTGTAAAACGCATTTTAATGCCCTTGCCGAAATATTTCGTAGAGGATGAAAAAATAGATCCCTAGCAAAGTTGGTACCATAAGGAGCAGGAATGGGCTAGTGTCATGTGAAACTCCATCTTCTTAAACATGACTCGAGAAATATTGACCCCATTTTTACATAAAGAGGGGTCATTTATTTCAGCCAAAACTCAAATCACAGACGGAGAAATGCCCTACTACAGCAAAGGAACCTCCAAGTAGCTATTAAATTAGTGTGTCCCGAAGGAGATAGCCTGATTGATTTGGCATCTTGTTTCAAATAGATTGGTTCTCCCTTATACTAAACTCAACAGAAGAATTTTTAATTTGTGTTTATGCATGGAGCGGGGTTGGGTGTGGAAAACTTTAAAAAAAAGAAGAAAAGAAATATAAAACAAGTTAGTGTGGCCATTACTGGATATTCTACTAAGATTTTAACATGAGATCACAGTTAGACCAAGCTTTGCCTAACACAGATACAGAATCAGTCTATCCTACACAAAAGAGGGAAAGAGCATTTAGCGAAACATGCTGGGTGTTCTTGATTGTGCATCAACTTCCATGAGATATAAGTATGAATTAGAGTGATTCTCTTTTGCTGGGTTAACCTCTAATCGCAAAGACAACTTTGACAAAACCTGAATTCCTAAAAGAAAATTTTCACAAGACCAAATGATTTGCAGTCAGACAAACATTCTAGTGAATCAGAGGCCAAGACGTCTTGTTTCCCTCCCTCAAGCCAACAACTCCTTTCTCCCCACATCTGGTCTCGAAGCATCACAATTCGATTTGTACCTCAATGCAAAATAATCAACTTCATAGAAATGGCAAACCTATATTTCTCTATCATGAGTAAACTATTCTACTCTCTCATCTCAACTTATGCCCCTCCACATTTTCATAGTTATAGCGTCAAACTCTCAACATTCTTTATTTTACCGATGAATGCTAAATTACAAAGTTGTTGATTAACTGGTGAAGATCTTTACAATATAGGATAACATACTAATACCCTGTTAAAAACTTCTCCAGAGAACACAACTAATCAGATCAAGCAACTAAAGAGGTAATCAACTCCATTCCTTCATTCTTAAATAAGAAAGATTTGAAAATTACAAAATGCAGCAAACAGTATGCAAAGTACAATCGTAATTCATCAATAAATCAGATATCAATCTTCCATATACTTCTATTGTCATAATTACTTTTCAACATTATGTTAAATAGAATAATACATCATTTACATGGTTCCTGCACGCATGCATACACCCTTTTTTTTTTCTCAAACAGGAATTATTTGCCTATAAAAGTAAGAGTAATATACGTAACCACATCAGAAAACATTACAGGAGGCTACATTCATAGCAGCAAATTCACTAAAAACTGAATAGGAGAAAAAAATACATTCTCTGCCCTATCCCTGTATCCTTTATCAAATTCCAGCTATCCAAATTCAAATACTGAAGGAATCTGATTGCCCTGAAAGAATCAATTATCTATCTATAAAGAAGCAAGCAACTTCCGATTAAGCGCAGTCCATAAATTACCAATCACGTTCTCAAAGATAAGAGCTCTCATTCTCATATCAATGAAATTCTATATCAATAATTAAAAAAAAATCTTAATAAAATAACGCATAATATATCCTCAAGTACCCAATAAAAAAAAAAAAAACGAATGATATACTTTGATTGAGAATACCAAACTCTCACCGAACCAGTCTAGGTTTTTCGTCTGAGACGCTTCCTAAGCTTCTTGTACTTATGTTTGTTCATCTTCTTCTTCCTCTTCTTCTTCACACTGTCCGCCCATATCGTTCTTGCATCGTCAGTCTCCACCTCATCGGCCTCAATCGCGTTCAATTGATCAAACCCATTTGACGACATCGGGTTTAAGCAATACCCAAATGGGAAACTGGGGAAAACTGGAAAATTTAGAGTAGGTTTTTCATATTCTGCAGCTTTCGGGTCTAAAAATAATATCGGATTGTATGTGCTAATGAAAGTGGGTGTAGGTTTAGGAAGATTTGGTGGGGTTTTGAGATTTGCGAAGATTCTTAGAGTTGATTTGTTTCTGGTGAGTTTCTGAATAAAATTGGCCATCATACTGGAGATGGAGGAAGTTAATAATATCTTTATTACCAGCCAATAAAGCTTGAGAGTTGCATAATTTTGAGGTTACAGTTACACTTCTAAAGAGTGATGCTTCTGTTACGAGGAATTCTGGGTTTCAAGAAACCATAAGAAAATTGAACATTAAAAGTAAATTTGTCGAGTATCAAACAAGGGCGTCAAACAGACAGTAAGATAGGATGGATCGGGGCAGGGTCCAATGAACTCAAAGCCCATCAATATTTGCCAGCCCAAGCCGGGTAGTCAAAGACCCATTCATTTGTAGAGTTTCGTTTAATGTTTTCGGATCCTCCCGCTAAAGCCCACTTGGAATTAATTTAATTACTAAAAACATTTCAATTGTGTTTCTTTTAATTAGTATTTAAATCATTTTAAAATATACGTAACAAAATTCAAATGAAGTAATTTTGTACTAGTTAAAAAAAAGAATAAAAATATAGGGATATTTTCAGATACCTTATTTGAGGTTTGGGAAACTATAGTTTATAGTAACTTTTAGAGAAATACTTATTTATCTCCCTTTGATCGTTTGTAGACTAACCATATAGTATGTAATTACGAAAATACCCTTAATAATTTGAAATAATTCATGAAAAAAGAAATTTAAAAAATTGTACTATAAGCAAATGATTTTACTCCCTGTGTTTCCGCTTCTCCTTTTCTCTTATGTTGTGCTTTTCCTTTTTAATTTTTTGCATCCTTTTTATTTTAAACCATGGCATCACACCCAAGTTTAGTATAATAACATCACAACAACCAATCTTTACGAATATATTTTGATAATATATTCAAATATAAATTCAATTCAACCCATTAAAAAAAATCAGATTTATGGTAGAATGCCACTGGTGGTTGACGAACTATTATGCAGTAACTTCAACTTGTATTGACTGCATGGTTGTTGTACCTCTCTTTGGTGGGCGATATGTTGGTGCCTTTAATGCTTTGAAATAAGCGTTAATCGAAATTTGGTTAGAAATTTGGTTGAAGATTGGTTGGAGTATTATTGAAGATTTGATAGATTTATTGAGAAAAAAATGACATTTGATTGTGAGATATAGTGGATGAGAAAGAAAAAATGAAAGGGAGAATGATACAAAAGAGAATGTAGAATGCATAGGTGGTGAAGGAGGGACCACTTGAGCTGAAAAAAAAAAGAAAAAATTATGTTACTGTTAAGTAATGGTAGAGGTAGTTGGAAGGGAAAAAGTGTTTAGGGTTTAAGTTGTTTGTTACGGAAGAGCAAAATTATATTTATTTTATCAAAATACTATTTCACTAACAGTCAATTTATAGTTAATAGAAACTATAAGGGAGGTAAGTGAGCATTTCTTTAAAAGTTATTGCAAAATGATAATTTTCTAAACTTTAGGGGCATCTAAAACTATCCTATAAATATATTTTTATCTGTTGCAAAACAAGAATTGCATTACTCTAGTTTTAATACATTCTTACTAGATCGATACTCATTGAACTCCCTAAACTTCTAATCATGTACTACGATCATTTTAAATTGTAAAAATACATTAAAAAATTTAAAATAAAATATGATTATTTATTTTAATCTATAGTCCAATGAATTTAAAATTTTGTACCGGAAGTTTGTTGCACGTATTTATTGAATTTCTAAGCCTTAAAATGTAAGTTTAGCCTATTTGAATTGAGCTTCTACAAAAAGTACACAAAATTTGTTGTGTGTTTGGACAATTTTTCTTACCCAATAAATTTAACTTTTTTAAAAGAGTAATACTAGATATGCTAACTTTCTATTCAAATTATAAGATATAAAATAATGTAATATTATTTTATAATTATTATATGGTCATGTTATTTATTTTTATAAATTATATTAAGTTATATTTTTATTCAATTAATACTATCATATGACATTAATTATAATATGTTTGTATGTAAAAATTATATAAAAAAATTAATATTTAATACTATTTTCTTGGGAAAAAAAGTATGTTTATTTATAAGTCGAGACTGTCAAATTAGGTATGTGGAGAACGGACGACTAAATTCATCACGAGCAATGAGTTTCACTCAATCGGACAATAGTTGCATTTTATTTTAAATTTGAATTATAAATTCTTTTTTCTAATTTGTATTTGTTGCTTAAGCATGAAAAGTCGAGAAAGCCAATTATTTTACATATTCACAGTAAAATTTAGCAGATTTTAATAACTTTGTGATATCAGTAGATTTACAGAATGAAAAAGTGCCCCCACGCAGGATCGAACTACGGACCTTCAGTTTACAAGACTGACGCTCTACCACTGAGCTATAGGGGCAAGTTGAGACAAATCATCTACTTATTTCCTTTCATTTATATGAAACATTCAAACTTATGCCTAAGGTAAGCGCTCGACTTTCAGGACCGCGCTCTGCTCTGCTATGGAAGAAGAGACTTTTGATCCTGTAAGGGCTATCAATTCAAAATTCCAGTCATTTGCAGTTCGTTTAATTATTTGTTTATATGAATTTGGGTCTAAATAATGTAGGATTTAATTCACGCGATTTTCAAGCAGATATGGACCAGAAGATCTCTCGGTTTGTAATTCTCCCTCTATTTTTCTCTTTCTTTTTAAATTTTTTATTTGTTCCCTTCATTCTTCTTTGTCGCAGAACGAGAGAGAAATGGAGGCACTGATATTATGGAATCCGAGGTATTTTTTTTTTTGGTATCAATTCTTTATTTTTTTATTTCTGTCTTGTTTTAACTTTTTCATTGCATTGTAGCTCTAGCTTTAATTTATATGTAAATGGTTTTATTGAAGCAGATAGGAGCTGGAACATCCAAAAAGAATCGTCCCACTTCAGGTACGCCTGGTTATTGTTCAATGTTTTGATAAAGTTCTCATAATTGTTAGGTTGAATTGTAACCAAATCCATCACTTTGATTGTTATTTCTCTATCCTATATTTGTCTGCTGCAGCTAATACTAATGCGCTGAAGTTGAGTTGTGAACTTCTCCGAGTTTTTGTTACAGGTTTTAAGTTAAAATTGGGTTTTTTCACTGATGCAATTGTTTTGAACTTTACGTTTCCATGTTATAATATGTTGTTGAAACCTTTTGTGTTATTGCAGAGGCTGTGCAACGTGCTGCAGCAATTGCCGAAGCAGAAGGTGTCAGTAAAATTGAAGCAACTCATTTGGAGAGAATTCTCCCTCAATTACTTCTTGATTTTTAACCTATTCCTGCAGGTACTTATTCTTCTGTTTTTAATTAATTGTCTTTCATGTTGTGGACATATTAAGTCTAAGAATCTATAGTGATTCACTTTGAAACAAGACTATTTGATTAGCTAAATGTAACCTTGGAGAATTGACTTTAACACACTTCTACTGAGATGGAGATCTTCCTTGTTGATGCACCAGTCTTCAGTTTCAAGATTTTTGATGCTTTTGATTTATCAGCCATCTTGAAGTTATGATTTGTTAGAGCTGCTTTCTATTATAATCAATGAGATTCTCATTTATATTACTACCCAGCTTTTTATAATCTTGTCCTATATAAAGTGTTTGCACATTTCGAATTCCAGCTTTGAAGTTCTGGGGTGGAAAGAGGCCTCTCAGTCCACAATTTCTTGTCAGCTTGGAACTATCTCCTACGTTAAAATGGCGGAATTTATATGCGGTAGATGCATTTGCACTTGGATTATCTTTAGGCACTAACTTTGGGACAGAACTGCAAATGTTAGAATTCTGAGTTGGTAAGGCTGCTATTGTTCATTGTAATCCTTAATGTGAAACGAAGTTGCTGTGTTGCATGACCTTTTGATTGTTAATAATCCATGGGATTTTGTAAGTCATGTATAATCAAGACATCATTCATGGCATGAGAGCCCTGATTTTAAGGATTCTTTTCATTGTCCCACATCAGCTTTGATTTTACCAAGAACTAGAAAACACACTTTCAGGTAATAGCATTTGCGGCCTTCTTTTCCAATTTCCCTTAGTACCATATAAAATACCTGATGACTCAAATAGCTTGTGACTTTGTCTTTATTGTTGTCTAATCAGTAAATAAGTAAACTAATAAGACTGAAAAAGAACTCTGTGGGAGGTTATTATGGGTATTCCATCTAAAAACTTTCTAAGATGTGTCCTAAGGTGTAAAGGTTAGGCCAATCTTCACTAATGTTCCCACTAAGCAAATTGTGAAATCGTGGAAATCATGGAAATATATATTAGACTTTTCTATAAGAAAAAATAGAGAAACAAACATAAGCAGAAATGCGAAACTTGATTGGTTGCTTTTTTGTTGCGCACCTTTTTCCTGGATTGACTAAAGAGCACTTACCTGGAACTTTGCCTTTCTCATGTTTTAGAATTTGCTTATTTTACGAACTATCAACCTTTCTTTTTTTCTTATGCAATTGAAAACTTGATGACTGCTAAGTTTCACAGTTGATTATCCTTTTGTTGAAGAGCTGGGTAGTGTTGCCAGAACTATAGGTTGCTGGGCATGAAAAAATTTGGATGATCCGTTTTGTTTCCAATGATGCATTAAGAGATGAATTTTAGACATTCATTTAGTTTTTTTCACAAGTACTTTACGAAATCCATTATTTGGAAACTTAATGTTATATAATCTTGTTATACACTAAAAATTTATGTGGTGTTCGATTTTCTATTTCTTTGCTGTGGATGCAGTTAAGATTTATGGTCTTCCTTCCCCTATTTTGTTACTGATTTCAGCAGACTTCCATGCTTGTTGAAAAGGGTACTATTGCTGTCACTTCCGAATAATCTTCTTAAGGATTAGTATTAGCTATGGTGATGATTGTGAGGGTCCCTTTTGTTGGATTTCCCAGCATCACACAATCCTCCAAAGGGCAAAAGATTATTATACTGGTTTTCATGTACCTTCTGAGACGAAATCAGTGATTGAAGAAGTGAGAAGATTTTTTGTCAAGGAAAAAAATTACAATAAAATCTTAGACAGAGAAAATATGCCATTTGATAAAGAGCTTTGTTACTAGTCATCAAGTTTTGTACAATGATGCAAACATCTTATAGGCAATGATTTTTTCGTAGAAACAGAAAATGGACGATAATTATACATCTTAGAGAGCATACATTGTTCATCACAAGTAGGCATTATTCTTACACATTTAAAGACGTCCACATAGATACTTAGTGCCGGATCTGAGACAACATACACCTAACATCCTTACTGTTAGGTCTCTCCTTTGGATTATCCAAAGTGCAAAAGCAAGCAATCTTTAAAACCAGAAGCATTTGTTCCTCGTATCCATTGCCTATGAGGTTAGGATCAATCGCTCGGCTAGGATTTTCAGAAGTCATAACATTTCTCATCCACTTAACCAAGCTCATCTCCTCTGTATGTTGAAAGAACTCATCAAATGGAACTTTTCCCATCACCAAAGCAGCTAGCAACACCCCAAAGCTGTATATATCACACTTGTCAGTGAATTTCAGCGTCTGGTGATACTCGGGGGCTATGAATCCCACTGTTCCAGCTACATTCGACGTTGTGATATGCGTTTGAGCATCAGGCATTGCGGCTGCTAATCCAAAATCTGCAATCCTGGCTTCCATATCCTCATCAAGAAGCACGTTTGCTGGCTTGAGATCTCTATGGATTATGCGTGGGCTATGGTTCATATGAAGATATTCAAGCCCGGCGGCTACTCCCAGTGCAATCTTGTGCCTGGCAAGCCAATCTAATTCTATTCTCCCTTGTGAGACATCATTTAAAATGTCTTGCAAACTTCCATTCTTCATGAATTCGTAGACAAGTAAATGGCAGTCGGGCCGGGACAGATGAGCCAACAAGGGAAGCAGATTCCTATGCCTAATTTGACCCACAGTGTTAATCTCGGACCGAATTTGCCTCATTTTCTTGTTCAGTTGCTTAGTATCTTCCTCAGTCAACTCATTGGCATCCTTTGGAGGCTGAACAATCTTCTTAATGGCAATTATCTTTCCATTGCTTCCTGGTAACTCAGCTTTGTAAACTTCTCCGCACCCACCTGCTCCTATTTTCTCCAAAGAAGCAAAACCATCTTCTTTTTCCAAGAAAGCCAAGTCCTCAGCTTTCTTAATTAATGGACTAAAGATTGCAGGGCCGGGCTCCCTTCCTCCACCTCTTACTGCCGCCAAGATTAACTTAAAAAGCACAGAAAAGACAAACCCAGATACGGTACCCGCCGCTCCTCCAGCGAGAAATCCTAAAATCCACCCAAGTGCCTTCCTTTTTTTGTTCTTTTTGTGGTTGTGGGTTCTTGGTGATGGACCGGGAGGTTGACCAGTAGCAGGGCTTTTACGTGACTTTGGAGCAGCAGCTGGGGAAGTAATATTGGCTTTAATAGATGGGTTCTGAGCCAACATGTACCTTTTTGGGTATTGAAACGCTGAGGATCCAACTTTTTTCATCACTGGCACTGGACCTTCAAGGAAACTGTTCCCGGAGAAATCAAAGGATTGCAGATTACGAAATGAACGTATAGTAGGTGGTATTTTACCGGAGAAAAGATTGTTCGCTATAGAAAGATGTTCCAGGTTTGGAAAATATTTCAAGAAACTCAAGTTCCCTGAAAATTTGTTCCCAGAAAGATTAAGAACACGCAGACGAGTTAAGGAAGACAAATTCGACGGGATTTTGCCAGAAAACTGGTTGTTCTGGAGGTCAAGAATTTCAAGCTTTTTGCAGTCAACGATTTGGGGGGGGTAGCTGGTCAAAGAGAGTGTTGTTAGCAAGGGAGAGCTCTCTGAGCTCGGAAAGCCGTCCAATTGACGGAGAGAGAAACCCATCAAGGTCATTAGACACGAAGACAAGCTTCGTGATCTTAAGAACGTAGGAGTTATCATTCGAGAGCCTCCTCTCACAAAACACACCGTCGGTGTTGCATGGATCAGTGGCGTTGAAGCGTTGACCGGTGATGGACCCCAAGTCTTTGAGGATAATGGAGAGGGCTTTATAATCGGAACGGTGGAGAGTGAGTCTTGCATGGGAGAGGGAGAGGAGGGATAGGAAAGTGAAGAAATAGAGGAGGAGTTTCCCAGGAGGAAAAGTCATTTTGTTTGAGTGGTAAAGCGGAAAATTCCGATGTCGAAGAAGAATCGAGCATATTTTATATAGTTGTGAATGGGGGATTTTTTTAATATTACAGAGCGTGTGGAAAAACATGGATAGTGGAGCCCATTTTTGAATTTTCTCCTCCGGCGAAGAAAATGAAAATTACTGATTTTTCTTTCACGTTTTCATTAGAATTAGATTAGTAAACTGAAATGATGCAGTTTCATAGGTGTACTTTTGATATTAATCTATTGTTGGTAGTGTTAATCTGGTAATCTTATAAAGAAGAAAACAAAGATGAGAGTGAAGAGGGGCGAGCGAGTAACGATCTGGAAAATACTGGTGAAAGAAGACAAAAATTAGGAAACAAATTTCTCACAAGGTTTACGGAGTAGTCTGCACGTTGGGATGGAAGTTACCGAGAAGTCTATCAAGTCAACGGCCCCGCCCTGCTCTGTGCTCAATGATTCTCGTTTTCGGGCAGTCGAAGTCAACCATGGAATACTCAAGTCTTCTAACTAATCTCAACCCTTGGATCATATTATCATCATCTCTTGCCAGCTCATCTCCATTTTCTCCGTTCCACAGTTCTTTTTTTAATTTAATTATATATATATTTTTAAAAAAATGGCTTGACTTGACTTCATTTTTCGTACTAAATAGCAGATAAATTATTCTGTTTCGTTCGTTAGATTAGTTGAACTATCACTTTTAGTTAAATATAGCACAATTTATGTTTTCCTCTTTGTTCTTTTTTTTTTTGTTTTTATTTTTAAATTCTCGTTGTCAATTATAATTAATATATCAAATTTATTTATGATTGGAAGTAGAAGAGAACCTAGATGTTGTTTAATATTTAAAATATAATAGGTATTCTCAACTAACACATAAAATATAATATAATATTTAACTATTGCTTTTTTCTTTTTTTGTTGACTAATCATTTTCAATTGTTAATAATTTTAGGGATTACTTGGAAAATGACCAAAAAGGCGAAAAAGAAAAATCAAAAAGAAAATTATATATATATATATATATATATAATTGTATAGGACTCACTTTATATATAGTCGGGATTAAAGGTCCATTTTTTTATACAAAAATTTTATATAAAATATAAACAGTTAGATTTAAATATATTTAATAGTTGAAATTACGTCTAACATGTGTATTAATTTTTGATACATTAATTACATGGTCAGATATAATTTTAATTATTGAATATATGTTTAAATTTAATAGTCTATATTTCATGTAAGATTTTGTGTTAAAAAAAGGGTCATTGATTTTACTCATATATATATGTGTGTGTGTATGGGTGGGTCTGTTAATAGATATTTAGGTTCTTAAGATTTGGCTAATTAATCATATAAATCCTAATAATTTGAAAATTTATCTAAAAACTCATAGTAGTAAATATATATATATATAAATAAAAAATATGATTTTATAATTATACTGTTGTTAATTATTATACTTAATTCTCCTAAATTTTTTAAAAATAGAATATACTCCCTTAAAATTTTGATAATACAAAAAACTTTTAACTTATAAAAAAAAAGTAAAAATACCCTTAATTAATTATTTATAATAAAATAAATATTTTATCTCTATATAATTGTCTTAAACTATTAAAAGATATTATAATAATATTTTGATCGTTAATTATTTTTTCTTTTAAAATTTGATGTTAATTTTTTTAAGATATTAATTATATATAATTTATATTGTCAAAATTCTAATTTATTAACTTTTTATAATATTAGTTATAAAATTTGCTATAAAAACGTATTAAAATTTTACAACATAGAAATTTTATTTGTAAAAAATTTTACAAGAATTTTTTAATTTTAGAAAATAAAAGTTTAGAGATTTTGATAATATTATTATACATAATTTTTTAAATAGACTATTTTAATTAAATTTTTTTAAGGAATTAATATTGCGAAAAAATTGACATTAAATTTTAAAAGAAAAATTCATTACTGATGAAATATATTATAATTTTTAAATTTAAAGTACTAAAATAAAAATAATAATACTATAGTTATTTTATATGTCTTGTAATGATCTACGACAATAATGTAAAGATAAAATACATATTTTTTATTATAAATAATAAATTAGAGATATTTTTACTTTATTTAAAAGTTAAAGATATTTTTACATTATCAAAAATATTTGCATATGTTCTATTTTTATAAAATTTAGAGAAGTTAAGTATAATAATTAATAGGGACATAATTATAAAATCATATTTATTTATTTAAATTTATTGTGTATCTTATCGGACTAAAATTTTTAAAGTAAAATTTTAAATTATTAAAATTTATATAACTAATTAACTAAACTTAATATATATATATATATGTATGTATGTATTTAAGGAACGATTTTGTTAAATACACCTTAAAGATTGATAAGACAATGATACCATCGATGTGAATGATTGTAGGATTAAATTGATGATGGGCATCTAATAAACGTATCTTTGCCTTATTCTTGGGAAATATTAATATTATAACCATTAACGATGGTAATAATAATGGTAAAAGTTAAGAAAATCATGTAGTAATTAAAGATGGTCCCCTCCCACTATCCTCGTCATTTCAGTTTCTTTGCTACTCTATTCAAGACTTCTAAATGACCTATGCGTTTTGCTTGGACATTCACAATTTTATATAAGGAGAATTCTCTATTTTTTTTATTTATTTTATATAATATGAGCAATTAACAATACCTATTTTTAAATGATAAATTTTAAAAAATTCACACTTATCTTTTCGAAAAAATTAGACTGTAATCTTTTTACTATCTCACATGTTTATATATGTGTGATATGAGTTTTATATTGTTTTAGTTTTATTAATTTATATAATATACTATTTATTCATTGTATAATGAAATAACGTAATAATTTATTTTAAAAAATTAATAAAAATTTATTATCTAATTAATAATATAATATCACTCTATATGAAATATACAAATTGAAATAATTTAATGTTATAATTTTTTAATTTTTAAAATTTATAATAATTACTAATTTTAAAATATAAACATTAAAAATAAAATAATTGATTATTTTTTTATGAATAAATTATATTTACAATATAAAAAATATATGTTAGTTTAATTTATAAAATTTATTTTTAAAATTTTAAATTAAATATCATTAAAATTTTTATAAATATTTTTAAAGTTATTAAATTTAATTAAGTTAATAATCTAAATTTTAGAGATTCACGTGTTATTATACTAAGAATTATTAGCTAGCGAATAAAAAATTTGAAAAATTTCCGAAGCAAGGAGGATAACATAATATTATGTCAAATAAGAGAGGAATCGAGAATCTCCCTTCTTATGATACATTATTCAAAACATAATAGACAAATGTTATTCTCTTATTAATTGAGCTTCTGCAACTCAACTTTGATCTGTCTCCTTAATATAATGTTATAATCTTTTTTGTTTTGTTTTCAAAATATGGACGATGTGCTTTACGGTCAGTATAATATAATAATAATGATATGATTGTTATAATAAATGTGAGGAATGTATTAGTTACAACTTAAAAATAGATAAATTTTTATTGAGAAAATACCCAAATAATAATAATAATAAGGCACCTGGATGTTAAAAAATTGCAAGAAAAATTATTGAAGTAAGTGTTGGGTTCTTCTAAGTTTACTCATTCAAAGACATGACTTTTCAATTCTTTCATGTCCTCTCTTTAGAACTACGACTAAAATAAAATCAACAATACAAACAAACATACAATATCGATGTCCAGTTGAAGTTGAGGTCGATTGGCTGATAAAAAGGGCTCCAAAGCCGATGTTAACACAAGGAATTAAAGATCTATGTTTGCTACCAACAAAATAAAATAAATATCATATTCAAATTCTTCAAACATTGTTTCAAATATTATAGTAAGGTTGCGGGCTGATTTTTCTTTTTCTTTTTAAATACTAACCTTACATTGCAGCACTTAAAATTTTATTGAGAGATTTATTTATAGACATTTATAACATAATAGATTTCCAGGTAATCAGTTTGGCCGGCAAAATAGAAAGTTATGAAATTATATTTATAGATGTTAGTCAAACTTGTTCATGGGAGGATATAAACGTTCTAAAAAATTAAACTCTGGCTCACAATAAAATAAAAAAAATTACAGATTGTACTTCTCTTATTGTATAGTTGGATCTCAAATGCTGTGGGAAGTAAAATCAAGAACCAGAGGCAGCAGCTGAGTTGCCGAGAAACGAGCAGCACAAGAAATTAGCCCTGTAAATGGGTTATTTTCAGTTTCCTCCCCTGAGGTATTGGAAACTTTCAGTTTATGGCCACGTTTTGGGAAAGCTTCAGTTACCTCCCCTGGACCATCCAAAGCCGTCATATAATTACTTACAAATAAAACAAACTACTTGCTGCAAACAGCCTATTGACGGATTTGCTAAATTAGAAATCGAATGCTAGTCAATTGAAACACAATTCATAAATTGGAAACTTTCAGTTTATGGCAACGTTTAGGAAAGCTTCAGTTACCTCCCTGGACCATCCAAACCGTTTGTTGACCAATGCAATTACTCAAAAGCCCTCGTATAATTACTTACAAAAAAACAAACTACTTGCTGCAAACAGCCTATTGACGGATTTGCTAAATTAGAAATCGAATGCTAGATCAAATTGAAACACAATTCATAAATGAAGAACAGAAAAGAAAAGGGCAAAAAAAACTAAAAAAATAAAATTTACAACACCAAACGATTTTCACTCTTTAACTTTTTCGTCCTGTTGTTCATCTTCCCCCTTTTTTTTCTGTTCTTCTTCTTCTTTTCAATTTTTTTCTTCCTTTCCATTTTCAATCATTGCATAGCACACCCAATTTTATTACAACAGAATCATAACAACCAATGTTTAGGAATATAACTTGAATAATACATTAAAATACAAATTAAAATTAACCTATTAAAAAAATTAAAAAGAAATAAATCTATGGTAAAACAGCAATCACACAGCAACTTTAGTTATATTAGTTCTATTCCCAAACCATGCATACTCGATACACAATTCATAATTTAATGCAAATGTTTCTTCCAAACAATCGGCCTAATTGAGGGAAAAATGTAATAATATTACATCACTAGCCAAAATATGGGAATCAAGCACATTACTCAACACACATTTGTATTAATAACTAGTCCTAGACTCTTAATTGCCTAAGATAGTGCAAAGGCCATGGAGTCCTGAACATTTCAAGGAAAACATGAACTCACTAAAACCAGTAACAATAGCAAATCAAGATAAAAGCGGTCAATTCAAGCAACACGTATGTTTGTTACCACTTGAGTTAAATCGCACTCAGAGGGAATCATTATTCTAATTCAAGCTATAATAGTTTGCTCAGTCATTGCAGCAGCGGTACATAAAATACATCTCCATGGCATTGCCGCACTCTGCACAGGCCACTCTCTCTGGAATCACTCCATGGACGCCTGGAAGGATAAGACGATTGCAGTGATGTGGGGTGTGAAGTTGCTGCAGATAATTGTTGAGTCCCTGCACAAAGCCATTTTGATAAGCATCGTCTTGCCATTTCTCGAACTCTGTCATGGTAGTTATAGCTGCTTCTCCCTTAGCTCTTGCCATTTCATTGGTTGTTCCTCTCCAGAATATTGCCCATCCTTCATCACTACCATCAAAACTAAGTATGGTCATGACCTCTTGCATTATGTAATCGTTTTCAACGGTCTTTCCTTGTTGCAATTTTGAGTAGAGCATGCTCTCTAATCGTGCCCAAAAGAACCACATCGATGTGGGATCTGTCAAGCAATGACTTAAATTTTCCTGAATTATGATGCTGCTGGCTTTTCTCACTCGCTCCCTTGCATTGTTCTTTCCCACGTAAATCATTCCCAAGTTAATCATAGCAGCTTGTGCTACAGATTTTGCTGAGTTTGTGAATTTCCTGATCCACTCAATATCTTCACCTCCATACAAGCATACGAATCTCCCTTCCTTCATCTGATACAAAGCAATATAGATACATTTTAGTATTAATGTTAACATCACATAGACATGCTCTAGAATAATTTTAAGATTGCAATGTAGGTACCCATTCCACTAAGGTCATATCAATGCCATCAACAAGCAGCTCAAGTCTCCAAGACTCTGCCTTCCAAAGTGTAACCTCTCTTTCAGCAGTGAAAGGGAAGGCCGAGTTTCTCCAAATCCACAGCATGTGGAAGGAATTTTGGTTCAAAACTCTTCCTTGTGCATCCAATGGCACCAAGATTTCCTTTTTTGAAAATTTCCACACTTCCTTGATGTACTTAATAACTGCAGGTTCAATTATTGATGGGTGTTGAACAGTGTGCCAAGGCATCATTGCCTGCAGCTGCTCAAATTTTTGTTGGTGCCCGTCATGCCAAGTGATTGATCTGTCCACAATTGGGAGCCAGACAATTTCATAGTAATACTCTGAACTTGCTTTGGATTCAGTGTACATCTGTTCAAGAACTACAATTTCTTCGTGGGAGATATCAAGGCTTGATATGAGCAGCAAGACATGCTTCTTCCTCAATACTTCAATATGAACCTGTTTCATGAACAGTTAAACGTTTGAAATCCAAGTACAGAATTCGTAGCCAGAAGAATGCACAGAAAGGAATTTGACAACGAACCCTGGTCTTAGTGGAACCATCCACAAGAGGTTGAATATCATCCTTGGCATAAATCAATGCTCTGAGAACCTTCATGTTGTCCAGGTGGATTGTTTCAAGAAGGCGCACCAGATTATGATAAGCTTCTATTTGCCTCTTCTCATCTGCATGCCATAGTAAGCTTTATATATCCTTGACGAACAATTTGTAACTATGGACAAATTTGGATAATAAATTCAAGAAAGAATCCGAAGCTAAAAAAATCTTTATTTTCTGAACCTTTCCTAAAGGGCAGAGATCAGACTCCCACAGCTTATCAAAATACTATAACCAAAATTTCTTAGTTTTATATTTTTAAGAGCTCACCAATTTGTTGATAGCAAACAGCGAGTTGCTTCTTGAGGTGCTCATGTATACTGCTGACCTTATGTGCCAAGCTTGATAGTTCCCATGCCTCAGTGGCTGATGCAGTATACCTGAAATGAGTGACAGAGTTGCTATTAAATTTTCTATTTGGATGGTGATCGTGTTGTACATGTGATCATAGATGACTTACTCATCTCTCAGACCTATGAGGCTTGTAGTCTGTGAAGCGCAAGCTACGATACTTCGAATGGTCCAATAGGCAGCTGCTGGAATATAAGCCATGGCGTTGGACATTGCTTGTGAATCAGTTGAAATATATTGTGAAGGTAGCTGCTTGAACTCAACAACACACTTGGTTAGATCCATCAAGGCCTCGATGAGTTTGTTGAGTGCATCAAATTGAGGTTTTAAAGTGTTATAGAGCTCTAAAATGTTTGGCAGTTGCTTAAGGAGAGCCACAGACTTGGCAAGTGAATTTGCAGTGCAAAGCTGAGCAACAAGCCAAAACTCCCCGTAATTCACAGCAAAAGCTGCTAAAGATAGCATCATTTTTGCATCCCATGAATACTTCGAAAGAGTGTTAAATAAAGCCATAGTTGTTGCATACGCATCTCCTCCTCCTGTGCACTTGCATGATATCTGCAAATTGCATGCATACACATTAATTTGTTATTGACCAGTACAAAGAAAGGTGATCCATCAGGATATTACGGTCATTCAGATGTCAAAGAAAAATTAAAGCCAGAGCATTTTTTTTAAATATTTTATAGCTTTTGAATACTTTTGTTAGCAGTAGGATTGGGGTAAAAAGTAATCAGCCTAGTAGAGTTATTTTGCTTTTCTTATTAAAGTTATAAGGCCGAGAAGCTTTCAGTCTAACCACACAGAGAAACTGTAATAGAATAAACTTAAAAAAGATGTTGAGAAACAATGGTATATCAAACATATTCGAGGATATTCAAAATTACCTCGCAGGAGATCTTGTGTATTATGTAAGACAATGCTTCAAGCATGCCTTCAGAAGCAGCCATGTCCTCCAAGGAATCCATTTGCTCGGGTGTGCCCTACAAAAAGTGACAGAACACACGTGTAATTAGGCAATGTGTCATTGATTCCAAATTTTACATAGAGGCATAACCAAAGAGAAATTATATAGGAGTAGTGAATACACTTAACACTCCATCAATGCTAGGAGTGGCACGGTGCAAAATGTCCTCAATGATTTTGAGAATGGATTTGACGTCAACTTCGCGACCATCGGGAGTATGGGTAGCCTGAACTTGCTTCATCATTGTACTATCATCGGACGCCGAGAACATCCTGCGCTCACTCTTACTCACAACGTCCTGCATTTTTGGAAAGTAATAAAAGTATAACAGTTGCTGTGTAATGTGACTCTTGTGTGTTGTGGTTTTCTGGCTACGCAATCCGAAATTTATATAGTGATGAGATTGAAGATGGAATAAAGCTAAAAAATGATCTCAGGTTCCTTGCTTGTAATGGGGTCTAAACAAAGCTAAAGGCGAAATATAAACAAATACAGATGGTAGGGTAAGTTAAAAAACTTAGCAACGGTATGGTGGCCCCTGACTTGCTGGAAATAGATGATCAATCTTCTTTGTTGGCACGAGCTGCTTTAATTAATTTGCTAAATTACTAGTAATCATATTACACACTTTGCTAAATATGGTGATGGTGACGGTGATGCTATGCCATTTCAATTTAAAGGGTTATAGTTTAATATTGAAAAATGTAAGTGCCATGAGGAGAATCGACTACTTTACAGAGATAGGGAATTAAAATGTAATACCAATTTATAAAATGGTTAAATTAAATTCCATGTGATTTGTACTAGTATATAATATAGTATAGCTAGCTGCTTGGGGTATCTCATCAAATTCTTTTCTATATACAAATGAAAAGAAAAAGAAAAAAAGGGAAAAAGATTAGTAGAAGCCATAGGTAGTCACATTAGGAGAAGAATTCCTTTAGCGTAGGGTACCTACCTATGGGCATCACTAGGGGTTGGACTTATATAAACTATAGTCTTGTAGGGTCTATTATTTGAAATAAAGGCAACATTTTAATCATGAGATAGCTAGCAATATTATTTTTTTGAAACGACAAATTAAGCAAACATAATATGCAATATTGTTTCATTATTCGACTATTAAGACCTCTTGCAGTCTTATTATTTCTTAGAGGATGTAATTTACTACGAATAATGAAAGATAATTGTAATTATTGTGATCTACAGACTCTATTAAAAAGTTATACAACTCTTATATATGTATGAGAATATATATATAAAGAGTAACGTTGGAAGAAGTCACCTGACTTTATTTGCTTGAAATTAAAGAAGCATCCAACGTTCTTTAATTCCCCAAAGACGAGAAAGTATGTTATAAAATGATAAAGTGGTGAAGAAAGAGCCATAACCTACGTGTTTAAAGAAATCATTAGATAAATAGCTTCCCAAAAACACACACAGCATTTTCCAAGCACATCCACGTCTTGTAGGTTGAGCTAACTAAGCAGTAGCATCTTGCTTTTTATGGGCTTGGGGTGTACCGAACTCTGTAACAATCTCGTATGCTGACAAAATATTCAACAAAGCCCACCATCCAAACTGATCCAGTTTCGAAGAGAAGCCAGCTCATATTGAATATCCGTGCGGGAAACACACGTGTATGAAAGCGAGCTGACAAGTGTTACCATGTATGTGACTGCTGTGTAAGTAAGAGATTCCTGAACAGAAGGTGTGAGAAGAAACTCGAAAAAAAAAAATAAATAAATAAAAAGATAAAAAACGAACGCATATATGCCGATTATGATTCAGTGTCCAGTACTAGCGTATGGTTGCCGCTATTATTATATGCCTAGTCTTAAGCAGATATTAACCTTTACTCTAATTCCTCATCATCGTTCTCACTTGTTACCTCCCTCTTTATCTGCCTCTTTTCATTTGCCAAATAACCTCAACCGTTTACTCACGGGTAACTGTTCCCTTTTCAGGATGGAGGTAAGCAAGAACAAAATATATATATATATATATGTCTTTTGATTTAATTTTATTTAGTTTTTTTTTAGTAGACCGAATGATAATACTTGTTGACCTTTTCTTTTTAATGGGTTTCTTTGGCTTATGGGACTTTATCTTTTTTTTTTTTTTTATGTTGATAGACTGTTCCATTTTTTGCAATATGGGTTTTGTTTAGACGCTTTATAGATGTTTCAGAATGAAAGATGATGTGAAGTAATTGATTGTGCTTAGAGATTGTTTTGGAGAGTTGATTTTTTTTTTTTTGGGGTTGCGAAACTGAAATCTTTTTTTTTTTTTTGGTCCTGTTTATGTCCTTTTCTTTTATGCTTATTTGCCAGAGGATAGATGGATTTTTTTTTCCGCTGAAAATGCCCCTTACGATTTTTTGTCTTTGTGACGGTTCCAAGCGTGCGTTCTTCAGTGTTTGAAAATGGAAAGCTTCATATTAAAAAATCTACATTTTAATTTTTGGCCAGTTAAGTGAGAAAATGGTGCTTTTGTGAGTTTGCAATTGTTCTATCGTTCACGGAGTTCAATGGCGTCATCTGAATTTATGATACTTTAGTTATTTGTTGCTGTCTGAAAAAGTGAACTCCCCCGCTAGGAAATGCTTAGCGTAGGTGTTGAAGCTTTTAGGGGAAGGTATAGCAAGCAATAACTCTAACTTTAGTAGCTATATTAAGAAAGAAAAAGCACGTGGGAACTCTAGATGGCATGACCATATCAACCCTGGCTACTGCAAAGGTGGAAGTCCTTTGCAGTTTTGGAAAAGTAGCTTATGTGCTTCTTATATTCATTTAAGCTGTGAAAATCATCAATGTGATGTTCTGAGGATTCCCCTTAAGTCTAGGTAACGAAGTTAGCTATGGTCTGGTTTGATCTTGTGGTAATTGGCAATTGGTGGTCATTTTGGGTTGTGAGATGAAGTTATCTATTGTCTAAAGATTACTTCTCTTGCTGTCACTAAGAGCCTAACTGCAGATAGTTTGTAAATGTGGTTTTGTTCCGGATTTATGATACCTGTATTTTCAGGGAAAATTATTTCATGTTGTGTGGGTATGTTGTGTTATACTGACCATCTTGGTTGGTGCTTGTTTCACCATATTTAATGATGATAACCAGTCATCCACATGCCCAGTGGCCATAGATCCACGAACTCAGCTCATAGCTGCTCCTAAAATGGAGGTGATGCTCGAGAAGAAATCTACTTTGAAAATCTCAAGTTCAAGTGTGCTTACAGAGGTTGATGCATCTTTTTGGATTTTTCCATGTAAATAACACTGTGGTTACGGGCATGCTAGCATAGGCATTATATTCTGCTGGCAATTGCTTCATGTGTTCCTTAATATATACCAAGCAGTTTCCCTCCCATTTTTCTTAGCTAAAGCTGTTAATTATTTAATGATCCACGTTATGGTTGTTATCTTTTTTTTCTAAAGTAAGTTATATCACATTGAAACATATCCTTCATAATTTACAGCGATTCTGGAGTGGAAGTGGCATTAACCAGAATAAAGCAATGGTGGAGCATTTGCAGCACTATGGAGTGATTTCATCAAAGAAGGTAGCTGAAGTAATGGAAACTATTGATAGAGCTTTGTTTGTACCAGCTGGGACCCCACCTTATGTTGACAGCCCGATGGCAATAGGTTATAATGCCACTATATCTGCGCCTCATATGCATGCAACATGCCTTCAAATATTGGAGGAGAATTTGCAACCTGGCATGCGAGCTTTAGATGTTGGTTCAGGTGTTCTTCTGCTGCTATATAGGATCTCCAACATGCTATTATTTGTTCTTAATGTCGTATGATGGCTATGGTAACTGCAATTTATATTGTAATATGGAATTGAGTTTAACAGACCAAAGGAGAGGTTTGGTTCTTTAACAAAACCGAAGTAGAGGAATTGATTAAGTTGGTTACTGAATAAGTAAAATGTCTATTATTTTGGGCCATTTTCCATTTTAAGATTATCTGCAAATTACGTAAAGCACAATGTGTGATATAATGCCAGTTAAGAGTGATGACACTACCTTGCAGTTTTCAGATCTTGTGCAAGAAAAATTAAGCCTTGCTGTGTTTACTTTCTGTAGGAACTGGGTATTTGACAGCTTGCTTTGCGTTGATGGTTGGACCACAAGGTCGTGCTGTGGGTGTGGAACACATTCCTGAGTTGGTGGCTGCATCCATCAAGAATATTGAAAAAAGTGCTGCGGCTACATTATTGAAGGAAGATGTTCTCTCGGTGCACGTTGGTGGTATGTCTTCAGGGAGTTGCAACTGAAATGATATTTTCTTATATGGTCCTTATCAAAGAGATATGGATGCTAATCTATTAATGATAACTGAACAATAGGATGGGTTTGAACTTCATGATTTAGGCCTTAGGGCATATTTCCATTGTGGAAGAATATTTTCTTCAGCTAATTTAAACCTAACTTTAACTTGACATACAACTATGTAGTCTTGTGCACTAATATTATTTTCTCTCTAATGTCACTTGAGTAATGTTGCATATTGTAAATTTTATTCCAAAATTTTTATTCAAAATGATGCAGCATTCATCAAGATGATGGTGGGATACTATAATAGATGATCTTAAAGATTTGTGGAAATTTATCATTTGCTTGATGATGACAAGTGACCTATCACATCAATTGAGATGAATTTTTTGGAATAAAATTTGGAAAGTATAACATTATTCTTTTTAACTCCCTACTATTGAAATCAGTTTGATCTTCTGTTTTCAGTCTACTTGTAAAATGAAAGTCATTAGCCTTGATTTGCTCTTAATCAATTTATATTCTTCTTGCTTATAAGTTAATATTGTTAATGATGATAGATGGAAGGGAAGGTTGGCCTGAGTTTGCACCTTATGACGCAATCCATGTTGGAGCCGCAGCGCCAGAAATCCCAAAGGCACTTATTGACCAGTTGAAGCCTGGGGGCAGAATGGTAATCCCGGTTGGTAATATATTTCAGGATCTGAAGGTAATCGACAAGAACCAAGATGGTTCTATTAGTGTTCGCAGTGAAACTTCTGTCCGCTATGTTCCTTTGACCAGTCGAGATGCCCAGTTGCGAGGCTATTAAGATTGATTTGTCATTCAAATTAAGATCGTTTGTTCTTTGGCAAGTTTCTGGTTATAGGACCAGGACTGTGGGTCTGGATCTCAAACTGATGCAGTATCTTGGGTTTTTGTACATATAGTGTGCAACCTGTGTTCGGTATTATATCAGGTGGTCTGTCTTCAATTTGTAAGATTTATGGTGCCTCTCCGTGTAAATGCCCATGCTTCTTTTTCCCTGCTCATCTTAAAATGCTGTCCTTACACTCAAACGCTGACTATTTCTCTTGCGTATAGAACTGACGGAGTAGGAAGGCTTTAGTTTATAAACGTAAGCTTACACTTGACAATACCTCTTTCGCACGAGTGATTGGTGCATCACAACTAATCTTTTATATATGTATAATATATGTGTACACTATTACATCTAGAATTATGAGATGAACGACGGTTAAGCCGTTTGCCCAACTGTTGTGCTTAATTCATCAACAGCCAAAACCAGTGCGTAAAATAATTTGGGTTAATTTGATGTTCCTTCGCTTTTTCCCACACTATACATCATACTTCTATGATGCAACCTATTATTCTATATTTGAGAAGAGACTTGTCTCCGTTAAGAGGAAGCAAATCCCTGCCCCTCAAAATATTAAGGTTATTTACTAGCATATTTGAGCTCGCTGATTTTATTTCACACTATATAACAACACAATACCAAATCTTAACAATCCTGAACAGACTCTAGTGTCTTTCCGATAATTTTTTGCTGTAATTGACGATGAAAACTAGGCATAATCACTGAGATGAACAGTCTGCAAGTGCCATTTGATGGTTGCAGAAAAGCAAGCAGATGAATAGAAAGGTTAAGGACAAATGAGACTTTTTCGAGCTCAAGGGCTAAAAGAGCCTCCTCTCGGATCAAATAATCAATTCCATGCCCACGTGCTTGGGAACTTGAACAAAGAAATAGCCGAACGGTTAATGAATTATATAAATGGAGGCTACATAAATACTGGTCACATTTGTTACTTTTTATTGTAATGTGATGCAGCAATAAATGAGGACTCTTTTTACCTGAGAATAAACACTTACTGGGAAAAAGATAAATCATTTTTACCCAAAAAAACATAAAAAGAAAAAATCAATTGAAAAAGAAAAACATCCAGTAAAGACCAAGTTAAGGGCTGGCAGTGTTAGCTCTATAGAAGAAGGGTTGCATGGCAAAGCTCTGCAGTATAATACTAGATAGTCAACAGCCCGAGACCGGACCATGCTCTTTGTCTTTTCTTTTTCATTTGTGAGCATAATTAAAAAGGCACTGAAAATAATACCTGTGTAAAAAATGGCTGCAGTTAATAATGATTTACAAAGTTTTCCTAGTGGAGCAACAAATTCAAAAATCTAAAGTGAAGAGATCTCTGCTTTTGACTCTAGAAACTTTCCATAAGACTAGCTGGCAGAAACTCAAACACAATAACTCATTCCAAAAGAAATAAAAAAGAACAAGGATAGAGAAAGAGGGGGGAGAAATGAAAAACAGAAACCACACTTGCAGACCTTGCATGTATCTCATGTCATGTCAGGTCAAAAGGAACCACGCCTTTGTCTATCCTCAGCAACATTTACTCTGATTGCCCTCCCATCCAGATTCTACAAGATCCAAGTGATACAGTTATAAACAGAACCAGAAAAAATTTTGAGTCTTATTTTTCAGGAGATCGTGTTTTTTTTCCATTTTCAACTGTAATCCATACTGCATTACATGAGCTTCAATGAAACTTGTTTTGACTTTTATTTTTTTTTGGTCTGTGTACTTAAACAGCTAAAATATATTTCATTTTGGGAATTTACTTAATCAGAGGTATATCACCCTTGTAATACCTGTCCGTCAAGAGCAGCAATGGCATCATTCAATTCAGTCTCAGTAGACATGGTTACAAAACCAAAACCTCGTGAACGTCCAGTCTCCCTGTCATAAACTACACGAGCATTCAGCACTTTACCATGTTCGCTAAAAACTTGTTCTAGACGAGCATTATCCACTTCCCACGGCAGGTTGCCTACATAGATTCTAAAACTGGGTTCAAACACACGAGGGGGGCGTTCTGGCTCTGTTCCTCTTGGAGCAGCCTTATTTACTGTCAAAAACCTTCCATCGAAATCCTGTACAAAATAGAAAAGCAACTTAGCAAGAAAAATAACCCATGCTTCGAGTTTGTACGTAGTGTTAACATCACATAAAAATGTCTCAGCTTTCATGTGACAAAGTAGTACAAAGGAAATCTGATGATGGAATAATATGCAAATTAAGAGAAATCCATGGGAATTCTTATCTTATCACATGAATATTTACCAAGCCTTCTGCCTAGAGAAGTTGTATAGGATTTGCAGCCATATGGACAAAATAAATAACAGTGGATGTTACTCAAGCAATTCATTGTAGTTAAAATTAAGAACCAAGGAAATTTTACATTGAAAGGTTACCTAGATAAGGATAGGAGCGATTTAATTCCAAATTTTATAAACTAATATTGAACCGTGATACGAAAAAAACGTGAAAAGATTGTTTTAGCAGTTACATTACACAATCTAAACATAGGTTTTACAAATAGAAAACTACAAGCCTGCTGCCATTTATGCAAAAACAAAGAACTAGAATCCAAGATAAAAGAGGGTGGCACATAATCACCATTAAATTGTGTATTTTTCTATTACTAAAGCTAGTGGTATGTGATCGATTAAATATCTTCCTAAACATAATCTAAATTAATTAGACTACTAAGGTCCATAATGCTTAGGAATATGTATCCTGAAAAGAATAAAAAGTAAGAAAAATGAGATAAAATTAATGGAAGTGAAGGCAAAAAAGCACTTCATATCCAAGGACAAGGTAGTTTAAGCTAATCATGCTCATGCAAATCCAACTCACTGGTCTAACAGCATGGCATGATTAACAAGGGAAAAATAGGTGTCTCTTTTAGTGTACTTTAACGCCAAGCACCAATAAATATGTGGATGGTAGATAAAGATGCTAGGAATATCATAAAAAAATTTAGAACATTTAAAACAATTTATCAAATGCAGGCTACTTGTAACAATCCAAATTCTAATCAGCAGTTTATCAATGAATAAGCAGAGTGGAGGAAATAGCTGCTTTAAACACTCATGTGACAACATGGATGGTAAGAGGGGAAGAAATATCCACTCCAATACAATATTAGAATATATTAAAAACTAGAACCATGTGTTGGTGTAGATATCTTAACCCTTCCCCATTGAGCAACTTTTAAATCCTACACAGTTATTTTGCTAACTCCTTTGAGCTAGTTTTCAAAACCACACAATATGCAATATAAGCCTCTTCATTTAACATTGAATATGCTCACCGTCAACAACCATAAATCATGCAGTAATCTGATATCTGTCATAGCAACCATATGATGTTCAAGCACAAAAATTTTAAACACAAAATGAATTATTGACTGATGCCAAAAGCTGATGTTCGTACTAAACATATAACCAAACTTACGTATCTGTGAAACATTTCCACAGCCTTCTCAGCTTCCTCAACAGTACTCATTGTCACGAACCCAAACCCACGACTCCGATCAGTTTCCCTGTTGTAAATAACCTGCAAACGGAAACACAAAAATTCAAACCTATCAACATATGGAAACACGCATGGAAATTAGCAAAAACCACTATAATCCAATAAAATTAAAAAATTTACCTCAGCAATCTCAACAATTCCGGCCTTCTCAAAAAGCATAGCAAGTTTTTGACTATCAACATCATACGGCAAGTTCCCGACAAACAACTTAGCTTCCTCAGGTGGTTCGACGAATTCCTCTTCTTCTTCCCTTTCCTCAAAAACACCAGCTTCACCACTCTCTCCTTGGGTTTCACTAGCTTCAATCACTGCATCTTCCCCTTCAGGACCCCAATCAGAAGTATCTTGGTTTTCCAAAGTGGATTCTTCATCACTCTGTCCTTGTTCTTCAATAGTAATGGTGGTGTTGTTGTCTTCTTCTTGATGGGCCCAATCCGAGGTTTGGGAAACCAAGGCGGTGAATGGAGAAAAATGGGTGGGTTTGTTAAGCTTAGAAAAGAGATTTTGCGAAGACAGAGAGTGGAAAAGATGAAGCTTGATCGGTCTGGGTTGGATTGAGAGATAAGGGTGTGGTGGCTTTGTGGTTGTGGTGAAGATAGAAGGTAGAGCAAGGAGGGACGTTGAGTCAGCCATTGATAAGGGCTTGAAAATAGATTTTGTCGCAGAAGACATTATCACAGCTTCAAAAGAGAGAGGGTTTTAGAGGAGAGCTGTGAGGATAAGGGGCAGAATAGTGAGAGAGACAGAGAGGGGAGAGGTTTTGACAGAGAGAAATGGAGAGAGGGAGAGGTTAAATCGTATTATAAAGAGTGATGTATCATGTACATGTATGGTCCAAAATGGCCTGACAGTTGTATGGGCTTACTTCGCAATTTTTCTTTAGGTTTGCGGATATTTTATGAAAGGCCCGCTTTGACAAGGGAAGGAGCAAGTTTTAACTAATTAGATTTCGAGACATTTTAGACCTTTTCGTACATATTCACCGAGTTCAGGTGTAATCAAACTGCATAAGTGCAAGAAATTTGGCTGGAATCCATGATCTGCTTATGGCTGGTTGGTAGCAGTCGGTTTAAATTTTAGGTGGTGCCCATTGTTGTTTTCAAAACCTACGTATAGGTATCTAATTTTGAAATTTACATATAACACTCGTGGATTTTTCCAATAATGGAGATAATTATTAGTTCTTCCATTTCCTCATTCTTTGAATCGCTTTACAAATTGAAGCATCACTCTGCTCACAATTTAACATGATGTGTGAAATTAATCTTCTGTATGTTTTGCCAGCTATTAAAGGAGAGAACCACATTCAACCATTCACTAAAAGCTAAGAGTCCATGTATTGAATAACACAACAAACAGATTGATTGCATCTCAAACAGCCAAAGAAGAAAACTAAAGTACTACAAACTGATGATGCCTTCAAGTTGCTTCAACAGCAAGCTCCGGGATCCCAGATGCAGATCTCTAGGATTCCTATCTATGAACTTCAGTAGACAATTCTAACTTCTCTGAACTTGCATTCACCTTGGAGGTTGAATGTGAGTAAGCCATCCCTGTCATTGTATGAGAATTCCTCCTCTTCTGTGTCCACGTCACAAGACCTTGGTTTTTTGCTGGAGTATGCTCCAAAACGGCCACATCCTCGCACCTTAACCTTTATGGTGCATCCACATGGATCATCAGTGCAGCTCATAGCTTCAAGTGCTCCTCCTGAGTTGTACATGTCGACCAATCCAATAGGAGCAAACTGTATATCCCGCTTGCAAGCCTGTTGCAGTTGCATACTCAACATTTAATTACCTCATCATGTAATTAATAAATGTAAGACTCAATACAATGAAAGGACAAGTGCGGCTGATAAGACTGACCCTAATTGGAGAAACAGTATAGATATCACATTTTAAATGATCCAAGGAGACCTCAAAGTTTGCATTCTTCGGCATTTTAGAAAGAGTACCTGCGAAGGTGCGACACATGGGTTCAGAAACAGAAGTTAGCATAAGAAAATAAGTTAACGATGAGAAAATTTTAACAGATCACCTGAACTGAATGCATATACGGCACATTCTCCCCTCCATTTTTCATCTGCGACCTCTTGAAGGGAATCAACGTCCTGAGGACTGACCAAACCCGAGACGGGTGAAGGTGCTTCTGAGGGTGGCACATATATAGCCCCTAGTATAGGAGGCCAAACTCCTCCTCTTTGGCAGTTAAAGGCACCAATGATTCCTGACAACTTATTCAAGTTCCAAATCTTCAAGAGACTGCAATTAGTCAATGACAAAAAATCAAAATGATATTATAGGCAATTATCTTCTCTAGAAGGAGAAACAAGATTATGCTGTTAATGCGTAATTATAATACCTCTTTCCATCAGTGACAGGATCATTAAACAAACAGTCAAGAGTAGGTCGGCCAGCATGTCTAGCTCTTAGGATAGAGCCATCTGGCAATACTAGTTTCTTGAGGACCTTAAAGTTGTGGCTGTGGGGCACATCACTGTGGAAATACCAGAAAATATCGAAGTAATTAAAGTAAAAAAAAAATGTTTATCTTCCACAACTTGATGAGAGCTTAGCAGAAATTTATCTCTGGTTCACCTGACATACACTGGGCAACCGCCCAATGCTCTGGCTGCAGCATGGAACTCAGCAGTATAGTGATCACTCTGAAAATGAAGAATTAAATACACATTTATACATGCTGCCATTATTGTTCAGCTTATATAAGAGATAACCAAAGGCCTGGCAGTTGGACAATGCTGATAAGAAGTATTCCGGATTATCAATCAAAAAGGTGGATTAGAACATAATATTAACCACAACCAAAGTCAGGTTACTAAATTACCATTAACCTTTCTGTTACAACGGGAAGCAAATAAAAGACTGAAACAGGATTAACCAATCTTACATAGAACATATCCCAATCTGGCACCACGATCTCTCCTACAAGAAGACTGACAAAAGCCACAGTGGCGATATGTAAAGTCTGAAATGTTGGCTCATTTGGGCAGAAATCCTCGGATACTCTGGCAGTTGCACCCTTCTTCAAGCTGAACGCCACCAAACAGCTCATTCAACATTAAATTTTATGAGATTTCCCTAGTAAAAAATAGTTCAGGCAAACCTGTAAATATTTTCGGTGCTCTGGGACATGGAGCAAATTAGGTTATTGTCTTTGAAGTTCTTCAAAACAGATTCCTGGAGAGCTTCCACGTAACGTCTTGTAAGAGTGACCCGCCCCCCACAACCAGCACCAAGCATTTCTAGAAGATTCATGACATCCACCTTGACTCCATCAACACCACGACTCACAAGATAGCTATGATAATCATTATAAAAATCATAAATTTTTGAAGGATCAATAATCCCAACTCCAGCTCTCTCCAAGCTGTACAAGGTACCACATATAAGATTTCGTAGATTTCCCGGAGACTGAACTAAGTTTACTATTTTTGGGTTATATTTTTTTATTGTTTCAGATGTTGGAAGTACCCCTCCCCAATAACCAAGTATAGCATGCCATACATATACCAACCTGCAATGTCATTTTTTCATCTTAGTAAATGCAGAAAGAGTTGAAGTAATATCGTAAGCAATAGAAAAATCAAGGACATTACTTCAGTCCATATTTCTCTTTGATGGTCTGGACAAAGTCACTGAGATCAATGCATAAGTTTTCAGAGCACAACCCTGTGAACTTAATATTTTCCTGAAAATTGACTAGTCGAGCCGCAAATCTATGGATCAGTAATGGAGCAAAAATATATTTAGTGAACTGATTAATAGAGGTCAGTTTCCAAGGAGGAAATCTGAATGCGGTAAAGTCTTACTTTGGTTCTTTGATGGGTGGCTCACCATTCTTCCTGAGTTCTATTACACAATTTTGCCATCCGTCATCAATGAACAGACATTTTGGAGTACAGCCTCCTTCTGAAAAGCTTCAAAAAATTAAAAAAATATATAGTTATAGAGATGTGTCATAATTCTTTTTCCAACTTTAAGATGCTGAATCTCATTCAAATTGATAGAAGAGACAATCAGTCTTTTTCTATCACCTCTTGAGACCATCATCAATTCCTACAGGATCGACCCTAGTATAAAATGCATCCCAGGTGCTCCAACCAAACCAGTCTACATGTGCAGGGAGCTGCGTGGACACACCAATATTTTCGAAATTTTATTTTGATAGTAAGGTTTTGTTAGAATTGATTTTTGGTTACCGTACCTTCTTATTTTCTATGCAACTGAAAGTACCTTTTTGCTTCTCCAATATTCTGCAGTTGAAACCATAAAAAGTCACCATATGATCCTTGAAGCCCTTATGATTGGAAATAAATTAAGTAATCTTCTAATTACTCAGGTTAATACTGTTGGGAACAAATGGTAATATTCATGGCTAATACAGAAGAATCCTGTAAGGTAACATAAGATATCAACAACACTAACCTCATGGATTTTTTAATGAGATTAAATGGGTTATCCCCTGAATTTATGAAAATTGCTTCCTGAACTTTAGAAGTTTGGACGTCAGGATCGCCTCACAAATCAACAGAAAGCCCATCAGACTTGGAATTTTAAACAATAAATTAAAAAAAAATAGTTCAGATAATCAAAAACTTCCTGAAGATTTTCATAAAACCCAAACAAACCACTTTCGAGGCATAATTGGAGCTCATTTGCAGGTGTTCCTTGCAAACTGGCCCGAAACTGTCCATCAAACCCAGGTAGTAAAAGAATGTAAAAGGGTTTCTCATTTGTAGGCTCCAAATTATTCTGGAGGGTTGATTCTTCTTTTGCTTCCAAGAGAATCAATTGAGTTTCCATGGGAACGTCACTGCCTTTTCTTCCAAAACACGGTATCATCCACCAGACTTTGAATCTGAAGAGAATCAGAAGCCTGTATCCTCTGCAGGACAATACCAAGATATAAACCTTCAGAAAATTAGCAGAAACATAGAACTATTTGTGTTTACAAAGTAAGAGAATTCAAGTGCATCCAGCAACTGATTGAAGTATTACTGAAAGAAAACCAAAATCTAAGCTAATGGTATAACGATTGACCTCAATAGCACTAAGGAAACAACATTAAACCATCATATACTCACTCAAGGACTCCAAGATTGACAACATGATGACTGCTTGGACTTGCCAAATTAGCTCCAATGAAAGCTGAGCCATCAATTACTGATATGATCGTGATATTATCTCGAACTGGAGTTAAAACAACTTTGCCCCGCACTGTAAGGCAGCTATCTCTTATGCACGGTGTACTGGCGATTGTCATTTTCTTTTTGGCTATTGCTAAGGTTTCTTACATACTACACACAAATTTCCAATCCTGGTGTCTGCATATATATATATATATATAAAATACTAGCGAGATCACTTATACTGAAGCTGCCACCGAAGTGAGTACAGAGTTTGCAATCTACCTTTCATTATTTTTCTTAGCGGCAATTTGTTTTCATGAGATGAAATTCTAATTTCCTTTCCTCAAAATGATTAAACTGATGGGTTGTTCCTTTGTCCAACTCCTGCGAAGCGGCCAAGTGTATACAGAAACAAATTAGCTCAAAACGTGTCCATCATGTGCTTGAACCGCAGCAAAAGGCCATGAAACAGCACGTGCCTACCTTTCTTAGAGTTTGTGTAGAGATTTACATGCAAGAATCTTCCCCATGCTCTGGTAACTACTTATCCTTCTAGACAAAAATGGAAATGCCTCGTCCTTCCAGTACAGATGGCAATGTTCCATGTAACACATTAATATGGGGTTGACACTGAACACTAGAATGATTGACAAATCAGAAGATACAGTTTTACTGTTCACCGCGCGAGCATCTGTTTCGTCTATTTTTCAAGCAGTTATGTTTTTATGGTACAAGATGCATTGCTTCAACAATTTTATATAGTTAGTTTTGTGATCAAATATAGTTTTCACTCTTACGAGCGCGCATGACAGCTCAAACTTGATGTTTAAAATCATTAATGCATACTTTAGCTTCAACCTCATTGCACATGATAGGACAGAACAAAATGCATTTTAAATATTTGGAACACAGATCAACCTGATAGCATCTTTCAAAAAAGACATGGGTAAAACCCACTGAAAGTTCCCATTTCCACTCATTTGCCGTCCGCAGACGTGTCTTTCTTAATGAATAATTTCTATATAATTGCCAAGAATAGGGGCATTGTTTTGCAACCCACAAGACTCTCCACCTTTAAACATGCAAGTCTCTCTCAATACACAAATTCAATCTCTCTTATTGTACATTCACCATTAAGTTTGACTGTTAATAGTCCATCTTGAGCATTGTAGGTGAATTCCTCTTCCTTCATGTCCACTGTACAATTCTTTGGTTTAGTGCCCGAGTATGCTCCAAATCGGCCACAGCCTCTACCTTTTACTTTTATTCTGCATTCTGAAATATCCATAACGTAATTCAAAGCTTCCACAGCTCCACCAGAGTTGTACATGTCAAGCAACCCTATTGGAGCAAAAAGAAGATTCCGCCCAAAAGCCTGTTCAGACAACATTCATGTGATTCTCGTTAGACCTGATCAAAAAGCAATCAACAAAATAGTGTGTGGTTGATTTACTGACCCTGATAGGAGAGATTGTATATATTTCACATTTGAGAGTGGCCAAGGACACTTTTAGATTTCCATTCTTGGATAATTTAGAAAGAGTTCCTGCATACAGAATGGTTTACCAGTCAATATGAATATTTAATTTGATGAATCATAGAGGTCAAGTAAAGATGAGAATCAAACTGACCTGAATTAAAGGCATATACTGCACAATCTCCATTCCAATTTTCACCTGCAACATCTTCAAGAAATTCAACATCAAGGGGTCTTACATGACCTGAAATGGATAGGGGCGTAGATAGTTTGCTTGATATGTCTTCTTTCATCGGCCAACTTCCAGCTCCTTGGCAATTAAATACACCTATTACTCCAGATAATTTATTTAAATTCCATATCTTCAGCAGACTGCAAAAGAGTCACTGTGCGTTATTATTTTAGTGGAAAAAGAAAATTACTAGGCAGCGATTATCAATTGCTGGCATTAGAGAATGAGATTATCAATGACCAATTTACCTTTTTCCATCCATGACAGGGTCTTTGAATAAACAATCTCGAGTAGGACGTCCAGCATGTTTGGCTCTTAAGACAGATCCATTGGACAACACCAGCTTTTTGAGGATCTTAAAATCATGAATGCCTGGCTTGTCGCTGTAATGATATGAAAAGACCCAAAAAATGATGACATATTTATATCGAAACAACACATTGAACCCTTTTTTCATCCTTTGTGCTATAGAGTAGATAAAATCTCAGTTTATGTAACTCACCTTACATATACCGCACAGCCACCCAATGCTCTTGCTGCAGCATGAAACTCTGCCGTATCATGTTTGCTCTGAAATGAAATATGGACTATATTTAGATATATCAACGAAATTATATGTCAGAGCCTATGTCATTCTTGTTGCTTGCTCAAGTTGGCCTGGTGTGCACTTAAATCATACTTGGCAGGAGAATTCTTTTAGGATTCCACTGCCTTTAAAGATGTTTGCTGATGGCATGGCATATATCAATAGAAGTATATGCGATAGATGGTGAATTAGAGCTGATTTATTTAATTTTTCCTAGCTGGGTCGTCTATGTTCTTTTCTACTATATAGTCTGCTCTCTCAATAGTTTACTGATTTCTTTCTTGGAATTAATATGATTCATTTATCCAAAAGAAAACTTTAGATAGAAAGGGAGCGTATCTTACATGAAACATGTCCCAATCCGGCACCACAATCTCCCCTAGTAGAAGACTGTTAAAAGCTACAGAGGCAATATGTAAGGTCTGCAAAGTTGGCTCTCTTGGCATGAAATCTTCTGATGCTCTTGCAACTGCACTCTTCTTTGAACTGACAATAAACAATCAATCAGAACCTAAAATAAAACTTGATACATATTCTGATTTAATGTTTCAAGCATCAAACATACCTGTAAATTGAGTCAGAGTTGTGACTCATGCAGCAAATGAGGTTATTGTCTTTAAAGTTCCTTGTGGTTGATTGCTCAAGAGCTTGCTGATACTGTCTGGTCAATGACACCCGTCCACCATATCCGGAGCCCAATGTTTCTATTAAATTCTGAACATCTACCTTTACTCCATCTACCCCACTGCTTGCAAGGTAGCCATGGAGATCATTGTAGAAATCAAAGATTTTCTGGGGGTCGATAATTCCAACTCCGTATTTCTCCAAGCTGTCCATCGCAATGTCTCTAAGATTTCCTACGTTACCGGGAGACTGAATGGGATATGCAAGCCTTGGATTGTACTTTTTCATTATTTCAGATGATGGGTGTATCCCACCCCAGTAACCAGCTAAAGCATGCCACATGTAAACATATCTGCATCAATTGATGATTGGATTACTCCCCATTGTCAAGTACTGTAGACCCGATAATAAATCTCTCAAGAACTTCCAGATATAGTTTTAGAATCTCACTTTAATCCATATTTCTCTCTGATGGCATCAATGAACTCATGAAGGTCAATGCATGTGTTTTCTGAGCCAGAACTCCTAAACTTGCTGTTTTCTTTGATGTCTACCAATCTGGTAGCAAACCTACAGAACAGAAGAACCAAGTGGCATGATTAACTAATTTACCAACAATGCTTCTACACACAAAAGAAACCATGAAACTTAGAAGACACTTACTGCATCCCTTCAATATGTGTTTCACCTTCTTTTCGAAATTCATTTATGGTCTCTTGCCAGCCATCATCAATGATTAAAAATTTCGGTGAACACCCACCTTCTAAGAAGCTAATGTATAAGAAAGAACACAAGCCAATGACCATTTGCCTTATTGGACAAGTTAAAAGATCTTTATTGCAGTTAACAGTGAAAATGAGTTTCTTATCATACCTTTGAAGGCCCTCTTTGATTCCTTTGGGATTAACTTCTGTATAGAAAGAATCCCACGTGCACCATCCAAACCAGTCTAAATGTTGAGGGATCTATCAATTAAAGCACACAAATCCAATTAATGGGGATAAAATTCCTAATAAACAACTGGTTGAATTTTAAGGATATGGATTTGTACCTTCTTGTTTTCAATGTGACTAAACGTACCCTTGTGCTTCTCCAATATTCTACACAAATAGATACAAAATCAGCTTCTGATAATTTCGCATGAGAACTGCATATGTAAAGAAGGGGATTAACTAGTCTTCATCATGACAGACATACTTAATAGAATGCTTAATGAGCTCAAAAGGGTTGTCCCCTGAATTCATGAATACTGCTTCTAATGCCTGGGAGGTCTGGACACTGGTATCCCCTGAAGATTTAAACAATAAGACAATTAGAATGAATGTAGAATCTAATTAATTTAAAATAATGCTGATGGAATATATATATAGAATTGCCAACTAACCACTCTCGATGCAGAACTGAAGCTCGTTTTCAGAAGTCCCTTGCAACGTTGCCCTGAATTGTCCATCCAAGACGGGCAACAAAAGAATGTAGAAGGTGTTTTCAGCCGCAGCATCAGAAGAATCCTCATCATCATGCAGGGCAGACTTTTCTCTTGCTTCCAAGAGAAGCATTTGAGTTTCCACAGGGATTTCACTTCCAGAATTTCCAACACGTGGTATCATCCACCAGATTTTGAATCTGAAGAGGCACAAAAACTTGTATCCCCTGCATGACCAGAACACACAATACATAAAAATTCAAGCGAAAATGGTCAGAAACAGGGCAGAAAAATGAAATGACACGCATGAATTTATTCCAGAAAACGTGGGAAAGCACTTTGACGGGAAACCAAACATAGCCCTAGTCCAAAATAGAATAAACAAACCAAAAACTTACCGAACAACTCCAAGATTGAAAACATGGCGCGAACTTGGAGTTGTCGAAGTTGCACCAATGAATGCCGAGCCGGAGCTTGCCGGAGAAACAAGGACATTATGTGGAACTCCGGTCAAGACCACCTTGCCCCTGACAATGAGGCAGCCATCTTTGATGCTAGGTGTCGCAGTGATCGTCATCTCTATCGGTCAATGACTGTCTGCAATTGTAAACGTTAGGCTACGAACGACCAAAAACACTGCACCGGCTTGTTAAAAGATTGACACAAATTAATGTCGCTTTGTTTGATAAAAAAGATGAGCAATGGAAGCGTGTGACTTTGAAGAGATTCACGAGTATCGAAACGAGAGAAGAATGAAGACGTTGGTCGAAGTTAACACGTTGACGACTTCACCAACTCGGCTGTAGATATACTCCATTTATAAATAATTTTTTAATAATAAATTAGACTATATCAAAAGGTCTGTTATTTTGCAGAAAGGTGTTCCCATGTCAGCCATGAATCATACCATGCTTCTAGTGAGGAGAAGCTTGCTTTGATTTGTCGAATTCTTTATTAAAATTTAACACGGGGGGTTGCATCGTGTATTGTTATGCGGTGGTAGTCTAGATTGTTCCGGGGAAGGGGATGAAATTGCGGACCAACTGACGTGGAAGTGAGTTGGATTGTTTTTGTTTTTGACTATTATTCTTTCAATACGTTACGTGGATAGAGGAAAATTGGAAGGCAAAGAAATGTCAATTACCAACAAAGACAGCCCCGGGAATTTTGTTGTGAGATATTTATGGTTCAAATTCAATATATTGTATAATAATATTTATATTAGTTCAATTATATGCAAGGCTTTGAGAACAAAAGAGATAAACAAAAGAATTCGCCATCCATCATCTTTGTTTTAATTTTCACTTTATATTTATGTATAAATTTAGTTCCAAATCAAAATATTATTTAATTAGTGTATATTCATAAGAAATAAATATCATTATTCATACCATAAACATGTCTATTTGAAGAAGATTTTGAAACACGAGTTTTGGGTTTGCTTGGCCCAGTAGTTTTTGGGCTGAGGCAAGTAAACTGCCCAACCCAAGTTCAAGTTGTCGTCTGAGAGAGGAGAAATGTACGTTGACTGGAACTGAGGTTTCACGCTAAATAGTGGGGGTCTCATTGTCTTTGGGTAACTCAGTCTGACAATATTACGCTATCCCTTCCCTTCCCTTCCCTTCCCTTCCCTACCAAAACGGAATGAAAATTTCAATGAACAATTACAGTAAAGACATTAAGACGTGCACATACGTCATCAATAATGAACGTTATATATGCTCTTACCATGCATACCTTTTATACTTATGAAATAAAATTATATTAGACAGGTGGTGGTATATAAGTCTATTAAACTTTAATTCGTATTTATAAAATAATTCACTCGTGTCAAAATCTATTTTATGAGGAATCCTTGTTGAGGTGGTGTGATACTTGAATTTGGATTAGTGTATATATATATATAAATTAGAAAGTAAATATAATTATTAGAAATGAATTATTTAATTGTGGATGAATAAGTTCTTAATTTGAAAAGAATTGAATTTTAGGATAATATAAATTTTGTTGTGGATAAAAAGTGTAAAAAAAAAAGTTAAAGGATTCAATTAAAATTTAGAGACCAAATGTCCTTTCCTTTAATTAATATACTAATTGGGTGATAAGTGTACATTGTTAATAGCTAATAAATGTAAAAAAAATAAAAAAATAAAATAATAAAATGAATAAATAAAGGGAGGCGATGTTATATATAGATATATATAAATAGCTTTGCTTTCACAAATTGAAAGTTACGGACAGAAAACAAAATTAGAGGAAGAAAGAAAAAGAAAAAAAGAAGGTTCGTTCCAAATTTGTATTTTTGGATGATTAGCTTTCCGTTTTAAGGAATTGTAAATAATTTCATATGATTTAATTGTAGAAATTTAATTGTTAGCATATATATACAAATGTTTATATACATACATATATTTTGAGATAACTAAGTTTGAATTATTAAATTATTACTTGTTGTTATTGTTAAATTAATACTAAGGAGTGATTAAGAGGGGAACGAAAAATCAGCAAAAGTATAGGAATAATCGTTCAATATTCAGGTAGGTATTTATATGTATTTGAGAGATTTTATTACATGTTAATCTAATTGATTGTTTTTCGAATCGGATTTAAATAATAACTTTTATACGAATGTCATATTTATAAATACAGTGAGAAAATGATATCAACAAGTGTTGTGATTTTATAAATAAATTATTTGTATGGATATGTTGTGAAATAAATGGATAAATGAAAAATGTGATGGTTATAGTTGTTGTTATGATGTGGCACCGGTGTTTGGAGCAACAGTCCCTCGGAATAATACTCGTAAAGTACGTTGGCCAGTTTTTGGAGTAGCGGTCCTTCAATATAATGCCTATAAAATACGCAGGAATAAAAATTGATAGAAATTATTTTAAATGATGGAATGAATGTGTTTTTGTCATTCTTGTGAATACTGAAATTGAAATATTGTTTTGGATTTCGTTAAGCTTGTTGTTTGAAATCGAATGGTGTTTTATATATGTAAATTTGTTTATTGTAAAGTTCTTAAAATTATCTTTATATATCAATATCTATTGGACATTAATTCACCCCTACTTTTCAGGTTCCTAGGCAATACTGGAGATATTGTATGTAGAAGAAAAGTGATACTTCAGAGCAACAGTTTTACCATTTTGGAAATTATATGTAATTATAGATGTAGAAGTTTGTAATGAATGGTTTTGATATGTTTTTTTATGTTTGTATTTAAATTTTAGAAACCCTAGAATTAGTTATGTTTTGTTAGGTAATGAAATGAAACAGTTAGTGTTGAATTTTATTGCAAGTATTTTAGAATGAAATCTTAAAATTTGCAGATTTACATATATTTTAGCATACATTTATTATAGAAGAAATTTTGTTAAAATTCTTTTATAGAATTAAGGATGTCTCAAATTGGATTAAGAATATCAATTTTTTCATAAGAATGACTACGTTTTGAAAGTTTCAATTTTTTGTAGTACCCTATTCGGCGTTACTTTCGTAATGCCAAAGTCGGAGTGTTATAGGAGAAATCCTATTTCAAATAGTTTAAAAAGTGTTCACATAAAGGGTATCACGTAACCTATAACCAATTATCTATATAAGAAAAGCCAAAAGAGTGAACCGCACTCTAAAATAATATCTGATCTAAAGAGATTTGATCTTCAAAAAAGGGAAAGAAAAAGCTTTCTTATATTCCCAGATCACTTGGGGTCGTCTAATCAGAGGAGACATTTTATCTCCTGAGAGATTAAAAATAGACCCCACCTAATACAGTTAGTATTTGGGAGGGAATATTACACAGGACTCTCACTACGAGACTCGGGATCTCATCCAACTCTGATCTCAACTCTACCTAAGGTTCCCTTATATAGGCACCAGGGGAACACTCTAGTAGATGACTCATCACTCTCTAAGTAACTATTAGGAGATGCATCCTTATCTCTAAGGAATCTCCTTTACACCTTGCATGCCTAGTCACTACTTTACATCACATCATGTTAGCCACCTAGCATACACATTTATATTACATTATTGCTGCGGGTCCCATTACTGGACACCTAACGTATCATACAATATATTACATTGTTGCTGTGGGTCCCATTCCACCATTGCTTTCGCTCGCGGGTCCACTATGCTTCTGCATTAGTCTGTGCTGGTTCCCGAGTCATCATCATAATCAGGAAAATATTGTACTGGTGGCCAATCATCCCAATCATGAAATGGTGTAGGGGAAATTGGTGGAATGATCTGTTCTTCTCGGCCAGTTTCTCGAAGCCATTGATGATGGTACATAGTTGCTTCCGCTTCGTCATCAATATCGCTGTTGAGTCGGGCAATGTGTTTTCGTTCTTTGAAGTAGAGATCTGGAGTATTCATTATCCCTGGAGATAACGGTTCATCCGTTTCATATGTGAGAGGTTGTCGATAGATGTCTGCTAATGCCATTCTAGCATGTAGACATTCTTCCCACATAGAGAATACAGGACTTCCTTGATGTTGGTGTGTGACAATTTGGACGAAAGGAAATTCCTTTTCTCCCCAGATATCTCGAAGCTGAACGCTGATGATAGTGTCATGAGTGATATGAAAACCTCCCTTAAGTGTAAGGGTTAGAAGATCCTCAAAGATTGGTGCGAACAGTCGATCAAACCATCGTCCTTGCTTGTATCTTCTACTTCGATGAATACACCCTAGCTCAAAGAGAATAGCTGCTGGATAAAGATTTATCCATAGCCAGAATATGTAGTAGGCCTGTGATGCTTCTTCTGCTATCAGGCTGTGTCCCCAATTTGTATCTTCATTTATAACATTGTAGAATCTTTTTGTAACCCGAAATATCCGTTGATGCATCCGGTATGGTTCTGGATGGGGTTCAAAAAGTCTACTGACCGGCTCGTCCGGAGAGTATACTTCACAGGTAGCCATAAGATCCCAAACTCTATGCCAGGTTTTTTCACAAGGTCTGGGGTAATCTGGAGAATAGATCACCATGCCCTTGATTTTATCAATGAGATCTTGTGGGAAATCTGTTGGTAAGCAGATATCCTGCTTGGCACTTCTCTTCTTGAGTGGCTTGTAGTAGTCAGGAAGCGTTCTCGAGCTGGAAGAAGCCATGTTGATCGTTTGAATCGGTCGGGACAAGTAGTCAGCTAGAACGTTCGATTCTCCTTTGATGTGCTTTACAGAGAAGTTGAATCTAGACAATGATTCTGCCCATCTTGCTAGCTGAGGATCTGGAATTTCTCCTTCTTTTCTCCGTAGAAGACTATGAAGATATTTGTAGTCTATTTCTACTACAAAGGAGTCGAGAGAGAGAAAGAATTGGAACTTCTTGATTCCTTTGAGCACTGCTAGCACTTCTTTCTTCGATGAAGGATAGTTCTGCTGGGCGCTTGTGAATTGTCCAAATTTATAGCCACAGATTCTCCTGTGCTTATCCTTATCTTCAATAAGGATGGCTCCCCAGTAATTATCACTTGCGTCAGTCTGGAGTATGAGCTGTCCATCTTCTGGAATCTTCAAAGGTGGAAGTGACTGGCTTATCTGCTTTAGACTTCCGACAGCTTTTGTTGCTTCTGCCGACCATGGGTCACTTTTCTTCTTTAAGTGCTTGGAAATCTGACTCGTCATCTTTGAAAGATTCTCGATGTGATCCGCTGCATAGTTGATAATTCCCAAAAATTGCTGAATTTGCTTTCTGCTTGACAACTCATCAGGGAATTGTGATATTTGCTTTGCAATGTGGGGCTGCGGAATAATATGTCCACATCGGATGTGCAATCCCAAAAAATCTATTTCTGTAAGGCCTATCTTCATCTTGGATTCGGATAATGCCAATCCGTGAAGATATGTCAAATCTTTGAACTGTTGAAGATGCCTTGCATGTTCTTCCTTATCTTTGCTGAAGATTAATGCATCATCGATGTAAATCAAACAAAATGTAGAAATTGATGCATATACCTCATCCATTCTGTGTTGGAATTCTGAAGGGGCATTCTTTAGTCCGAAAGGCATAACATTCCATTCATAGTGTCCATGTGACACTACGAACGTTGTTTTATACCTATCTTCTTCCTTTATTCCAATCTGCCAAAATCCCGACTTCATATCAAACTTCGACAAGTATTTTCTTCAGAAGATGTGTCCGTCTTAGGATTGGGTACCTAATATCTTGTAGGCACTCATTGAGCTTTCTGTAGTCGATGACTAGTCTTTTCTTTTGACGCAACTGTTCTGACCGGTTGTTCACATAGAAGGCTGGGCTGGCCCAATTAGACTTGGACGGCCTAATGAGCTTTAGATCCATAAGAGATTGGATCTCTTCTTTGCATAGCTCTTCATCATGGGGCATTCCTGGATGTGAAGAAGTCTGGTGTGGCATAATCCAATCTACTTTGTACGGAAGAGAGACAAAATACTGTTCTCGAGCCCAAAACTTATTTGGCACATCTGCACAGCATTCCAACAACTGCTTTCTTTCTTTCTGAAAATCACAAGGTTGTTCCTCATGACTTTGAGAATTACCTGGTTGTATTTCTTGAACTTTCTTTTCACCCCTCCCAAAAAGGGATTTTTGTTCAACCCATTGTGTTGACAAAAGCTTAGAAGTCTGCTGATCAGGAGATTTGACTGTATAGAGAAATCCTTCAGGATGAAAGGTAGTAGGAGCTACGGCTAGAAGGAAATCCGTTCTAAAAAGAATATCTTCTCCTGTATGATCATAGACAAAGAAGCTATGGCGAATTCCAAATGGTAAGATTTCAAAAGGTAGAGTATACCTTCTGCTTTGAAATTCTTCGCCATTTGCAACAGCAAAGCTGACAGCAGTGGGAATGAGATATTTGGGCGGGACGCACTTGTTGTGGATGATCGAAGAGATTGCTCCAGTATCAATGATCGCAGTTAAAGTGATAGAATAGCCTGTAGATGCTCGAAGAGTCACTTTTATGTAAGGATGAAATCGAGGAGTAGGATCCTTGGTCAAGTCTATAGGAGGAGGAGAGACTTGGAGTATGAAATCATCATCTGGTATAGAAGAGAAATCAGATTCAAATGATTTTGAATCTTCATTTTCAAGGATCATGAAAGCATCTATAGGGTCATCAGACCAATCAAAGTTCTCGTCATCAAAGTCTGGAGTCTCGATCAATTGAAAGAGCTTTGTAGGAAGTTTCTTCCGTTGCTTGCACTGTTTGGCATAATGTCCAGGCTTTCCGCAAATAAAGCATAATCCTCGTCCTGTGGGCGTTTTGCGTTTCTTGATGAATTTGTACTTGGATCCTTTATATGGTTTCCATTTCTTGCGTTTAGTCTTACCAGTTTTGTGATAAGACTGCTTTTTGCAAGAACATGATTTGGAAGAATCATGACAACCATATAGTTGAGGATGTATGTTGCAATGCTTTTAAAGTGAAGTCTTTTCAATCTGCTTCATGTGCTTTTTCAAGTCTTGGAGTCTGCAATGTTCATGAATGACTTTCGTAGCCATTTGATACAATGATGCAAGACTGTAGGAAGATAAATCCGTAATTCCTTCAGACTTGAATTTTGCTTCCAACATCTCTGCAACCAGTGCGGGCATGTTTAGAACAAAAGTTCTAACCATAGTATCGCTTGGTTTGTTGACTTTATAGAAGAGCTGTTCTTGCTTCAGATAATAAGCTTTAAGCTGTTGAACATCACAGCACTTTGTCTGTAAATAATTCTTTTCAGCAAGATCTTTCTTTCGTTCGGTAGTTCCATAGAAATGAGCAACCAAGTAGCTGATGATTGTTCTGTAAGGACAATCCTGATTCATGATAAACTGGCGCTCTTGTTCTGTAAAAGTATTTGACCACCATAATCTGAGAGAACCTATAAATCCTAAAATGAGTCTCCAGGATACAGCTCTAGCAGTGAGATGTGGAGCCCTATGAACTTCACCTTCTGCCCATGCTAACATTTTTTCAAAATAAGCTGGCCTTTCTTCCGGCTCAACTCCATCAATATTCCAAAACGGTCGTGATCCAGGTGCATTAGGGATCTGGATTATTGCATCCCCTCTATCAATTGTTTCTGCCCAATTGATAGGTGCTTGATGAAAGTCTTGAGGCTGCGGATGCTGTTGTTGAGGTTGTTGTGGAGCATGAGATGCCTGAGAAGGCTGTGGATCAGGAGGAACAGGTTGTCTGCCTGTGTCGGTTGTAGAAGAAGCTTCAGTTTCTGCTTGCCTTGCTTGATAAGCAGCCATTTCTTTTGGGGTAGGCCTCATCTGAAGAGGCTGTGTAAATCTTCTCCTGGTATCCGTGTAAGTTGGATTCACAGGATTTTGCATCAGAATTGGTGCTGGAGAACTTGCTACTGATGATGTAGACACGGAATCATCAAACTCGTCACCCCATCCTATTGGCGTCACCGGCCACGGTTGTGGAGGTGGAGATTCGTAGCTTCTCCAAAAAGCTTTTGGGTTGTTACCCGAACTGCTTTCTTCCCAGATGTGTGTTGGCTTTGAAGGCTTGTCATTTTTCCAAGAAGGCTTTTTCTTCTTCTTCTCTTGAAGCTTCTTGAAGTATTCAGCTTGCTCTCCCCTTATCTGTGCGAGTACTCGAGGATCATCTGCTCCTATTGATACTATCATAGAGATAGGTCTTGGTTCATGAGCATTTGAAAGATCTCGAATACTAAGCTTTCTTTTCTTAGCTTCAGGCTTAGCTTGCTGAAGGAGCGCTGTCAACTTCTGATTAATCTGAGTTTGTTCCTCAATAATCATTTCCAGAACTTGATTCTGTTCAGCTGCATTTGTATTGCTCCAATTTAATGCTTTCTCCATCTGTCCGAATTCTGTGAAGCTGACTTTATGGATACGAAATCCACCAACTACATAGCTTCCATTGGTTTCAACAGTGAACTCTGGATCAGGGAATCTAATCATACTGATTGGTCCCATGTGTCGGGTCGATAAGGATCTCCTTGGACCATGTGTACACATACTCGGCGATCTTCCAATAAGCTGGCACTTTTCACAGGAATACAGAGGCTTGGATTCTCGTGGGAAAGAAATAGAATTTCTTCCATCGCTTAGTGCTTTTACACTAGGCCTCTCATGGACTACAAGAGGTTGATTAGTCTTCTCATAATCATTAATCCAACTGGGAGGAAAGACTAGCTGATTCTGTGTATAGTTTTATGGATGGATGATCCTTCCGTCTGTTGAAAGCCGAATTACTGGAAGATTGGTATGACTCAGGGAAAACAAGTGAGTTTGGACTTTATAGGTCATGGTATGATGGACTGCTATTGCTGGTTGGTCTGGTTTCATGTCTAATCCACTGGTTTGGACTAGAACTTTGATAGTATCTGAAAGATTTGTTTGCTTAAGATCGAGAGTGAAGTTTGGCTCTACTTCCAGAACTACAGGACCACTATTAAGACCAACTTCTACAGCAGCAATCAATGCCTTTTTGAACGTTTGCCATCTTGTATCAAGGAGGGCAATGAAACACGTAACGTTTTTGCCCCCCATGAATAATGGCTGAAGACCTATACGAATCATACCGAGATGAATTCCTTTGTAACCTTCAGTTTTGTAACGCCGAAGGTCAACATCGGAGAGAATTGGAAGATAAGTCTTGATGGAACTTGAAGAGACACTCTTGACACTGACTTCATAAGACTTATAGACGGGTTTTAATTTAGGAGTACGGAAAGGGACTATAGTTTTTATTTTAGTAAGAAAAGAGCTGACATCATAGAAGGAATAGGGATTAAGAGGGTCTAACTTAAAGGACTGCAAAGACTAAGTACTTAACTCTATATCTGCTTCATAGTGGAAGTTATTACTAGAGGATGCTTCATCAGAAAACATAGTTCCAGAATTCTGAATCGGAGCTTCAAACTTATTTGACTCTTGGTTATCCATGGCCCTGACACTGCCTAACCCTGGTCTTACTATGTAGGGGAATATAGCTTAAAGGATTTTCTTGCGTTGAGTGATTCGTCCTACAAATGACAGCTCTCCCTGGCCTTTAACTCGGACACCACACTCCAACCAAGAACAATCTTTAAGTGCTATATCTTCTTCGCCTAAGAGTCGTTCAGTTTTAAAGTGAAACTAGGAATTCTAGAGCTTACGAATTTCTGATGTGGAGGATCCAACTAGTGGCAACCACAGAGCATAATCTTCATAAGGACTAGAGGACTCAGAAGGAATAGGAAACAAAAGAGAAAACTCCTTTTGGGAGTAATGGCTCTGATACCATTTAAAAAAAAGATAAGACTATAAGACAACCTCTGATACCATTAAAAGGATTCTTTATTATTGGAAGAGAATATTACACAAGACTCTCACTACGAGACTCGGGATCTTATCCAACTCTGATATCAACTCTACCCAAAGTTCCCTTATATAGGCACCAGGAGAACACTCTAGTAGATGACTCATCACTCTCTAAGTAACTATTAGGAGATGCATCTTTATCTCTAAGGAATCTCCTTTACACTTTGCATGCCTAGTCACTACTTTATATCACATCATACTAGCCACCTAGCATACACACCTATATTACATTATTGCTGTGGGTCCCATTACTGGACACATATCATATAATATATTATATTATTGCTGTGGGTCCCATTCCAGACTATAAATGAAAATAAATGAACTTCCATCGTATGTACATAATGGATAAGGTAATTTTTCATCTAAATTAAATCGTGTCACGTGTGACACGTAATTTTAGATAAGATCATAAAACCAATTCTAATTTATCGCGTCCTTAGTTTTGACTTCCACTTAAGATTTAAAAAACCTGAAAAGAGAAAATATGAAAATATTAGAGCAATACTTTTTAACCAATCACAAACCAAGGAGAGGCATGTCAAAATCATGAATATGGCGCCACTTCGGCTCGTACCATTGGCCACGGTCTGTTTTATCCTCTACTCTTCACAGTGGTGTAGTAATGCTGAAAAGCTTTTACTCATCTGGCCTGGGATCAATCACGCATCAATATTATATATATATATATATATATATATATATATATATATATATATATATATATATATATACTTGTATATATATGCATTGTACTTTGTTTAACGATGTTTTAGTTTATAGAAGAAACAAATTCTTCTGCATGCAGAGTTAAAATTTAATTTTTTCGTTACCAGCTGCAGCTTGAATTCAATTTATTCTTTTTGTGATGATGAATATATGTACAAAACTTGCAGATTCATGGCAACAAGTGGGGTTGATGCTGGTGACGGGCTTCAACTGCGGATACATACTGAGTTACTCAAATCTTATAATGGTGCCTTTAGGCTGGAATTGGGGGATTTTATGCATGTTCGTTATGGCGCTCTACACTGCTTATTTTCAATGCCTCTTGGCTGTTTTTCATTTTATCGACGGAAAAAGATTCATCAGATATCGAGACCTTATGGGCTTTCTTGATGGTAACTACTTGTTGCTAGCTAGCTCTTACAGTTACTTCGATCGTCCTCTTGAATAATTCGTCTCTTTCTTCCTCGGAAAATATATTATGTGACCTGGGTTATGCAATATTTGACCCTTGTTCTCGCCAACATGGGTTTTATTCTCCTTGCTGCTAGAGCACTAAAGGTAGGACAAAATTCTAGCTAGAGCAGCTGCGCATGCATGATCAGTCTTAATTAATGTCTTGCCCCTCGCACACATATTAATATATATTGATTTAATTTGCTTGTAAGTACAGGAAATCAATTCGGAATTCAGTGACTCTCCCCTGAGGTTACAAATTTGTATTATGATTACCGGAGTGACCTTCTTCATATTTGCATGTCTCACTCCAACGATATCAGCGATGAGAAGGTGGCTGATCGTCTCTTCCATCGTTACGATCACTTATATACTCATCCTTCTTGTGATCCTAGTTAAAGACGGTAGGTATTATTTATTGTTTTCATTTTGCGTTAATTATAGACATTTATACATAGGAGTTTTCAATTTAAATTTTTAAATAATTAGAAATATACATATTTCTAATAAATTAACCCAACAGGTGAACAGTTTTTCGGAATGTATAAAATTCACGGATGGAAGGTATTGTAATACATTATTATTTTATTTAAAGAAATAATATTTGTGTAGGGATAATGAATAACTGCACATTTTGAATAAAGTGAAGCATTAGGAGGTTAGATAATAGGTTTTGATTAATTGAGTATGCAGGAAATTAAAGTATAATTGGATACTTTTCTTTTGCCAGGTTTAAACTAATGATTGACCAAGCTATGTTTTTAATTATAGTTAGTTAAGTGGCATCAGTCGACCGTCTTTGACTTTTTTAATTTTTCTCAAGGTAAATCTAATAAACACACAGATTATGAGGTTGAAGGAAGCAAAACAGACAAAGTGTTCAATGCCCTTGGTGCAATCTCAGCCCTCATCTTCGCCAACTCCCCTGGCATGCTGCCGGAGATACAGGGTTTACAATAAGATCATCAATATATATCCTTGGATACTGAAATTCATGCATGCACATCATCTTTTCATGATATAAAATTAAGGAAGTCGCCATGAACAGAAATAACTCTTTTGTTGTTTTACGTTTGTCTTGTATGATATAGATATATATATATATACCAATGCAGTCGACTCTGCGCCAGCCAGTTGTCAAAAACGAGGAAAGCCCTGATCGCACAGTTCACAGTGGGGGTCTTATTTTACTACTGAGTGACCATTGTTGGATATTGGGCTTATGGCTCCACGGTATCCGTGTACCTCCCTGAACAGATAAGTGGGGCAAAATGGGTCAAGGTTTTTATTAATTCTGCAGTGTTCCTGCAAACTATAGTATCCCAACATGTAAGCTTCGTGTCTCTTCAATTTTGTTTAGCATATATGTCAAGCAGCACATATACGTATAACATACTATACGAATCTGTAGGATAAGTTTATGCTATTAATTACTTAGTTTCCTCATTTTCGGATAATTCAGATGTTTATTTCGCCGGTTCATGAGACCCTTGATACCAAGTTCCTGAAGCTGGAAGAGAGCATGTTTTCCAGAGAAAACATCAAACGAAGATTGTGCTTACGAGCCCTTTTTTTCACGGTAAATACATTTGTGGCCGCAGCTTTTCCTTTCATGGAGGACTTCGTGAACATGATAGGATCGTTTTCACTCATTCCTCTTACCTTCTTGTCTGCAAGCATGGTATTCATCAAGGTAATAATATTGACTGATTTGACTATATAATATTCCAACGACTGCTATAATTAAACAGATGGGAACTAGTTAATTACTCGATGTTTCTTGCTTAATTTGTTTTCTGTTTCAGGTTAAATCAAAGACAGCAACAATGGAAAAGAAAGCATGGCATTCGTACAACATTGTTCTTTTTTCTTTGCTCACAGTGGCAACCACAAGCTCTGCTGTACGATTAGTCATTAAGAATATTCAAGACTATAGTTTCTTCGCAGATGCATGAAAACATATCCCTACTCTTACCACTATCGATCTCATTTCGAGTATATGCATTGTATACACCTCCAATTATTATATAATTATTTCAACATAATTTTACAAGGACACCGGTAGCCTAGTTTGTTGGAAAGAGTGAAAAGTTCGAATTGAATATTGTAGGTTCCGATATATTGTCTAATTTAGGAGAAAAGTTATATATGTTAAATTTATTGTGTTGCGTAATTCGTATAGGAATTCAATGAAATTTCGTAATAATGTATATGTTTATTTTAACACTGTTATTTATGTTAGTGTTGATTATAATAAATAAAACATATATATAACTTGGTGTCACAAACCAAGGGCATAATACTATTAGGATCTAGATGAGATACACTATCAATTTGATAATAAAAAAAAATATTGTTGCTATATATATAAATTTATTCATACAAATCATTGTCACATATTTAATATATTTACAAAGTGAAAAAAATTAAGTAAAATAAGTGACAGTAATATAATATTATCATATTAATTTATATTAACAGAATTTGTATATATACTAATTTGTATCATAATATTACTTATAAAATAAAATAAAATGTATATCGAAATCTCTAAAAACAGTCGAGTTCAATATCACAATTGATGTCTAATTGGTTCTTAAAAACGAGATAATTATATAACATTAACAAAAAATTACAAATTAAATCAAAGCGACAAGGCCGACTTACTACTAAAAGCTTCATAGAATCTTAAACCACATGTATAGTTGAAGCAAATTCAAACACAAATTAAGATGAATCTTCAAGCAATTTTTCCGAGAGAGTACCTAAGAGGCAAACCGTGAAGGCCGTGACCCATGGCCATGATAGGTCTCTGATTTCCACATTTCATGGTAGTAGTTTTAACCTGCTGCATAACCAAATAACTTCCACCAAAAAGATCATTTATATGAGCTTGCCCCTTCTTCAATCTCTTCAAAGCCTTTTTACATGAAACTTTAACTCTAGTGAGAAACCTTGCTCTTTTCCTCGATAACCTTCTCAAGCCTGGGATCCGAAGCTTCAATCGCTTCCCAACTTTAAACTTTCTAATCCTGCACCACTTCCTTGTCTTTCCTAAAGCCCACTCTCGATCTGCTTCTTCGTCAAATTCTCTGTCGTATCTGAGTCTATGATATGAGAACTTGGACAGTGAAGACATTTCAGAAGCAGTAGTGCGATAGTCTAGTTCAGCCATCAAGTAAAGAGACATTAGATGAGCCTGTGAGAGAAAAGCAGTAGCGTGTAGTGATTTGCTTTTATTCCGTGTCTACAAGTGGTGTGAATGGTCCTATAATAACTCATTTGCTAACTAACGAAAATGAAACAAAGGTACAGAAACTGGTTGGATGTATTAAAGGTAGCCCACACGGAGCTGGAATTTGTTGGTATCGGTAGTTCAATGTAATAAAAAAAAATCTCTTGCTACAACTACCTTAAGAGTGGCTGCGATTTCCTAAATGTATTAAAACCATAAATTGCTTCTTACTGTAGCAGTTAATTACGACGAATAATGCAGGGGCATTACAGTATACAATTTCATCCATGAATTATTGATGTACAAAATTAGTTATTAAATTAAAGCTCTATGTCGTGCAGCGAGAGAGTTCAATTGCTGGATCCAAACAACAGCACCTATTTTTTTCACTTCAGTAGTATTGAATAACAACTCATTAATGTATAACCATCCTAGTTTGTTTATGAAAAAAAGAAAGAAAGGAAAACTATACTTAAAATAGGAAAAGTTGATCAAGCATGCAAGAACCTAACCCAACGAGATATGCTTGGAATCTCTCCATTCACCACAGTTATCAAGTAATAACCCGAAGGTGCAACATTCGAAGACGGGGGCGCCTCCACAACTGCACTCATTGATCCATTCTTAGCCCTCGCTATACTGTTGCAATTGAGTCTTAACATCCTTTGATTCATCGAAATTGAATGTGTTGCGAATGGGGGCGCGTATGCAGTAAAGTCAACCTTATTGCTAGGCTTCCTCCCTGGCATGAACTCAACAACGAACATTTCTCCATACTTAACACCATTCATGCTGCTATTATAGTATACTGTCAAATTGCCTGGCCTCCAGTCATGGTATTGCCTATCCATATAATGGGGGACAAATGCTTGTAGTCTTAGTTCAGTTGGATAGGTCACATTTCTGAAAGTGTAGCTGTTGTTAGGATTACCACCAGCAACTAAGATTCTGAATCAAGTAAAAGTATAGCCGACGAGTGATACGTTCTTGCTATTTTGGTGGATGCTAGGGCTGAAAATCTTCTGTCTCGCGTTTTCTTTGGCTTGTAGAGTTATGGTTGGAGTGAAGGATCTTCTGCGTTGTTCCATCCAGCACAACCACGTTTTGCACCATTGATGATCAGGATATGACCAGTGGGGAGAATCATCATGTCATTTAAGAGACGGGGTTCGGGCGTGTTTTCCATATTCCATATGTGTCTGTTTCCTGTAATCACCATTCTCCCACAAGTACTTAGTCCTTAGTCCTTTTAAGAATCACCATTCTCCTGAGGCTGAACCTCCACATACCATGACTTCCACCTTTTGGAAATTGTTTGTGTGGTCTAAAGGGAGAATCACTGATGAGCCTGAGCTAGGGTAGTTTCTTGATCCATCCCCAGGAATTTTAGGAAAGGTCTTGACTACTCTGTTATGTCTATAATCGAAAAGGACTGAATCCCTATTGGCAAAAATAAACAAATTGCCATCCGAGGAAAGGTGAAGGAAGGAATAGAGGTTGTTTCCTCTAGCATTCCTGTCATCAGTCTTCTGCAGGAAAGGAAGATCAAAAGACTTGTCCCTAGAGGACAATTTTGGTACAAGTTCATAACCAAACGCTCTTCTCCCACCAACAACGATTACCCGATCATTCTCAGGCAGTATCTGATTCGAAGCATACCAACGCTTACCGAACAGTGACCGCTTTGATTGCTTCCAATCACACCGGCCATTTTCACAAGGCTTGAAATATCTTATTCTTCGCGAACCACTGCCATATCCACCGCTTCGTAAAAGTGTCCCGTTGCTCAAGAAAGAACCTGAGGAGCACCATGGATCAGTGTCAACTCTTAGAGGCCTGATTTCGTTGCCTGAAATGTTGTACTCAACAGAATGAGCAAAACAGGACCAGTCTTCTAAGTCCTCGCGGGTGCCTCTACACCCTGTTCCATTGTATGACGGAGTGCGTACCCAGATGGGCCTGCTCCTGTTTGATCAAACATTATGACAGTGTTGTGATGAGTTAATGCCATATGCATAGCTACCACGCCGGTGGTATTAAGAAGGAGCTGCCATTCTCCTTGTGTCCCTCCCCAGGGGGCGCCAGCTGCACCGCTAAATCGAACACAATGTAGTAGGAGTACGGTGGCGGTGATCGTGAATTTTATATGAAAAAGTAAGTGTTCCTTGCCTGCGAAGTGAGAAACAAATTATTGCGTTGTGACTGGTGGTAAGTGAATTTCTTTATATGGTTCAAGCTGATTAGCAATCCATGCATTCAAGGGACTTGTGAATTCTAAAAATGCAGTAAATTTATTCGCTAATCAATCTTTTTGTGAGCGAAATGGACGTAGTCTGACGCATTATGCGTAATCCAACTTAAACGGTAGTCATATGATCAGTAGATTGTCCCAACTTATAATTTGTTGGAAGATCAATCTGTCTATACTCACAAATTTACGAGTTCTATGCATGATTCTTGACTGATGGCCAAATACAAAGACATCGTGACTTGCATCGCAGCCAATATTCAACTGGTAATATTGCATAATGTTGGCGGTGGATATAAAGCGAGCTCAGTATGAACAAATACTGCATCCAAGACTCAAAAGAAATAAGGTTATCAATGGAAAATTGAAAGCAATCTGCATGAGAATGGTAACTACATTTACAATTAAACACGACAGTCAACAAAAATTATTATGCCAATGACATACACCGGGCCATCCCATGGCTGATAAATCCTTCAACAAACAGGTCATCAATTGACAAACGATGTATCAAGAACATTTTTAGGCTGAAAACTAGAACTTTGTACACATTCAGATGGGTACGGTATCCCAATCCTTTGAACTGCAGGAGATCTGATATGGCAAACAGTCATATCCAGCACTGACATTGCCAACCAAACAGAAACTTGGAAATAATTTACAGGCAAATCAGCAGCAAGCAGCACCAAAAATTCAGGCAAGCAGATGCCATTTAGTAAAGCCTTATTCTGGTCTGGATGGTGCTGCGGCAAATAGGGCATAACTCTAGATCTTGTCCACACTCGCAGCAAGTCTGCAAATGAATAGATTCATAAATACACTCTACCAGCCATTCTTCAAAAGTAAGCAAAAAAATGCATAGCCACATTACCTGATGACCACAACCAAAGGCCATATTCTTTGGATCGGTAAGGCATATAGGACAAACCTATAGGAATCACATTGACAAAGGTTCAAAATACTAATGACTTTGAAGTAAAGATATTCAATCTACTGTCAGATCAAATGCTAATTATTGGTAATACAAGGGAAAAAGGAAAGTACATGATTATCAGAAGCAGAAATTGCAGGTGGAGCACTGCCAACAACTCTATCATGTCTACCTGAAGGAGCACTTGGATGAAAACTACTTGACCTTGAGGTTTTTGGAGTGCTTAGGGAAGCTGCACCATATTGAGGAGGGGGAAGAGAAACTCTATCAATAGCCTTCCCTCTATGAGCACTGATTGAGATGAAAAGATAAAACAATAGCAATTGAATTTAGCCTGTGGCCATGGTAGCAAAACATCAGGAACCTAACTTAGATTAGTAAAACTTTTACCCCAATATATTAAGTTCTAGTGTCGCTTTGTACTGAGCAGGTATCTCCATTAAGGCTCTAAGAGCAAACTCAGCTTCTTTTCTGGACCGATCAATATTCTTTGACATAATTTCCGTAAAATTCACAAACTACAGAACACAAAATGACAATGATTTCTTAACTAAGGCAAAGATACAAGCTACAAAATAGCAAATCTAATTGCCACCTGGATATACTTGCCTGAAAATTATCAAATGCTCGGGCTGGAATGTTATCATCAAATTCCCTCATCATGTCCCATGGCCCATCTCCAACCCCCACTAATATAATTGACAAGGGGTATTCACTGCAAAACAGTAATGTGTCAAAAAGGGGTTAGAAAGAAAACATCATCACAGAAGGACGTAGACTGAACATTCACCTTGCTTTAACAATTGCTTCAACAGTCTTCTTTTCCTGTGGACTTAGTTGGCCACGCTCGGTGTCAACACTTCTTGTCACCTGTAAAACCGAAGTTTGAATTATAGCATACAGAGTGAAGTTGAAATAAGAACCATGGTAAGGATGCACCAAAAAATCATGTCGCTGGCCAGGAAGCTGGATCTAATTGCACTTTTTTGTGCAGTAGCATATAGTTTACTGATTGCAAGAACTATCTCTTGCACTTATGACTACCTACCACCATTGCAGCAGGTATTTTAGTGGCAATTCATTTATTCACATTTTTGGTTTATTATTTCATTTAGTGTCTTCTAAGCAAAATTTTACAAACCTTACACATATGGTTTCATCACTCGTTGTCAGAACTAATAAACTATGTTTTATCTATACTCGATATCAGAGAGCCTGGAATTATCTCACTTATAAACTGAGAAAAAGAGAAAAGAAATGATAAAACCATGTCAATCGTGAAGCTCACGTGGTAGCTTATAGATTTTCAACGATTATTAACAAACATAGAAGAGATAAAATTTACCTGTCCATCGGCTATTATCAGTAAAACATGGTACTGGCCACCACTTTGCTCAACAATGGTGATGGCCATTTCAATGATAGGGGCAAATGACGTTGGTCCTGTTAAAAACAGAAAAAAGGTAGAAACAAAAAGACAATAAATTATCATCTAAAGCAACCAGCCAAAGCATGAAGGAAAAAGAAATAATCGAACCAATAACAACCTGCAAGTCGTAAGTGAGGAACCAATTCTCTGTATCGGCTCAACACTTCTTCAAATCCATTACAAAACCTCTCCTCCGGATAGAAACTGAACACTTCTTGATCATGCGTTGAAGCTGCCAGTTCACAGAATCAATTCAAATTAAATTACCAACAGACCAGTACATAAGAAGTCGAAGCAAAAGCACTTAAATAGGAATAAAAAATAAAATAAATACCATCTCCAAATCCAAAACATGGAATTAAGTTATCCTCGTCAAAGGAAGACAGTGTTTTTCCAATAATAGATATTGCTTGTTCGTAGGGGTTTTGATCATCTCCAAAGTGATGTAGACATCTCCGTTGGAATGATCTTGCACCTATTAACAAACTAGGTTAGTATGTTTCACACTAATGTGAAAACAGAACGTACATGCACCCAAACAAGGTCAAACCTGTCCACTCATTGCTCTTTGTGAAATCAATACCAACAATGAGATTTGATGACTCCAGCCCAGCACGTGCCAGCGCATCTGTAACCTGCATGTAAAGACGAGTTCAACACAGCAATTTTGGCGGAGCAAAAGAAATAAAATAAAATCATTATCAATGTTAAATTACCAACAGCAAGTGAAAAGCATTTTATTTTCCAAGAAGGATGTAGGCAAACCCATGCAGTTAGTCAGCCATATAGTCTTCAGAATAAATGATAAGCAAAAAACATTGAATTCCAAAGATGCAAGAAGAATAACCAAAATTCCTTCTCATTTTCTACCCTTCTAGTACCTTGAAACAAATTTAGACTCTAAAATGGCTGCATACAACAAAAATTTCATTCACAATCAAGGGAGCCTTTAAACACATCCCGCAAATGAACATTTCTGCCTATTTCTTCAGAAACTAGGCACATTTCTGACATCAAAACCATACATGAGAAGAGCAATATGTATCTTACCTGCTCCAGGGTATTATAATTATCATCTATCTTGGAATACTTCCTCTCCAACATCCTTTTGGCGTCTGGAGCCCGACCACTGTAGCTTTGAGATGGAGGGGCATAATACTGCTGTGGCATGTATTCTTGACTTGGTTGAGCATATGGCTGTGAATAGTTGTGATGATTCCATGAATATGAACTAGGACCAAAAGAGTGCTGCCGTGAACTAGTCCGTTTTGATATTATCCCACCCATCAATTCTATATAATTAGGATATTCTGCACATCCAACAAATGTGAACACAACTAAGTGAAGTAACCATAATTATAAAGGCCTTCAGAAGATTCAACTCTGAGAAACCAAGTTGACCACAGGAAAAGTCTCAATAATACCAGGTACAGCAACTTAGTGGCAACTGGACTGATTGAAAACTACTCCATGTGATGTTTCACTGTTTTGCAGGCAATCTTTCACCGTATTAGAAAATTTAAATTCAAAATTATACTTAGCCAAATGTGGGGTCAGTAAGAGAAACAACGACAATCGGAAAAAGAAAGAAATCGAAGTACTTGATGCCTGACCACATTAAGGGGAATCAACAATGTATAAGGAGAATGCATCTTAATTCCAGAATTTTTCAATATAGAATCCAAAAATTTCAAAAGTCTGGTCATTATTAAGAATAATAGACAAAATTTAGATATTTCTCCAATAATAAAACATACTCCAAAAGTCATAGAAAGCATATACTCTCCCTGTTAAAATCTGAAACTGATAATGACTTTTTGCATCAGGACTAAAAAAAAAGATCTCCAAAAGTCATAGGAGGGCAAATACTCTCCCTATTAAAATCCAAGAACATACTCCGGGACAAAAATAAAGAAAACCAACAGTGCGTTCTGTCTAAATTGGGACCTATCCAACAATTAGCAACTGAAAATAGGAAGATTAGATCATTAACAGCGTCAAGGTAATGAAAGAAGAATCCCAGCAAATAAATTTCTATTTCTAGTAGTTGAAATCGGAAACAAAGTCAAAATACGACAGACAAGACAGCATTGCAACCCAATCTGCAGATAAATATAAGTTAGCAGGGCATACCTTAGTTTAGTCAGTAAAACGTGCTCTGTATCAGAAGCATCTTGGTTTGTAGATAAGAGTCAGATGATAGTAATGAGGGAAATGGAAATGGAAATGGAAATGGAATGGAATGGAAGAGGAGTCAGTTGGCGAAAAGTCCGTGTGCTCGCTCTCTCTCTCTCTCTCTCTCTGATTTTGTACTTGTAGTTCCAGCGAGTTAACTTGTAAGTGGGCATGTGATAGGGAGTTTCTTGTGCAGGCTGTTTCTGCGAAGCTTCCTTTCTTTCGCTTAGAATAGTACTTGTTACAGCAGATCTCTTTTTTTTTTTTCAAAAAAAATTTCTGGTGCGTTTTGTCTTTGTTCATTGTGCCACCCGTTCTCCACTTTGTAGGGTTTACCTGCCTCCATCCACCGTACCAAAAACTTGAAAACAGTTTCACAGTCCTAAACCGGAAAATCCTTTAATATCATTAAATCATAATTCCATTTTCATGATAAGTTGAGGCTGCCAAAATTTTTTGGTATACAGAAAGTTTAAGGTTTTTCATTTATATCAAATTGAAAATGTCTCACATTTCTCTCTTCAAAGGACGCTAAATTAGTGTTAATTTGTATAACAGAAATTTATATAAATATATTATTGAAATAAATATTTTATCATTCATGTTATTCTATATTTTTAATTTTAGATATATCTCAACATCTAGTATCTTATTTAAAATTTAAATGATGTGTCAACTAAAACGATATTATTATTATTATTATTACTATCTCAACGCAAATAATTAATATGTTTTTAACCAGTGCTTTTTATTTAATCTTAAAATTACAGTATTTATTTTTACTTTGATAATTAATATTTATTAAGTACCCACTCAATTATATCTAGCAGACTTCTATTTGACAACAATTAAAAATTAAAAATATCCATATTTTAATTTTAAATATATGTCAACGATGAATTTAAAGAAGAAAAAAATCTTATTATAAAGTACTAAAGAGCAAAGATTTTTCTTATATATATTTTGATATAAATTACAAAAGAAAACTGGTACATGTTAATCAACATTTTCGTGATTGTTAGATATCTTATATGGATGGGACCCTGCTGTCCTTTTAGCGTTTTTGTTAAGATACAAATGACTGGGACTAATCTTTCAATAAAGTAATGGGATTTGTGACATATAATAGAGATAGACTTGATATAATATTATTATATGTTTAACTTATGAAGTTCAATTGCTTACGGGGTTTGCTTAAGATTGAAGCAGTAATTAAGTAATTGATAATCATCTTTTATTTACCTTTTTTTTTTCTAAAGATAAAAACACTGCTCAATACAGATGGGGATAAGAATGTCGTGTTTTTTCCTTTTTCTTGTCCACTACTTAACTTATCTTTCCTTTTTTCACCTTTTCCTTTATTACTGTTTTTGGCTTGTCTAGCTAATTTTTCTGAAAGGGATCAGATTACATATCGGTCCCGCCAAGATCCCTCCTGATAAGGAGATAAATATCATCAAAAGAAAGAAGGGATAAAAGACAAAGCCTGCCCCACTTCGGACCCATATCAGGATACAAACAATGGCTCTAACAACCTTTAATTTCTCACAAATCATGTTGTATGAGGCTAAGAAATTTGTGATATTACATTATCATGCATACTGGCAACTTTTACAGATTGAAACAAGGAAAATTCGATCACAGCAGAGCATGTTTTCTGAAAATCTCTAGGTGTATACAATATTAATCCTTATAAATTAGCTGGTGTAGCCACCGCACAAAGAGGAGTTTTCTTGTGCATTGTTATCCCGAATGCTTCTTCCATATCCATGTCTTCAATTTTCATCCCTGGTGGCAAGCTCCAGTCAAAACGATACAGCAAATTTGCGAGTGCTAGCTCAAGGATTGGGATGCCGAAATTCATTCCAGGACAACCCCTCCTGCCTACTCCAAATGGAATCAACTCAAAGTTTTGTCCCTTGAAATCAATTGTGCTGTTCAGGAATCTTTCAGGTCGAAACTCATCGGGATTTTCCCAATATTTGGGGTCTCTTGCTATCGTTTTTGCATTGATGAATACCCTTGTTCCGCAAGGAATTCTGTATTCTCCTACCATGCAATCCTCGGTAGTTTCTCTAGGAACTAGTAAAGGAGCTGGCGGATGGAGTCTCAACCCTTCCTTCAGCACCAACTTTAGGTACATTATTTTTGAGAGATCACCTTCTTCCACCTTGTCTTTTCCTTTGACAACTTGTCTTACCTCATTTTGCGCTCTTCTCATCGCGGATGGATTCCTGACAAGCTCCGTCATTGTCCATGCCAGTGTGGCTGAAGAAGTATCCGTCCCCGCAACAAATATGTCCTAATAATAATCATTCTTGTATTTATTTAGCAATATTTCAAACTTGAAAGCGAATAGCAAATAAATGAAAACAAGGAGACTCAAATAAAGACAAATTAAGCACATAAGCTAGAAGAGGTATTGAGCATACCATGAGGACGCTCTTAATTTGTTCATTGGTTAGTGCTATCGTTTGACTTGAATCCCTTTGAATTCGAAGAAGCACATCAACAAGATCTTCTTGCTCCGGCTTAGACCTTCTGGGATCGAGATGTTGCTCTATTTCTTCATCATATAACCTGTCAAGTTCTCTAAAATTCTTCTTCATTCTTGATTCGCGGCCATTAAACTTATTAAGCCATTCCATCCATGGAAAAAAATCTGCAATACTAGATTCTCCCATCAAGGCCTGCATTTCACGCATCAAGTCGTCAAACCTACTTGTTCCAGTATCTGCTCCGCTGTCGAACTTTTTACCGAAGGTTACACGGCATACAATGTTATTTGCTAGCAGAAATATCAATCTACTCAGATTAATTGGCTCAACCGATCGAGCTATAAATTCAAGCATCTGCTCCACTTCTTCATTTCTTACTGCCTGGAATGATTGGACCCTCTTTGAACTCAGCAATTCCAATATTGCGATTTTCCTAATCTCCCGCCAGTACTCACCATAGGGAGCAAAAGTTATGTTGCTGTTGTCGTAACTAAATTGATTTGCAGCAAATAATTTAGGTCTACCTGAAAAAATAAGATCATGGGTTTTGAAGATGTCTTTAGCAACATCAGCTGAGGAAATTACCAAAGTGGGAAGTGATCCAAGTTGCAAGAACATGAGCGGACCATAATCATTTGAAAGTTTTTGCAGTGATACATGGGGTAAATCCCCAGATAGTTGGTGCAGATTTCCTATAAGAGGTAGCCTCTTAGGGCCAGGAGGAAGCTTCCATGCTTGAGCTTTCTTCCTTTTCTGCCTAATCAATAGCAGCAACACAAATGATGAGGCACTAATTATAAGGAGCGTCAGGAGAAATTCAGCAATCATAGTGCAGGCAGTCGCCCTGAAGTAAAAATGAAGAACGTTGTGGTGGTGCCTAACTGCTGCTCCCTGGTGAAATTAGGCCGCCAATTGATAGGTATCTGTAAGCTCTTTTTTTGTTTAATGCATCTACATTATAATCTTACATATAAATATATCAGCAACAACAATAGTAAAAGAAATGGCCATGGATGTCCTTGTCTTGGCTTGGATACATCATGCATCTCTTCAGTCAACATTTCTAATCAATGAAATTTCTCTAATTAATGCTACCCAGTCGCTATTTTTATTCGATGGGATACTAACAAATAAATCCTTAATTCCTATGACAATAATCAAATTAACCCGTTCAAAGTACTCTTATATAGAAGTATATTTTTTTTTCTAATATTACAATCTAGTAATACTTACAAAAATTTAGATAAACGCTATTATAGTATACTCAAAAATTTACTCACAAATATAATTAATTAGATTTTTACTCTCCTATTAAAAGAAGTTTACACAAAAGTTTGAGAGAATGTCAGGTAATGTGAAAAAATCCTAATAATCAAAAACTAATAAAACTCAAATTTGCGCCTACTCATTGTGCCAAATGTATTATGGTGTCATTTTAAATTTAAGGGTATTTAAATTATTCTAATAGGGAAAGAGGACCATTTTGATATAAATAAAAATATATTCTTGTTTAAATAAAATATAAAATATTCAGAAATCCAAATATTATTAACCCTATATTTCACCATTCAATAGAGGCTGCTGTGGGTCTTTCATTTAATTTAATAGCGGGAAATTGATAGATGCCCTCTCAATTATTGAAAACAGAGGATGCTATCACTGTATTAAAAATGACAGATATCTAATTCTATTAATAAATGATATATATCTTTTAATGTTAGTTTATCGTTAATTCGATCAGTTAATTTATTATTATTTATATTCTTAAATATTTATAAAATAATAATATAATATGTATTTTATTTAAATATAATAAGTTAATTTATATTTTAATATTTTTATAATATATTTTTTTAATTTTAACAATTTACTCTCTATTTAATATTTTTTACAATATATTTAATACTAAATAAATTTTTTAATTTAGTTACTTTAATAATAAAATCAAAATATATAATTATTAAAGAATTCAAATAATAAATTAAATCACACTCATATATTAAAATATTTTTTATTTTCTTCTTTTATTTTTATAGTAATAATTTGATATTTAATTATTAAAAAATTGAATTGAAATATTTTTTAATATTTTATTTTTATATGTAAAATATTTATCTAAAAAATATTTTAAAATTAAAATTAAATTGTATTAGTTAGTTAGAATATAAAATATATCTAATTATTAATTCTATTGACAAATGATACTAAATTTTTTGAAAATATAAATAAAAGTTAAAAAAAAGAAAATCTTGATTAATTTGATTTATGGTATATAAATATATTATAACATATATTTGCTATTTATATTTTTTATTTAAATTTTTATATATTTAAAAAATATATAATAAATTTAAAATATTTTTTAGATAAATATGTTACATGTAAAAATAAAATATTAAAAAATATTTGAATTAAAATTTTTTAATATTTAAATATCGAATTATTATTATAAAAGTAAAAGAAAAAAGTTAAAAATATTTCAGTATACAAGTATGATTTAACTTATTATTTAAATTTTTTTAATAATTATATATTTTGATTTTATTATTGAAATAATAAATTAAAAATAGTATTTAATCTTGAATATATTGTAAAAAATATTAAATAAAGACTAAATTATTAAAGTTAAAAAAATATATTATAAAAAATACTAAAATATAAACTAAATTATTATATTTAAATAAAATATATATTATATTATTATTTTATAAACGTTTAAAGATATAAATAATAATAAGTTAACTGGTGAAACTAACAACAAACTTAACACTGGAACATAAAAAAATATGTGTTATTTGTCAATAAAATTAAGGGTATCTGTTATTTTTAATATACCAAAAAAATATCTGTCTTTTTCCAATAATTAAGGGCGGCATATGTCATTTTCTTTCATTTAATAGTTCAATCCATAGGCTGCCACTTGGATGACAATTTGAGGGACCCTGAATCTAATCATACGAGTTTGACGCACAGAAAAAATTTCGTAGCAAATTCAGTGCAAACCTGTGTTTACTAAATATTTCCCAACACTTATTATAAAACACATCTACAATTTTGATAATATTTAATTTTTTAAAATTAAAGATAATAATATATATATATATCATATTAAGCTGATACAGATAATTATTATATCTTTATTAAAAATTTTAAATGAATTTTATAGTTATTTATCACCTAAAAGATCTTATAAATTTTGTATTTTTATTCACAATATTCTTGATTAAAATTTTAGATGAGAAATCATTAAAAAATTTATTTGTAGAACTTTGTAATTAGACGAATTTAGATAGGAAACATTATTTAAAAAGAAAAGAGATTATCTTTTCGCAAGTTTTAGTTTAAAAATTCAATATGAAAATGAGTTAAATAGGTGCTTGTATAATATATATTCAATAAGTTGATACACATAACGAAATTTATTTAATATTCATGAAATGAATTTTTATAATTAAATTTTAGCCGAAGTAATTGATACAAAAATATAAACTTTTAAATAATATATTGTAATAAATGGTATAATATTAACATATTATTATTGAAATATAATTTAATTAGCGGGTTTACCTACACATACAAATTTAATATAAAATAGAAAAATTAGGTATATATAGATTTAGGAAGAATATACGGGCATGGAAATAGGAGTTCAGATTGTTGAATAGCCACAACCTTGTGAGATCTAGAAAAGTGAAGAAATAAAGACAAATTTTCATTTTAATATAAAATCTTGCAATTAAGGTTTCTATTTAATTTTTTGTTAATAAAACTTGAATAATGTATTTGCTCATAATAAATATACAATTTGGTCAATTTGATTTGTAAATAAGTAAAATGCCCTAAGACTATCCTCTCAATACAATAATAATAAACAACAAGAGTTCAATAATTTTTTTTGTTGCAAAAATACAGTATATTAATCAAAGCTCTGTTAGATCATCTATAGGCAGAGGGTGGTTGTTGAGATAACCATCAAAATTGCTCCAATACTAATTGATTTCGTTTAATTTTATAACGATTTATATAGCTAAATTTACACATATGTCACACTCTCAACAAATTTTTGATATAATATTATTATATTATATAAATGCAAAAACGCATATGTATAAAAAAAAAAGTGTAATTATCAATCCCCAAACTCATATGATCAATTTTTAGAATTGTAATGATCGTGTGATTGGTATGTGTTTTTCACAAAAAATTGTGATCTCAAGTCACAAACATTGATTTGATAATCCCTAATTGTATTTTAAAGGAATTTTAGGTGTGAATTTATGCATTTTACAATTTTAAAAATTTAATATTTTAATAAAATTATCCTGCACCGAAGGATTTAATAACTTCTTCAGTAGTTTTTGTGAAAAAAAAATTTACTTAATTTTTTATAATGTATATTAGATTATTATAATTTTACGAATAATATTACACATTTTAATTAAATAAACTTAATTTTTTATAATGTATATTAGATTATTATAATTTTACGAATAATATTACACATTTTAATTAAATAATTATATCTTAAATTTCATATTAAGCAGTGATACTATATTCATTGACTTTACGGTATTTTATTATTCAATTGATGAAAGTGATGTATAAAATTTAAGAATAATATTTGAAAAATGTGCAGCACTACTCTATTTTTATTTATAAATTTTTTTCTTAAAAAAAAAAAACAGAAATTAGGTATTTTATCGAATAGCGTGCAAGTGTTGTTCTTGTGGATAACCCGACAGGCGATAGTCACTCACAAAATCTATAAAATTTTGGTTTTTTCCTGTTCTTCGTTAGATCGATTCGTAGTCGTGAAGAGGAGGATAAGCAAATTCAAAACTGAGACTTAAATTCTCATCTCCGAAACGCTTACTGATGGAATCTCTGGCCCTTCCTACTGTCAATGCGCTTACAGGTTCACGTTCAAATTTTCACAAAACACAGAGCAGAATACTATATGGGAAAGCTCGTTACTTGAAATCATCAAACCCATATTCTCTTAAACTTGCACCACCTTACAGTACTTACCCTTTTGTAAGCATAAGCTCCATTTGTTTCCAGTTCTGATTAATGGTTTTTCGTCATTTGTTTTTCCTTACTGTCTCTAGAGAGGGGAAATTGAGATGAGATGTCTTTTGTTTTGATTAGAATTCGGGTGGTGTTCGAATGCAAGCTGGTGGAGAAGATTACGAGTTGAAGCAAATGAGAGATATGGCGGCTGCAAAGAAGAGATGGGATTCTCTGGTATTTCAAATCATTTTATGGAAATATTTAGTTTCTCCTTTGTTAACTATTATAAATGCGGGGTTGTTAATTTTTTGTTCATTTAGGTTCAATTTTAGTTGAGTTTTGGGATTTCAAATGTTAATAATACTTATCTTACACAATATACTTATCAGCCATGTTTACTGAACATGAAAACGACGACATTGCCTCATTTATTTCCTAATAATGTGCTTGAAGATCTTAATTTGGTTGTTCCACTGTATTTTGTGTATAGATCAGGGAAGGAAAAGTAAAAGTTCTTACACCAAGGGAATCTGGGTATGCTATTCAACTTTCTGACAAAACCTTACTTGACGTTCGGCCATCTACTGAGCGCAAAAAGGTGAAATGTTTTTCCTTCATCCTCGTTTAAACTTAATTCATTAAAACATAAGAAATGAGTATAAGTTGCATATCGGCTTTAATTCAAAAGAAACATGCTGTATTTGTAGATAGACTTCCTCCACTATGGGTTACTACATTAATAGTAATGCTGATTTTCATGTTACATTTGTAATTTCATTAACTTTCCCCTCTTAAAAGGACCATAATGGAATGTCACTTCAAGTATATTGAATTTGAAATTTTATTGGCTCAAGTAATACTCTTCTGTGTTTGGAAGCTGTTTAGAGAGTTTTCCTCTTCTTGCTCGCCCTTTTCCACCTTTCTTTGGATCACTTTATGGTCAATGTCATCTTCAATGTTCATTTCATTTTCTCTGGTCATTGGATCTTCTTATGTTTCTTCCCTGCTTCGAAGGCTTGGGTTAAAGGCTCAACCTGGATTCCGATCTTTGAAATTGATGACCAATTGGATGCTGGAACACTTTCCAAAAAGGTCACCAATTTTGTTATGGGTATGTGACAGTCTGTGAAACTACTGTTTTTGGACTTTGCTGATTTTTCTTCTTAAATTGAGTTATTGTTGTGTAGGAGGTTGGTGGAGCGGTGTGCCTACTTTATCTTATGATAAGTATGTTTTAAATTCCTTTTCAAGTTCTTAATGTTGAAGTTTTATGCCTGTATTTATTCATAGACATTAAATTCCAGTGTCATTGTTTTTTCTTTCATAGGCAGTTCTTAGCAAGAGTTGAGGAGAAACTCCCAAAAGATACAGATCTAATTGTTGCATGCCAGAAAGGATTGAGGTTAATCTTTTGTTAAAATTAGTTGTGCTTTAGTTAATTAAAATTCATCAGTGCCTTGGATAACTAATTGTCATTGCATATTTTTCTTCGCTAACCATAGTTTTCTGAAAGGTCTCTAGCTGCTTGTGAGCTATTATACAATGCTGGATATAGAAATCTTTTCTGGGTTCAAGGGGGCCTGGAAACTGCTGAAGAGGAGGTATGTGTGTTTCCAGTGTGAAGTTGCGAATTTCCCTTTATTTTTGTGTTTTACATTTCCTTTTGATTCTGGTTTCCTTTTCTATCTCTTTCTCCAATTGAAGAGAAGTTTGGTAATCTAATGAGTCTTAACTTTGGATTAGGATCTTGTCAGAGAAGGTCCTCAGCCTTTGAAGCTTGCTGGAATTGGAGGGGTTTCTGAGTTCCTTGGGTATATATCTCAGCTTTGCAACAGTTTTTGTTTTGAAATATTTTGTATTCATTTATTTTCTATCTTTGCAATGTTTTCTGTTTTGAAACATTTCGTACTCCTGTATTTCTTTTTCAGAAACATATACATAATGACCATTTATCTTGTTAGAATTTTGAGAAACTAGTGAGGTACAATGAGAAATCTAATAACTATTAAGGAATTCCATGCACAATTGTGGAGAGAGTTTTTCTGAAATTGTACAATACTTATTTTTTATTTGGCTTGTCAGATAGAATGTTATCAAATGATAATTCTAGAATTATCCAAAATTATTTTCCTGTAATTTATAGGTGCACTAGAAATATTCATGTAACATGCTCAAGCGTGGGTTGGAGATAATATCAATGTTTTTTACTGCAGTTCCATGCATCTCATGTATCTCACTGTGGTTTATGGAAGCTAAATCCGATAAATGCCTGGTAATTCCATAATTCTCGAAACACGGTTAAACTCCCTCTAACTCAATGCTCAGGCTGGTTGTGTTGGAAATAGATATCGTACATCTGTTTAATATATAATAGATTCTCCCTATGGTCTGTGTGTTGTATCACCAAATAGGAACAATAGGCAGGAAAAAACTTAGAGAGAAATGGGAGAAATCTAGAAGAAAGGGGAGTCACAATGAAGAAATACGAGAAAAACATCGTATTTTTTATTTAACAATCTCCAAGTCTACTTTTAAAGCCTTAAATAAGGCCCTATTTATATTGTTTATAAACCTAAGCAAAAAGGAAAGCAATCTACTTCTAATAAGAAATAAGATTGCTACCCTAACAATAACAATGAAAACAAAAACAACCAAAATGAGTAACCCTAGCATAGCTGTTATAAAATATTAAAGCCTCGCCTAAATAAAATAAGAAAAACAAAAACAATTTTCCAAAACTTGCCTAGCACGTTCTACATCGCTTAAGACTTGGTTATTGAAATTTATGTCCTAATATCTTCTTTCAGAATATTTCTAGCTCACAAAATTTTGTGGTTGTACTCCTTACTATCTGTAATACATCTCCTTTGATGTCTTATAGTACATTGCAGCTTGTGCAATAGATTTATTTGATCTTATGATGATGGAAATTTGTTGATTTAGTATGCTGCACTTTACCTCAATTTTTCTCACTTTCAGTTGGACAGATCAGCAGAGAGCCCAAGCTGCCAGAGAAGGTTGGGGTTATCGATTAGTATTCTCTGCGCGCCTGGTAATTATTTTCTTAGTAAAATGGTGTACTGTTTGGCCTCCAATTAATAGCTATATTGGTGAGACTAATATTGTGTTGTTTTGGCCACAGGTTGGAGTGTTTCTGGCTGCTGATGCCTTGTTTATTGGTGCTCAGCAAGTAGGTCGTTATATCCAGGCTATAAGATCTCACTGAAATTAAGTGGTTAGGCTTAGTTGATTTAAACATCAGAGACAAAACTCTTCAGTGATGATTGACCTCAAAGAGACCAGATATCTGAGGATCCAATTTTGGAAGCTAGAGTAGTTCACAAAGCGGATAGCATATGCAATTTTAGTTATTAGTTCCTTGAAAAACATGTTTTTCAGCTGTGATGTGTCGAAGCATGATTTCCTTTCAATTTTTAGTTATCAGTTCCTCGAAAAACATGTTTTCCAGCTGTGATGTGTCGAAGCATGATTTCCTTTCGTGTGCCGTTGCTGAATTAGTTGAGCAGTAATTGCCTCCTCATATTGAAATAATGTTGGCTTGTAAAGGAAATTTTGCTTAACTGGTTACCAGTCTGAGATTGCTACTGCCTTAGCCATGTATATTGTACGGTGAATGTTTATAAAGTTTTCCAGCAACTTTGCAACTTTTTGTCATGCACAGGCAATTCAGCAAGTTTTGAAGAAATGTATGAATGAAATATGTATGTGATATGTGTTGGCATAGAAAGCAAAATCAGTAGCATTTGTGAGTGTGAATTGAATTCAGTCATCCTATCCGGCAATTTCTTTGTTAATTTGTTGTATTTACCATTTTCCTGTATGTTGATTTGTTTAACATGCTGTCAGTGAATGAGATTAATAAATCAAATTTCAGTTTGAGCTCCCTGTGTAAACTGCATAACCTTTTTCTCCCTCCAGAAGTGCAGCCACTGTCACAGCACTCTCGTGCAGGTTAAAGTTTATTACAAGCTCAAGGATAGCACTTATCACCTTTTATCAGAACATACTGTTTACATAATATCTTTGTTGTAGAACACATTATTTTTTACACTTTGCAGGATAGCAGCTTTATCCACTTCTCTGGATCTTCAAATCAAGAAAAAATGTAACACAGTGCAAGCTTCTTTTGGACAGAGTGTTGTCCCTTCTGTTTCTTGTTTTCTTGATATCAAATATGATGAAGAAAAAATTTAACTTTCTTGATGAATTTTATTAGGAAAAGTGTGGCTTGGCAAGAACGATCAGAGCGGCTATCTTGTGCATTGTGATCCCAAAAACTTCTGTCGTATCTAAATCTTTGGCTTCAATACCGGGAGGAAGTTCCCAATCAAAGCTGTGGAGAAGCTGAGCTAGAGCTAGCTCAACAGTTGCTGTTCCGAATGTAATAGCTGGGCAGCTTCTTCTACCAGAACCAAAAGGTATCAGCTCGAAATCCTGCCCTTTGAAATCGATGGTGCTACCCACGAATCTTTCTGGCTCAAAGATTTCAGGATTTGCCCACAATTTTGGGTCCCTCCCTATTGCCCAGGCATTTACAAAAATTCGTGTTTTGGCTGGGATAGTATACCCATCAATAGTAACTTCTTCCATGGATTCCCTTGGGACTAGGACTGGAACAGGAGGGTGTAATCGAAAGATCTCTTTGATGATGGCTTTCATGTAGTGGAGCTGAGGCAGATCACTTTCTAGTACAACTCTTCTGTCTCCAAGAATCCTTCGAACTTCAGCTTGAGCTTTTTCCATGACTCTCGGGTTCATAATGAGCTCTGTCATCCCCCAATCAAGGGTTATGAAGGTTGTATCAGTTCCTGCAGCAAACATGTCCTGCAAAAAGAATAAACACTTTTTGTTTTAGTTTCTGTGCAGATGATCATATGTCAGCTTACTGACGATAAAGGAAAGAAGCAGCATGTAAAAATCGGACCAAGATGATGGCTTTAACATTATCCATGGTCAGAGGCAATTCAGCTGATCCGTTCTTCTGTATATCAAGTAGAATATCCACAAGGTCCTGCTTTTCCTTTTCTCTAGCAGGATTGAGATGTTCATTTATTATCTCATTGAAGAAATGGTCAAAACTTTGAAAGGTGGTTTGGAGCCTTGATTTCATCCCGGTTAAGCTGTGTATAAACTCCATTGAAGGGAAGAAATCTCCAATACTAAAACCGCCCAGTAATTCTTGATACTCCTCAAGCATCTTTTGGAATCCATACTGATCATACTCCCCTGCTGCTGAAAAATCCCTTCCAAATGCAACCCTGCAAAGAAAATCATTTGCATACAGTCCAAGAATCTTGGTTAGATTGGTGGTGTTAGGATAACACTCTGATACTCGATGAACTAGACGGGCTACTTCTTCTTCTCTAACAAAGCTAAAAGATTGGACTCGTTTGGCACTTAGTAGCTCAAGTATACAAATTTTCCTTATATGCCTCCAATAAGCACCATAGGGGGAGAACACAATATCAGTGCAATCATAAAATAGGTGTTTTGCTGAAAAAATCTGAGGGCGGCTTGAAAATGCAAGATCATGGGTTTTCATGACTTCCTTTGCCATTCTAGCTGATGAAACCACTATAGTCGGAATTTCACCAAGTTGTAAGTACAAGATTGGACCAAACTTCTCAGCCAGACAGTGGAGAGATATGTGAGGCTTGTTTCCAAGCTGGTGAAGGTTACCAATGATTGGAAGCTTTGGGGGGCTTGGTGGGAGGTTAAGCTTCCTTTTTCTAGACTTCTCCTTTAAGAAGAACTTAAGCAGCAGTACAAGGAAAATGGATGCAAAGACCGTGTAGGCTTTGAAGCCTTCCTGAAGCGATTGAGGGAAAGCCATCGGAGTTTTCTCTGAACAAGTAAGGTTTCTACCTCTCTGAATTACCATTCATTTATATTTGGGGGCTCCCTCTTGTAAATATCTCTGGTGTCTCTCTAGGATTCTTTGTACGTCTTGTCTATTCCTTTAGGCTTTAGCTTGGCCGTCTTTTCCTTTATTTCAGATTTTTCATTTCAACCCGATACTATAGTTGCATCATATCTTCCGTCGTTTGATAGAATATCATGTACTTAGACAGAACGTATAAAACAAACAAGATATCACGTTCATTCAAGATTGTGACAGACAATAATGGAGCTGTCCTTATCAACTTTGCCAAGATTTCCTGGCATTACCTTGTAAACAAGTCCCTTCTCATATCTAGAAGAAAGATACATAAATATAGTCAAGATACTGGAAAGCACACTTCGATACTAATTTCTAGAACATGTATTTAGAGACATCTATTACTTCATGATTACGCAATACCTTGGTTAACCAAGCACTCTGCTCGAAACTTCTGACTGTTATTCTTAATATCACAGTTCATTAACTAAACTGTTTTTATTTGCAGTTAATTATTTTCTCAGCACAACATAATAATACATATGTAAATTGATATAAGCAGAAATTAATAGGGAGTTGCCATAGCAACGAGAGGGGATTTCTTATGTACGGTAACACTGGTTGATTCAGTCATGTCTAGATCTTCCCCACTTTCTCCAGCAGCAAGTGACCAATCAAACTTTTTCAAAAGATTTGCCAATGCCAGTTCAGCTACTCTCATACCAAACTGAATACCTGGGCAACCCCTTCTACCAGCTCCAAATGGAATGAATTGGAAATCACTTCTATGAAAATCTATGGAGGAATTCATAAATCTCTCTGGACGAAACTCTTCTGGTTGACCCCATAACGCAGGGTCTCTTCCAATTGTCCAATAATTAATAATCACTTGCGTTCCAGCAGGAATGTCATAGCCTTTGATCTTGACGTCCTGAGTAGATTGCCGAGGAAGTAGTAACGGAACCGGGGGATGAAAACGAAGAGTCTCTTTGATCACCGCTTTCAGATAATGCATTTTATCCAAATCCTCCTCTGTTATATCCGATTTATCACCAACAATTCCTCTAACTTCATTCTGCGTTCGCTTCATGATATCTGGGTGTCTTAAGAGCTCTGTCATTGCCCATTCTAGAGCTGTGTAGGTAGTGTCTGTACCGGCTCCAAACATATTCTACATATACAGTTATTTATATATATATGTCACAAACAAATAATAGCAACTTTATCCAAGCTAATATTCATTTTTATGTATAGACATTAATTTCCCAATAATAAGACAAGATAATTTTCACAAAAAACAAAAACAATAATAAAAGATTTCAGATAATGTAAAAATGACCCAACAAATGACCTAGATACCTACGTCTACAGTGAATTTTTAAAACTAACCTCTATTTAATTTTCAGGGGAAAATTCTATCCTTTGCTTTCAAGGGGAACGGGTCATTTGGTGGTGCTGTTTAGAATGAATATAAATATACTTGCACCCTCTTCTTTTCTCGTTTGACTTTGATAAAAGTCTTGATTGATTTTTGGAGAAGTGACAGAGGTTCATAGTAAAATTAATATCGATAAAATATTTCTATGCTTTTCTGGAATGTTTGATTCAGAATTCTAAAATGCTTTCTAAAGTATATACAGGGCATAACTTGTAACGTTAGATGTAATTTTAAAATAAATACTCATTTAGAGAACCCTGCCAAATAAGTAGTTATATATTGTTTATTTTTAAAAAATTATATCCGAATACCTTCAAAACATCCAATCAATCCTTTGGACTCGTAAAATCAAAGAGAGATCCACTGCGGGGGACCACGACAAAAATTACGTTTTAGAGAAACTTACCAAGATAATAGCCTTGATGCTAACTCTATCAATGGATTTGCCATACATATTTGATTTCTGTATCCAAAGCAGGGCGTGCATAATATTCTTCTGATCTTCGCTTTCACTAGCAGCAGTCTGATCTGTTCCTTTATTATTCTTCATAATCATCCTCTTCTCATGTTCTTCAACAACTCTCTCCAGAAATTCGTCGACTTCTTTAGCTACTTTCTCCAGGACGGCATCCAAGCCATTGAAACGACACACCCAAGCAAGCCATGGAACGTAGTCTCCCACGTGGAAAGTAGCCAATAATTTCTCTATCTTCTCCAAGAGCTCCATAAACTTACGCCCAGCTTCCTCTTCACTGTACTTCCTTCCCACAGATACTCTACACACTATATCGTTTGTTAGTGTACACAAGGCCTCGCTTAAATTTATTGGCAAAGAAGATGAAGAAAGCCGCTTAATCTTCTGGATCATAAGAGCCGTCTCTTCTTCTCTAATATTATGAAAAGAACGAACCCTTTTGTTACTTAGAAGATGTAGAACACATATGCTTTTAATTTGTCTCCAGTACTCGTTCTGCTCAGGTGATAGCGCCACGTCTTTACCATCGTATAAAAGTTTCTGGGCTGGGGTTGTTTTCGGTCGGTTTGCGAAGATGGAATCATGGGATCTCATGATCAGACGGGCAGCATCAGCAGAAGAGACAACAAGCACTGGAACTTTGCCGAAGTGAAGCAACATGAGGGGCCCATAGCGTTTAGCTAAAGCATGGAGAGAACGATGAGGAAGCAAGCCAAGTTGGTGGAGGTTTCCGATGATAGGGAGCTTTGGTGGAGAAGGTGGTGAGTAGTGTTGTTTCTTGCTGGGTTGGCATAACCATTTGAACAGCAGAAAGATGATAAACATGGCTGCTGCAATGGTGGATAATAGTTGCAACAGGAAGGACATTTCGTTTACCCTGAACATTATTTTTGCGTCTTCTTTACTTAGTTCGTGAATGATTGTGGGTTAATAACATTGCCACCCACTATATAGAATAAATGATTGTACACCGTTTTATGCTATGCTACAAATAATTGTTGTGTACTTGTTTTTTTTAACGTTTTCCAAATTTTATTGTAATGCTTAATTCTTTTTGTTATATTTTTTATAATTTTCAGAATTGTACGTAATGTAAAAAATGGGAATTAAAATAAACAATGGAAGAAATAATTAATTTTTTTTTTAAAAAGAAGGTACCGCAAACCCATATATATGGTTATTGTAGCTGGTTTGAAGGGATAAGCTCATATAAAATTATGGAATTAACTACATTTTTAACATTAACTCCGACATTTTATAACATATAATAGATTTTATTTTTTTTTAAAAATTAATAGGAGAATAAAAAACCCAATTCCTCCCTAATTAATTTCATGCTCTATATGTATCCTTTAGAAGTAAATAGATGTCAAATTTGCTATTAAATATAGTTGAAAAGATTATTGCATTTCATTCTTCGTATTATCTATAATAAATATCTCTTAAATGTAAAAGGTGGACACACACACAAGAATATTCTTTAACGTCTAAAATTTTACTATTTTATTTATAAAATAAAAAATTAAATAGAATTACATATGAAAAAAATTATTATTTTATAATTTTTATAAATTAATCAAAATATAAATTTAATTAGAAAAAAGGATATGGAAATTCCTAAGGTTTGATTTAATGGACACACAAGTTTTAATAGTTTCAAAAATACTCATACAAGTTCTAATTTATTTTAAAAAGATAATTATACCCTTATTAAAAATAATTATTTACAAACATTATTATTAAATCTTTAAAAATTTGAGAAAATGTAATATATTTATAAAAAATACATTAATAATATAAAATTTATTGATATATTATAAATTTATATATTTTATAAATAGTAAATTTTATTTTTATCATATTTTATATATGTTAACCATACATAAATATGAATTATAATCATAAGTATTGTATTATAGTATATTTTATTTACATATTAATATTTATTTATAATTTATTTTATTTATTTTCTAATAATTAATTGATATTGAATTGTTGATATATTGTAAAATAAATAAATTTATATTTAGTTATAATATATTAACAAATATTATTTATAGTATTTATAAAAGTATATAAATTTATAATATATTAACAAATATTATATTGTTAATATACTATAAAATAATATTATGATTTTTTATCAATATATTTTTGATACATATATATATATATATTATATTTTGTCTCATTTTAATGATTTAATAATAATTTTTGTTAAATAACTATTACTAATAAATGTATAATTGTCTTTTAAAAATAAATTAAGACTTTTATGGATATTTTTTAAATTGTTAAGACTTTTATGTCTATTAAGTTAAACTTTAGGAACCTTCATGTTCTTTTTTCTATTAATTGTTATATTAATATTTATTTATAATTTATTTTATTTATTTTCTAATAATTAATTGATATTGAATTGTTGATATATTGTAAAATAAATAAATTTATATTTAGTTATAATATATTAACAAATATTATTTATAGTATTTATAAAAGTATATAAATTTATAATATATTAACAAATATTATATTGTTAATATACTATAAAATAATATTATGATTTTTTATCAATATATTTTTGATACATATATATATATATTATATTTTGTCTCATTTTAATGATTTAATAATAATTTTTGTTAAATAACTATTACTAATAAATGTATAATTGTCTTTTAAAAATAAATTAAGACTTTTATGGATATTTTTTAAATTGTTAAGACTTTTATGTCTATTAAGTTAAACTTTAGGAACCTTCATGTTCTTTTTTCTATTAATTGTTATATTAATATTTATTTATAATTTATTTTATTTATTTTCTAATAATTAATTGATATTGAATTGTTGATATATTGTAAAATAAATAAATTTATATTTAGTTATAATATATTAACAAATATTATTTATAGTATTTATAAAAGTATATAAATTTATAATATATTAACAAATATTATATTGTTAATATACTATAAAATAATATTATGATTTTTTATCAATATATTTTTGATACATATATATATATATACATATATTATATTTTGTCTCATTTTAATGATTTAATAATAATTTTTGTTAAATAACTATTACTAATAAATGTATAATTGTCTTTTAAAAATAAATTAAGACTTTTATGGATATTTTTTAAATTGTTAAGACTTTTATGTTTATTAAGTTAAACTTTAGGAACCTTCATGTTCTTTTTTCTATTAATTGTTATATTTTTTTAATCGAATCTTATCAGAAAAGTCACCGTATTGTATCCTTTTAAAAAAAGAAAAAAAATATTATATTTCTTTTGAATAGAGGCAGATTTGACTATATTAGACTAATAAGATATTTTGATAGTTTGTATAAAATAAGTTTTACATGATTTGTTGTATTAAAAAGAATTGTAATAATCTTTTATTCCTTTAATAAGTTGTAAAATAATTTTATCTTACATACATATTTAATTTTATTTTTTTAATATTTTAAGATTAAGAAATTTTTTCTATTTTTGGAAGTTCAGAGATATTTGTTATATTTTCAAAGTATATAGACTTAAAGATATTTAGACCATATTCCAAGGAGGTAATGTAATTTGCCGTCATCAGTTTGATTTAGAATGGTAAATAATATTTTCCAAATTTTATCATTGATGTCTACGGACTATCTTATTTAACAAGGTATAAAAATATAAAAAATTAGCTCAACTTAAAAAGTCTTATTTTTAATAGGAATATGTTTGATATTGTGATGGATGATTTGAAAGTATAAAAAAATTTAATACTAATTAAAAAAAGACAAGTTTTAATAAAATTAGTGTTGATTAAATATTTTTAATTATATTTGTAGAAAATTAAGTAAAAAAATAACTTGCATTATACATAAAATAGAATAATAAGTTTATAAACTTTAGTCTTTATATATAAACAAATAAATCCTTAAAAACAAAAGAGTTCAAATTATTTAAAGGGGAAGTTAGATAATAAATACTTGGCCACGAAAGTCTTCATTTCCACAAGCACCAAAAAGGGTCATAATGTAGTGCTTTAAGACTTATCATATCACATATATAATTGAATATTTGAATATATCCAGTTATAACAATAAGTTGCTTTAGAAATTTCAATCTCTTAGTGGCCATGATTAAAGATGTGAATGATATATATTAATTATTAGAGGTAGTGATGTGACTGCTAGGTACATAATTCAATGGTGGTGAGGTGATTAGAAATTTCAATGTGTTGATGTATGATTTTTGCAAACTTTATATCTATACAAAAAAATATAATAAATATACTCGAGGTAATTGAATGGCTCGAGTCAAGCGTGTAAATACAAGTCAAGTCTATAATCCCAAATCACTAAGAACTGTTCGGCTACTTCACTGCTCAAATATCCACACAATGTTCAAGTTTATCGACTTTCCCACTCACTGTCTCTGACCACTTCCCAGTTCACTACCTCGATCTGCCTCTCAACTCACTATCTCAGTTTTATCCTCCCAACTCACTATCTCTGACTACTTCCTAGCTCGCTACCCCAGTCCACCTCCCAGTTCACTGCCTTTGACTACCTCCCAGCTCACTACCTCAGTCTACCTCCCAGCTCCCAGCTCGAATCCGATGGCTCCGGAACTTTCCTGAGGTCCTTTGAGCGACACTACACTTGTTGCCCGTTTCTCAACTAACTACCCAACCCTACATTCTTTCACGCCCAAACTCTCTTAACCTAAGGATTCGGCCGAGCTGGTCCGCAACTTTCTGCAAAACAGAGCAGGGCTCAGACAGGAGTCGCCTCTTCGGCGACCCTTCTCCGATGCCTAAGTTAATCTCAGGTCCGAGAGGAAAAGAACAAGGGCTTGAGTATATCCCTCTAAATGGAGAAAATCAAAGGTATGCCAAGGTGATGAGGAAGAACCACAAAGTAGAAGATCTTGCCAAGGTCACGAATCAGGTAGACGGAGATTTAAGGACATGAACAGCAGGTTTTTCCTGGGTTTTTGTGTATGTTTGTTATGGGAAAAAATACACTTGGACACGTGGTGGAAAGTAAGCCCACGAAAGTCCAAATCAGTTTTCTGCGAGGTAACCCATTTTGCGTCCACCTCGTGCCCACCTCAAGGCAGGATGTGGTATAAGCCCTGCTCGCTGTGGATAAGTAAGACCCACTGTGAGCTAGGCTCCCCGCTGAGTATCGCCAACGCATTCGCCATTTGAGCGGTTTAGTAAGACCTACTGTGAGCTGGGCTCTTCGCTGAGTATTGCCAACGTATTCGCCATTTGAGTTGCTAGGTAAAACCCACTTTGAGCTGGGTTCTTCGCTAAGTATCGCCAACAAATTCTTCATTTACTGATATTGTCCTACGTGACCATATACTGTGGCACGAATGAGAATACTCACGTGACCATATACCTTGACACGAATGAGAATGCTCACATGACTATATACCATGACGCGTGTGAAAATGTCCATGTGACCATATACCGTGGTACATGTGGACATGCCCATGTGACCATATACTGTGGCACATGTGGAAAGACGTGGCTATATACCGTAGCCCACCAAAATAGACGATGAAAATAACTCAATTTCTTCGTTGCGTCTTGGAACGGTCGGGCCCGCCTCCGATAGATAAGAACTTCACCCTCTTGAGCAATAGAGGTAAGATACCCAGTTGCCTTAGACAGGTAGGACAGGTAAGATACCCAGTTACCATAGACAGGTGGGACGCCTAGGTGATCAAAAACCTAGGTGCACGAAAACCCATCTTATTGCGCCCCTAAAGAGATCCTTAAAATGGCCTGACACACAAGAAAGCATCTTACGGGGACCACTCTAAAGGCAGGGGACAACACCTGGTCTTGGCAGCAGCCAGGCTGGTACTGTGCAGATCCTGCCTGACATTGTGTAGTCAGCGCGCAGAGCCCAGGTAGGGACCATTCTGGGCCCAGGTAGGGGACTATGCGCCAACTGGGCGAATGAAGTCACACCACTTGCTCATAAAGTACATAACAATCTCCGTGGCTAATAAAAGCTCGACACGTATTGAATGAGCTTGGATAAGGGAAAGCTCACTAACCATAGCTTGCCACATGGTATTTGAGCTAGGCCACCAAGGTTCAATGGGAGAGGAATACGTGGAAAGGTAAGCACCCTAAAATTAGGGCAAAATGGATTATCCAATCAGGTATGAGCATTTCTTTGTTTTCATATAAAAATATATTTTTCTTGTTAAAAAGGGGACAAGTCATTTTTCTAGACACAATATTCCTAGGAGAAGGGCTCTCTTCCCAAAACGGATTCCCTCTCTTCCTCTCCCATATACTCAACCTCTATAGCCTAAAACTCCAAAAAAACACACACAAAAACCCAAGAAAAACCCCACTGTTGCCCTCCCTGAATCTTGGTCTACCTGATTCGTGACTTGGGCAGGACCTTCTCCTTATGCTTCCTCCTCATCACCTTAACATACTTTTGATTCTTTTCATTTTAGAGGGACATATACACGCCCTTACCATTTTTCTCTTTGTCTTGAGGCTTACTTAAGCATCAGAGAGGGGTCACCGAAGAGGTGACTCCTGTTTGAGCCATGCTTTGTTTCGCAAAAAGTCGCAGGACCAACTTGGTGGAATCCTTGGATTGAAAGTGTTCAGGCGTGAAAGGAGGTGAGTTGGATAGTTATTTGAGGGACGGGCAATAAGTGTAGTATCGCTTGAGGGGTCTTGGAAAGTTTCGAAGTTAAGTTGGGAGCTGGGAAGTAGTCTGAGGCAGTGAGCCGAGAGGTGGTATGAGGCAGCGAGCTGGGAGGTGGTCTGAAGTAGTGACCTGAGAGGTGGTTTGAGGTAGTGAGCGGGAAGATGGATCTAAGGCAGTGAGTTGGAAGGTGGGCAGAATTGGACATTGTGTGGGTAGTTAGGCAGTGAAAGCAGCAGGGCGGTTCTTGGTAGTTTGGGATTGTGGACTTGGCTCGTATTTGCACGCTTTACTAGAGCCACTCAGGTCGCCTCGGATGCATCTATTCTATTTTTCTGTGTAGGTGTGAGGTTTGTAAAAATCGTGCATCAACAATGTTCATGGAGTTTTAGGCTATGGAGGCTGTGTACATGGTCATGGGAGAAGAAAAAGAGGAATCCGTTTTTTGGGAAAATAGCCCTTCTCCTAGGAATATTGTCTCTAGAAAAAATATGGCTTGTCTTCTTGCCAATAAGAAAAATACATTTTTATATGAAACAAAATGAATACTCATACCTGATTTAATGGCTTACTTTGCCTTAGTTTTAGGGTTTTTACCTTTTTACGTGTCTTTCTCCCATTAGTTTTTGGTGGCTCAGCTCAAATGCCATGTGGCAAGTTAGGGTTGGTGAGCTTTCCATTATCCAAGCTCATTAGACATATGTCGACCCTCTATTAGTCAAAGAGATTGTTCTATACCTTGGTGGACAAGTGGCGTAAACTCACTTGCCTAGTTGGCACATGGTCCTCCACCTAGGCTCTGAATGGTCCCTACTTGGGCTCTGTGCATTGCCTGCACAATGTTAGGCAGGATCTGTACAGTACCAGCCTGGCTGCTGCCAAGACCAAGTGCTGTCTCTTGCCTTTGAAGTGGTCCCCGCAAGGTATTTTCTTGTGTGTTGGGCCAATTTAAGGATTCCTTTGAGAGCGCAATGAGGTGGGCTTTCACGCACCTAGGTGCTTGATTAGCTGGGCGTCCCACTTATCTAGGGCAGCTGAGTATCTTACCTTCTTTTACTCTGGAGGGCGAAGCTTTTGTTTATTAGAGGCGGGTCTGGCCGTTCCAAGGTGAAATGGAGAAATGGAGTTATTTTCCTTGTTTATTTATACGTGCTACAGTATATAGCCATGTTTTTTCACATGTGCCACGGTATATGGTTACATGGGCATTTTCACACGCGCTACAGTATATGGTCACGTGGGTATTTTCACACACGTCACGGTATATGGTTACATGGACTTTTCCACACGCGCTACGATATATGGTCACGTGAGGCAATATTAGCAAATAGGAGAATTCGTTGGAGATACTTAGTGGGGAGCCTAGCTCACAATAGGTCTTACCTAGTCACTCTAATGGCGAATACGTTGGCGATACTCAGCGGAGAGCCCAGCTAACAGTGGATCTTACCTAACAACTCAAATGACGAATGCATTGGCGATATTCAGCGGGGAGCCCAACTCACAGTGGGTCTTACTTATCCACAGGGAACAGGGCTTGTACCACGTCCTGCCTTGAGGTGGACGCGAAATGGGTTACCTCGCAACGAGTTGATTTAGACTTTTGTGGGCTTACTTTTTGCCACATGCCCAAGTGTATTTTTTCCCATAACACAATGGACTTCTGAAAAAAGATCACTCAATAATTAAGAAGATTTTCTCATGTTAATCAATAAAGAAGTCCTTACTATTTTTAAACATTATTCACTTTACTGACATTTTAATTCCAAAATAGTTTGTCTTCTTTCTTTTTCAATGTCTTTTAACACTTTTAAATAGAATGAAAATTAAGAATTTGTTGGGTGCCAATTTTAATTTTAAAAATTAATTTAAATAATATTTGTAATTTTTTAATAATTATTTTTTTATTATATATATGTATATATATATTAATGTATGCATTTTAAATGCTAGTGTTCATTATATTCCCTCTTGTAAAAGATATACTTTATTATTACATTACTAAGATTTATTTATTTAGAAATATTTTAGTTGAATAGGTTCTAACATAAGTTCCTAGTTACACTACATCAAGGATGATAGAATTTTTATCCATAGGTTGAAAAAGAGTGTTTGAACTGCACAACACGTGAAACTGACCAATGAAATTAGCCAGTAAAATTATATATATTTGGGGAATTTACTCAAATGATCACTATTTAAAGAACAAACTTTTTCCTTATTTTTTTTATCACAAACTCAATTTTTCATTCAATAAATTAATTAAAGAATGTAGCATGATGACTAGAATTATCACAATGAACTTATTTAATTGAACGTAATATAGTGGTTGAAATTTAAAAAAAGACATCATCTTTTGTTAAAATGCGAAGTGTTCGATTTACTAACGTATCATATTACAATCGTTGTTAAACTATTGAACATCAAAATTTTGGTAAATAGTAGTTCACATATTTTTTAATAATGATAATCATATCCAATCATATTGTTCTTTAATTGATTCATTGATATACGAAAGTATAAATATAATGGTTACAATTTACACTAATAAATTGTACCAATTGCATTGTTACCAATCTTACTTAATATCCTCTTTTTTTCATGGAATTCTGGAGAAATTGAAAGTACAGTTCAATTGTGAAAAGAACTAATGATTATTATGTGATCGAAACAACCTCTTCTTTTTTTTTTTGAGATTTTGAAAAAATCGAAACTATAGTTTCAATCATGTTAAAAAGTTTGCAAGTGATCGAAACTGCAATCTCGATCAGTTTAAAAAGTTTGCAAATGATCCAAGTTGTAATTTTGATTATGTTAAAAAGTTTGTAAGTGATCGAAATTGTGTGGATACTTTGTGATAGAAAGTGTGGTTTGGATATCGAAATTGTAGTTTCGATCATATTAAAAAGTTTGCAAATGATCAAAATTGTGTGAATACTTTGTGATAGAAAGTGTGGTTTCGAGCATAGGAGAAAAATCACCCATGCTCGAAAGTTTGTCACAAATTCATTCCCAAAATCTCAATTTCCATCTTTTTCCTTAACTATCTGCATCAAACACATTCAAACAACCAACTCACACCTTAGTAACAATTTTCATTGCTATAATCTCTAACCACACATAAACAACATCATTTTTTTTTTAACAAATTTTCTTCCTTCGTTTTTCAAACTGTAATCACCTACTTGCGTGTACTTTAATGCTTGATTGATTTCCTTTAACTGAAATGGAATATAAAATTAAGTTTATGGTAGAAAAAGTAAGGAAAATTTATGTCTGTTAAGCCAAGATGGAAGAAAGAAATAAAGAAGAAGGAAAAAAAAAAAGAGAGAAATAGGAAAGAAGGAGGAGGAAAATTAAGTACAAATATTTTTTACATGATCATATTTAAAACAATTTTGAACAGTAGTTATTTTAGAAAAATGCCTTCGAACAGTGGTTATTTGAGTAAATTATCCTATATATTTAATGGTTGAAGTATGAAAGACGTCTAATCTTCCTATTAGAAATGACATTATTTTTTAGATAGTAATTGAAAATTTTGAGAATTTTTTAAAAAGGACTATTGTTTAACTTTAAAATTAGTTTTAATCACTATTTAAAATATTTAAATAACCAATTTCATAAAGTTTGACAAAAAAAATCTTATGATGAATCTCATAAAAAAATGATAAAAAATAATCAATAACTTACTCAATACAAATACATGTATTTAAGAGTCAAAACATGAAAGACGCCAAATCTTTGTGTTAAAATGGGACATTATTTTTGAACGGTAGCTAAAAATCTTAACAATTTTTGAAAAGGCTTACTATTTAAATCTAAAATGTAAAAAAAAATTTAAAAATAACCAATCTCATAAAATTTAAATGAAAATATAAGAAACTTAAGAAAAACATCGTATTTTTTATTTAATAATATCGCAGTTTATTTTTAAAGCCTAAAATAAGGCCCTGGTGGCTTATAAACCTAAGCAAAAGTAAAAGAAATATACTTCTAATAAGAAATAGAATTCTTACCCTAACAATAACAATGAAAACCAAAATAACCAAAATTAGTAACTCAAACATGGATATTTCTAGCTTGTAGAATTTCATGGTTGCACTTTTATCCTTACTATATGTAATACATCTCCTTTTTATGTCTTATAATATATTGCAGCTTGTGCAGTGGATGTATTTGATCTTATGATGATGGAAAATTATTGATTTAGTATGCTGCACTTTTCCTCAGTTTTTTTCACTTTCAGTTGGACATATCAACAAAGAGCTCAAGCTGCCAAAGAAGGTAGGGGTTATCGATTAGTGTTCTCTGTTGCCTAGTAATTGTCGTCTTAGGAAAATGGTGTATTGTTTGGCCTTAAATTAATAGTTATCTTGGTGAGACTAATATCATGTTATTTTGCCATAGGGTTAGAGTGTTTCTAGTTGTTAATGCTTTGTTTATTGGTGCTCGATAACTAGGTCGTTTTATCCAGAATATAAGATCTTACTGAAATTCAATGGTTATATTTAGGTAATATTTGTTTTTTCGTCTTAGTAAAATGGTGTACTGTTTGGCCTTAAATTAATAGCTATCTTCGTGAGACTAATATAATGTTGTTTGTTTTAGTTTTCGTTTTAGTTTCTATGCAGATGATCATATGTCAGCTTATTGACGATAAAAGAAAGAAGTATCATGTAAAAATTGGACCAAGATGATGGGTTTAACATTATTAATTGTTGATGCAGTGAAATACATAATCTTGGTGAAGTAGAGGGCTAAGTGATATAGTGTCCGAGTTGGATTTGAATGCTTAGTCAACAGTCTGAACTCAGCGTTTTGCACTCGACTTAACTTGGATCTAGCCACATGGAGGTCTTAGAATACGCCCATGTGTTTTATGCTGCTAACCAAAGTATCATACGCCTTTCTTACATCTATCCTAGATAACCTTGAACCCGAGTTGGATGAAGCCACTTATGGCAGAACATATAGTAAAAAAGGAAACGCTGAAAATTTTCTAGCAAGGCCACTCCAAAGTTTAAGTTAACAGCTTGAAGGAGTGTATCAGGCATGACTTTTCTAGCTGAAAAGGAGAAACACAAGGTGTATTAGTGAGGAAGGATGGAACCAACAAGAAGGGTACAAAAGAGACAAAAAATTGAGTAATGTGTGGTCCTTTTAACTTCAACAATAAAGATATAAAACAGTTCAAAAAGACCATTATCAATAATGTATTTAAGGTTATTGAAGAACTTACAAATAAAACAAAGTTCCTTTGTGTTTTCTAGGAGAGAAAAGTATGATATGATTCTAGAGAAAGAAAATGAAAATTGAGCTAAAAATCAAGAAAAGAAGATTTTTTCCTTAGAGATAAATGCTTATATAAACCATATCTTTCTTGGCTCATAATCAGTTCGAGAAAGTTGCCTTAATTTTTCAGCTTTCCTCTTTTGACGTTTTTTATAATTGAAACATTAGCTTAGAGTTAAAATCAAGGACACGTGATGAACTGAGATTAGTTTTCATGACCTTATCTAAGATTATATGTCACATGACACAAGTTGATTTGGAGAGAGGATTGCTTTATCCATTTTATACATATGGCAAAAGCTTATTTGCTTTCATTTGAAGTCCCCCAAACACTGCTGCATTAGGTGGGGTTCACCCTCAGCTTCCTAAGAGCTGAAATATCTTCCCTACTCAAGCGGTCATCTGGTGTTGTTGCACTAACAGCATCAAGTGATCTCTCATGTGAGTTGTAAATTTAGGAGGGCTTTATACTTTTTTATTGGGAACTTTATAAGCTGGGTCCCTTAATATTAGGAATTATATCATAATTGATCACTTATTTTATCTTTTTCTTGTAAACCATTACTTATAGGCTATGTGACACCCTTCATGTATATACCATTTAACTGCATGAGATTAGGATCTCACCTTAGCAGGTCACCTCTTCAGGTACTTTTTGACATGAGAAAATCGTCCCAAAGGTGTCAATTGAAGCTTCTTAAGCTTATATACCATCGCATGTCTAGTCTGTTTTTACCCTATAACGTCCATAGCGAGAGGCAATTCAGCTGATCCATTCTTTGTATATAGAGTAAAACATCCATAAGATCCTGCTTTATTTTTCTCTACCAAGATTGAAGAACTGGTCAAAACATTGAAAAGTGGTTTGGAGCCTTGATTTTATCCCGTTTAAGTTGTGTATAAACTCAATGGAAGGGAAAAAATCTCCAATATTAAAACCGCCCGGTAATTCTTGTTGCTCCTCAAGCATCTTTTGGAACCGATACTGATTATACTCCTCTGCTCCTAAGGGCGGCTTGAAAATGCAAGATCATGGGTTTTCATCACTTCCTTCGCAATTCCAGCTGATGAAACCACTATAGTCGAAATTTCACCAAGTTGTAAATATAATATTAGACCAAACTTCTCAGCCAGACAGTGGAGAGATATGTTAGGCAGTGTTGCCAAGCAGGTGAATGTTACCAATGATTGGAAGCTTTGGAGGGCTTGGTGGGAGGTTAAACTTCCTTTTTCTAGACTTCTCCTTTAAGAAGAACTTAAACCAACACAAGGAAAATAGATGCAAGACCATACAGGCTTTAAAGCCTTCCTTGAGCGATTGAAGGAAAGCCATCGGAGTTCTCTCTAAACAAGATTTCTACCTCCCTATATTATCATTCATTTATATATTTGAGGACTTCCCTCATGTAAACATTTAGGATATATTTGGTAGGTAGGTCTGTACTATTTTACTATTTGGGACAAAATTTTTTTTATCTAATATTTGGTGCAGCAACTGAGTTGTATAAATACTAAAATAATACAATCCATACCTCCCAAATTTAACTTTTCTCTCCTCCTAAATCAAGGCCGTATTGTATTATTTTTATTTATTTTTTTAAATAATAATTTTTAAAAATATTTAATTATTAATTAAAAATAATAATTTATAATTAAATAATAAAAATAAATTTTATATAAATAATATATTATAACACAGTTATATATCAAATATAATATTATATTAAATTTTATCTAATACAATTTATTACAATAACAATCCAATTCAACTGGTTACGAGGTTGCACCTGATCCTAACGAGCAGCCAGAATAAAACACTGCAGACTGCTACATGTTCTCACTCCCAGATTCAATGAACGGCAGAAGATTTTTTTCTCGCCTATTTTCCAATTCATTAATGACCATCTACTAATTTGTTGTGCTTGAATTGAATGGTCGGTGTAATTACCCTTTTTTCAAAGCTGCATTTTATCCTACTTTTGTGGAAGTATCATCACGGCATTTTCTTTGACTGATTATGACAGACAATAATGGAGATCAACTTTGCCAATATTTCCTGGCTTTATCTTCTTGTAAACAAGTCCCTTCTAGGGATGACAATATTTTTGGTAGGAATTTAAACTCGCAGTAATCTGACTTAAACAAAAGAATTCGAATAAATTTATGAAAAATAAAACAGAAAATGAGGAGAAATTAATTTTTAATTTATTAAATAGAACGCCAATTAGTTTTGCTCTCTCCACTCCGTCTTCATCCCATTTTCTATTAAAATTAACATAAATATATTATAATTTATAAATTAAATTTTATATATTTAAATATAATTTATATTATAATTTTTAAAATTATATTTAAATATACAAAGTTATATGTAGTTATTTTTATTTCTACAGTCACATCTGAATATATTTTAGCACCAATTATAAATTTATAAGTCTACATCATAATAAATTATATCATAAAATATTAGAAACTTTGATATGTGCTTAAAATTAATTATGAGCTGAAATTAAAGATGTAAAATTATTAATTATATATTTAGTTAAATTTTGATTAAATTTATTTTATTTAATATTAAATAACTAAATTTTTTGTGAATTTATTTCTATCATCAAGTTCGGATTTAAGTTTAAGTTTAAGTTCTTTTACAAAAACTTAATGTCATACATATTGTGAAGATACAAAGTAGATAAGTTTAAAATATTTCATATAATTTTAGTCATTTACAATTACTCGTAAAATTGTGATCTCATTTTTTAATTAAATTAATAATAAATTAAAATTGTTATATTTTTTATTTACTATTATAAGAGTGAAGTATTAAAAAAGACGAAAGAGTTAATATAGAAAGAAGTAGCAGTGACATTACATAATATTATTAAAAATTTGAGATATTAATTATTTTATTATTTATATTAATTATTAAATAATATTGCGTTATCATTTTATTTTTTATTTAAAAATATTATTTTAGTATTTTACAATAATAATTTTTTTAAATTATGTTATGATATATTAATAATATTTTTGTTTAAATTAATTAAAATTTTATATTATTAAAATTAATTTATGAAATATTATAAAATAGAGAATTGATATCCAAACAAGAAATTTATTTTTTATGAGAAAATTCTCTATCCTACGCTATTAAATTTATTAAAAAATAGAGTAAAAAAATAAAGATCAAGATAAAAAATGGGATAGAAAAGAAGGCACGTCTCTCCATTGCAGTCCCTAATCCCTTCTGACATCTCAAAGAAATAGATGTACGTCAATATAGTCTAAGATACTGAAAAACACACTCCAATAGTAATTTCTAAAATATGTGATTAGACAGTCTATTACATCTTGATTATGCAATACCTCGACAAAATGGCCTATTAACCAAGCTTTGTGCTCAAAATTCTGACTGTTATTCTTAATATCACAGTCCATTAACTACTCAAACTGTTTTTATTTGCAGTTAATTATTTCAACGCAACATAACAGTACAGATGTAAATTGAAAAAAAGCAGAAATTAATAGGGAGTTGCCATAGCAAAGAGAGGGGATTTCTTATGCACGGTAACACTGGCTGCTTCAGTCATGTCTAGCTCTTCCCCACTTACTCCAGCAGGAAGTGACCAATCAAACTTTTTCAAAAGATTTGCCAATGCCAGTTCAGCTATTCTCATGCCAAACTGAATACCTGGGCAACCCCTTCTGCCAGCTCCAAATGGAATGAATCGGAAATCACGTCCGTGAAAATCTAAGGAAGAATTCAGAAATCTCTCTGGACGAAACTCTTCTGGTTGATCCCATAACGCAGGGTCTCTTCCGATTGTCCAATAATTAATAATCACTTGCGTTCCAGCAGGAATGTCATAGCCTTGGATTTTTATGTCCTGATTCGACTCCCGGGGAAGTAGTAATGGGATTGGGGTATGAAAACGAAGAATCTCTTTGATCACCGCGTTCAAATAGTGCATTTTATCCAAATCCTCCTCTGTTATATCCGACTTATCACCAACAATTCCTCTAACTTCATTCTGCGTTCGCTTCATGATATCTGGATGTCTTAAGAGCTCTGTCATTGTCCATTCTAGAAGTGTGTATGTAGTGTCTGTACCAGCTCCAAACATATCCTATATATATATATATACAAACAAATAATGCCAACTTTATTCAAGTTCGTTTTCATTTTTATGCTATGTATAGACATTAAAATCCCATTAATAAGATAAGATAAATTTCACTAAAAAAAAAATAAAAATAAAAATAAAAGATTTCAAATAATGTAAAAATGTCCCAACAAATGACCTAGATACCTATGTCTACAATGAATTTCTTAAAACTAACTTCTATTTAATTTTCAAGGGAAATTCTATCCTATGCGTTCAAGAGGAACCGAGCCTTTCACCTCCAAGGAGGTGAGGGGTCATTTGGTGGTGCTCTATAAATGAATAAAAATCTACTTGTAGCCTCTTCTTTTCTAGTTTGACTTTGATAACGTCTTGATTGATTGTTGGAGAAGTGACAGAGGTTAATCGATAAATATTTTTTTATGCTTTTCTGGAGTGTTTGTTTCAGCATTCTAAAATGCTTTTTTAAAATCATACACAAGAAATAACTTGTTACGTTAGATATAATTTTAAGTCAATACCCTTTTGGAAAACCTTGCCAAATAAGTAGTTATATATCGTTTTCATTTTTAAAAATTATATACCGAATACCTTCTATACATCCACCGAATCAATCCTTTCCACCAAAGAATATATATCGTAAACTCTAGGAGAAATCTACTGCGGGGGACCACGACAAAAATTACTTTTTAGAGAAACTTACCAAGATAATAGCCTTGATGCTAACTCTATCAATGGATTTAACATACATATTTGATTTCTGTATCCAAAGCAGGACGTCCATAATATTCTTCTGATCTTCACCTTCACTAGCAGTCTGATCTGTTGCTTTCTTATTATTCATAATCATCCTATTCTCATGCTCTTCAATAACTCTCTCCAGAAATTCGTCAGTTTCTTTAGCTACTTTCTCCAGGACGGCATCCAAGCCATTGAAACGACACACCCAAGCAAGCCATGGAACGTAGTCTCCAACGTGGAAAGTACCCAGTAGCTCCTCTATCTTCCCCAAAAGCTTCATAAACTTACGCCCAGCTTCCTCGTCGCTGTACTTCCTTCCCATAGATACTCTACACACTATATCATTTGTTAGTGTACACAAGACCTCGCTTAAATTTATTGGCAAAGAAGATGAAGAAAGCCGCTTAATCTTCTGGATCATAAGAGCCGTCTCTTCTTCTCTAACATTATGAAAAGAACGAACCCTTTTGTTACTTAGAAGATGTAGAACACATATGCTTTTAATTTGTCTCCAGTACTCATTCTGCTCAGGTGATAGCGCCACGTCTTTACCATCGTATAAAAGTTTCTGGGCTGGGGTTGTTTTCGGTCGGTTTGCGAAGATGGAATCATGGGATCTCATTATCAGACGGGCAGCATCATCAGAAGAGACAACAAGCACTGGAACTTTGCCGAAGTGAAGCAACATGAGCGGGCCATAGCGTTTAGCTAAAGCATGAAGTGACCGATGAGGAAGCAAGCCAAGTTGGTGGAGGTTTCCGATGATAGGGAGCTTTGGTGGAGAAGGTGGTGAGTAGTGTTGTTTCATGCTGGGTTGGCATAACCATTTGAACAGCAGAAAGATGATAAACACGGCTGCTGCTATGGTGGATAATGGTTGCAACAGGAAAGATATTTCATTTACCCTCAACAATTGCCCCAAACCTGACATTATTTTTGTGTCTTCTTTACTTACTTTGTGAATGATTGTGGGTTAATAATATTGCCAATAAATAATGGAGTGGAGAAGACAAAGTCAATATCTTTACATTATTTAGATAATAAAATAAGATGTCGTGGGGTAGGCGTCTACACATCGTTTGCTATGAAATTTTTTATTAGGGTTGGTTATGCTTCATGGATCATGTGCCTTAGTGGAATCTTAATAAATTTGTAATTATAAATTATAATAGGGTTTTGCTATGCTACAAATAATTGTTCTATACTCTTTTTTTAACGTTTTTCAATTTTTTATTGTAATGCTTAATTTTTTTGTTATATTTTTATAATTTCCAAAAGTGTAATGTAAAAATTGGGAATTAAAATAATGAATGCAAGAATTAATTAAAAAATTTAATAATGTACCGCTAACCCATTTGTTTTGTCACTGTAGCCTAGTTTGAAAGGATAAGCTCATATAAGTTTATGGAATTAACCACATTTTTAACATTAACTCAGACATTTTAAAATTTTACTATTTTTATTTATAAATAGAAATATTAAATAGAATTATATATTAAAACAAAGACTATTTTATAAAAACAAATTACGTAATTTTTCATATTAAAAAAAATTGCAATAATTTTCATTACTTTAATAAATTTTAAAATAATTTTCTTACATACGTGTTTAAGTTTTTGAATATTTTAAGATTAAGAAATTTTTCTGCTTTTTTAAGTTTAGAGATATTTGTTATAATTTCAAAGCATATACAGACTTATATATTCAGACCATATTCCTAAGAGGTTAATGTAATTTGCCATCGTTAGTTTGGTTTAGGGAGCATCGGTTCTATACTTTTTGGCCTAATGTTTTATTATCCTCTTATTTTTTTTAATATTTTATTATTTTCTTAAACTTTATATTTTTTCAAGTTTTGCCTTTCAATGATTTAAACTTAAACTATTGAACCATATCAATTAAATTAATTTTTTTTAAATTATAAAAATAAACCAATTTTTTTAAAATTGCAAAAATAAATTTACTTGTTAGGATTTAAATCTTAGAACAAAATAAAATACTCTAACACTTTTACCATTGCATCAAATGATTTATTTTGATAATTTTTTTAATCTTTAATACATATTTATTTTTAAAACACATAATAAATTCTATTAAAAATAAAAATTATTTTTTATTAACGTAATAAAAATAGTTTTATATTATAAAATTATTCTGAAATGTTACTATTTAAAAAAAATAAATCTAATTTATTATAAAAAGAAAATTATTTTGAAATTATAAACGTATTTTATAAAATTTTCTAAGATCATCATTAATTTTATCAATTTATAATATTTCTAAAATTATTAAGAAAAATAAATCTAATTTATTGTAAAATTGAAGTTATTTTGAAATCATTATTAATTTTAAATTTGATTTAAAAATTTTATAATTTTACGATAATAATAATTTGAAATATTTTTAAATTTTAATGATTATAAAATTTTTATATTAAAAAATTTATTATCAATAAAATTTATTATTAATAGAATTTATTTTATATATGTTTAAAATAATTATTTATTAAATATTTGATCACAAATATATACTTGGTGCAATGGTAAGGGCATTAATTTATTTTTATAGATTTTAATTCGAATAATTATAATGTCAATTTATTTTGTAATTTAAAAAAATTGGTTCAATTTAAAAAAAAATTGATTTAATCGATATGGTTCAATGGTTCAAGTTTAAATCATTGAAGGACAGAACTGAAAAAATATAAGATTTAGGGGATAATGGGGTATTAAAAATATATATATGAAGCAGTGGAGTATTAGGTCAAAAAACAGGGGAAATTGGGCATTCTCCCTTTAGTTTAAAATGATAAATAATATTTTTCAATTTTTATTATTGTTGTTTACCAATCATCTTCTTTTTCTTTTAAGCAAAGAAATAACCTTTCATTCAAATAGAAAACAAACTATATAAATATGCAGATTTACACATGACTTTCAAGAAATTACAGGGATTCATTATAATAGTAAAATCAAACATATCATGAAGCTTACTGAAAATTGTAGAAAACATAATTATAATACTGTATCATTTGGTATTTTTAATTGACAAGAAACATGTCAAAAGGGAAAGAAGAGATTTTGAGGAAGAGCTAATTTGGGATTCCTCCTCTTTCTCTTCACTTTTCACTACTTTAGTAGATCTGTTCGCTCTTTATTGTAACAAATTTACCATAATAAATTTAATATGACATAAAAACTTTTAAATCTAAAATATTGTAGCTGTAGATTTTATCAAATAATCCTTTAATAATTTATGTATGTAAGAAATACTATTATAATAATAAATTAAATAAAAAAATACTAAAATGACTACAAATTTATATCTGAATAAAAATTAATTATTATTAGATAAAAAATTTATCTAAGATAAAAATAAACTATTATAAGTATAAATTTAGATGAAAATATGCATATCCCAACGAAATAAAAATAATAAATAAAAAGAAGACTTATCGAAAGAGGAAGTAGAGTGTCCTCTCGGTGAAAAATTGACTTCATTTTTGGACGGTTTGTAAAAGAAGGTAAAGGAGAGAGACCAAGGAAAAAGTAACCTACGAGGATTTACGCACTATTTTATTTAACAAGGCATAAAATATATCCTAAATTCGATAGCTCAACTTTAAAAGTATTATTTTAAATAGGGATACGTTTGATATTGACCCAGATAACTAATTATAAAAATATTAAAAATGAGCTCAACTTAAAAAATCTTATTTTGAATAGAAATATGATTGATGTTGTTACTAATGATTTGAACTAATAAAAAAATTAATACTAATTAAAATAGATAGATTTTAATAACATTAATGTTGACTAAATATTTTTTTATTATACTTTTAAAATTAAGTAAAAAAAATTAACTTGCATTACACATACAGTAGAATAATAATTTAAGTTCATAAACTTTAGCATCTTTATATATAACGAATAAATACTTAAAGGGGGTAGTTAGATAAAAAATACCGGGGCCACGTACGTCTGCATTTCCACAAGAACCAAAAAGGGTACAGTGCTTTGAAGATAATCATATCACATATATATATATATAATAATAATTGTGTTAGAAATTTCAATTCCTTGATGGTCACGATTAAAGATGTCAAAGGTATATATTAATTATTGGAGTTATGATGTGACTGCTAGCTACAGGCCTCAATGGTAGTGATGTGATCAGAAATTTCAATGAATTTTTTGAAAAATATCTCTTAACAATCAGAAGTCCGTACAATTTTTAAACATTATTCACTTTACGACTTTTTAAATCCAAAATAATTTGTCTTCCTTCTTTTTCAATGCCCTTTAGCACTCTTGAATTAAATACATTGAAGCCATCAGGGCTTAGCTCATAATGTGAATTTTCTCAACGATTTTTAGATATTATTCCTATTATAATACATACAATCTTTTAAATTTTAAGTGTATTATAATTATTAATTATCTTTTTCATTAAATTTTAATAAATTTATAATTTATAATCTTTTAAAAAAATACATTGAAAATTAAAAGATTGTTGGGTGCTAATTTTAATTTAAAAAATTAATTAATAATATTTTATTATATGTGTAATTTTCTAATAATTTGTTTCTGGCTAATTTGTAATGTACTTGTGTAAATATATGTTACTGTTGTTACAATGAAATCAGTTAACTACTTTACATATTTTTTATTCATCCACTCAGCCAACAAACAAGAAAAAAAATGATAAGCCACAAATTTTTCAATATCTTTCTAGCAATTGCATTTTGACGTTGTAAGATGGGTAGATGATTCTATAAATGATGGTAATATATTAGGGCTTTTAAGTAATTGCATTGGTCAATAATATGAATTTTCTCATTTGAACTATTTTGGGCTAAGTTTCCAAAAATCTTCAATCATATATCTCATAAAAATTGCTATAAATTTGAAATGTGAATGGAATTAGAGTCAGAATTGTGCAGCTAAAAGTAACTATTACAAAATAGAGGGACGTGGCTCATTTTGATTCACATAAAATTGAAGAAACTTAAAAGTAAAGAGATAAACTCTTTTGTAAGATAATGAATCAACTATTTTTCTCTTTTTTGAAATTCAGATTGAACACAATTTTCTTTTGAATAAGCGCAGACATTGTTTAAAATTAGATATAAATATTTAAGACAAACAGTAGACTTAAATTAATTAAAAATTTTAATTTTTAATATAATATTAATAGATTATATATATATAACATGTAATATTAAAAAAATTCGAATATGACTACATATTCTTTATAATTTTTCTATATATTTTTAATTTCTTTTTTTATTATTAAATACATTTTAAAAAATTAAAATATTTTGATAAATATTAACATAGTCATCGATTAATTAAAAGTTAAAAGAAACTTAAAAGTAAAGAGATATATACTCGAAACTCTTTTGTAAGATAGTGAACCAATTATTTTTCTCTCTTGTCAAATTCAAATTGGACACAATTTTCTTCCGAGTGAGCGCAGACATTGTTTCAAATTATATATAAATATTTAAGACAATGTTAGACTTAAATTAATTAAAAATTTTAATATAATATTAATAGATTATATATATAATATGTAATATTAAAAAAAAATCAGATAGAACTACATATTTTTTATAATTTATCTATATATTTTTAACTTCCTTTTTGATTTATTAAATATATTTTAAAAAATTAAAATATTTTGATGAATATTAACATAGTCTTCGATTAATTAAATATTTTTGTATCCTTTTACACTCATATTAAAAAAATTATTCATCTGCCTTAAAATCTGTTTATTACACTTGCTATATTATATATATATAGATATATAGATAGTGGGTATGGTTTTTGGTGAGAGTGAAGATCGAAGCTATTTTAAATTGCCAACACAATTTTTAATTTCATTGGTGTAATTAATTGCTATTTCACTATTTTAAATTTGATCTTCTTGACTTCGTCAAAGTCTTCATAGAAATAGTGTTTGATTTTATAACTGCTTTTTCAGTTTTATTTTTAAAATAAAAAATCAAAATCAAAATGGGTTTCAAGCCATAGTCAGAATTGCTTAATGGTGCGTCCCCTTCATACAATGAAACAATGATCAAGAAAGCAATGAATTGTTGTTGTCTTCTGGAAATAATGTCCATTACGTAATGAAACAACAATGGTAAAGAAAACAAACACCGTCGGTTAGAAATAAAGAAACTCAAAACCAACGCACGTGAAATAATGAAACTATCGAATTATTAAAGAGAAAAAGCTTTCAAAATCGTTGTTTACCTAAAAATTGCCGACATTTTTGACGATATAATCTTCGCTTCCAAATATTTGCTAAAATTAAAAATTTCTTTTGAAATTAAGCATTTTTAACAACAAATTAGATTTAATGTTGAGAAAAAAAAATAAGAATAAGATATGCGTATACGAGATGGGTGCCAAAGTAATAATATTTTATGCCATTATATTAAATTTGTCTTGAATAATTAATTATACCAAGAATATGTTTAGTAATATTTATAACACTTAATTAATTTACATGTGTATCAAAATATATTCTTGAGTAGTATTCCAAAGTTCAAAAGCTATACATAAATTTCGTCAACTACTTCATTCACAGATATTCCTCTGGCATGCGCATATTCAAAGTCAAACAACTCCATATACCTTTCAGATACAGCTAGGCACAGCTAGAAAATAGAGCGGGAGGGGCTACTACTAATATTAAAATAAAATATATTTATTAAATTATGTAATTATTATTTCTTTTTTATGTGTTTTTATAATTGTTTAATATGTATTTTTTTATGTTTTAACAGATCATTTTTTTTTTTTACCGAAAGTTTAATATAAGAAAGGTGTTTATCTTTTTACGAAGAGTGGAGTAAACATCTCATCTATTTACATCAAATCAAATTTGATAAAAATTAAACTAAAATTTATAAAGAAAAAAAATAATTTATATCATGTTATAAATTTTGATATTGAAGTTGTTAAATGTATGCATGTTGCAATAAATATAAACCTATAAAATATAACTAAAATATTTTACAACTCACAAATATAAAAATTAGTTTTATAAATTAATTAAATGTATTTTATAAAATTTTAAATAGTTTTATTAAATAAAAATAATAATCAAAATTTTAAAATAAGAAAGAGTAATATTATCTTTAATTTTTAAAGAGTAAGATATTACAAAAAGTACAAATTGCTTGATACTTAATTACAGCCCCCACATATCTAAGAGATTTTTTAAAATTATATGCAACCTTTTTTTGAGAATAACTGTAAAAATTTAAATAATACTTTAATGAAGAAAAAGTTCTATGATATTAGTATAAAGAATTTTAGTATCAAGAACTCACTTTTATTGACCTTTAGATTTTAAAATTAAAATTTGATTAATTTATTTTATATAATGATAATTAACCCGCTCAATAAGGAACATATTAAATTGACTTATTATACAGATTAAAAATTATTTTCTTATATATATTTTTTAATATATTAAAGTTATTTAGATATAATTTATTTTTTGAAATATATTTGAAATATAAATTCATATATTATAATAAAAAAATTTAATGATAAAGACTTTATTATGCATGTTATGAATAATCTATTTAATAAATATTAATTTAAATAATATCAAAATGTGCTATCTTTCTTTAATTTTTCAAAAACTTATTAATAATAAAATAAATTAATGAAAACTCAAAAATCAATATTAAAAAATACGACACATCTTATCTATTACTTATATTTATACTTATAAGAATTAATAAAAAATTTATATTATTTTAAATATGTAAACATTATTGTCATAATTGAGAATAAATAATATAATAAAATAACCCAATAATTAATATCACATTAATAGATAAATGAATGAGAATATCTTAAAATTGATAATTTGTTAATGAAAAAAAGTATACATGTAATTGTACAAATATGAACAAAGAATTTTAAAAAAGATTATTAAGAAAATTAAAATATAAATTAATCTAATTTTTGAAGTTGATGTTACTTGTAAAGACTAAAATTTAAAAAATTATAATTAGGGATATTGTGTTTTACCCCCTCACTTTTGAGGAAAAGTGATATACCCCCCTGAGTATTTGAAAAAAGTAAAATATCCCCCTAAATTTTGAAAAAAGTCTAAAATACCCCCTTAGGATTATTCTGTACAAATTAATTTGACTATTTTACTTTTTTATTATTAAAAATATCTAAAATAATTATATTATCTTTATTTTTTTATTTTATAATAATCAATATAATGTTATTGTAATATTTAAATTTAAAAATTATAATAATATTTTAATCCTTAATTATTTATTTTCTTCAAATTTTATATTAAAATATTTATAATATAGAATTATATATAATTTTTAAAATATATCATATTATATTAAAAACATTATGTATAATTAATATATATTTTTTTATAACGCAAAATATATTGTCAAAATTTCTTAAATTTTTACATAATTATAATAATTTGGACAATATTAATTATACATAATTTTAAAATAAATTATTTTAATAATATAATAAGTTTTAGAAAATATATAATTAAATATTATATAAATTTGATAATAAATTTAAAAGAAAAAATAATTAAAAGTTAAAATATTATTATAACTTTTAAATTTAAATGTGAGAATAATGTTATATTAATAATTACAAAATAAAAAAATAAAGATAATATAATTATTTAAATATTTTTAATAGTAGAAAGATAAAATAATCAAATTAAGATATAAATAATAACCATAGGAGAGTATTTTAGACTTTTTCTAAAACCTAAGGGGATATGTTACTTTTTTCAAATATTTAAGGGGGTATATCACTTTTTCTCAAAAGTGAGGGGGGTAAAACACAATATCTCTTATAATTACATGTAATACAAATTCAATTTGGCATAATAAGGATGCTATTAGTAAATTACTGACATTTGCCATTTGTAAAGTGATACTTTAACATCATGCAACTAAGGAAAAAAAAAAGAATGAGAAATTTTTTATTAGAACACATGTTAAAAAAATAAATGAAATAAATTAAAACCATCAATAATCAATTTTTATCTCCGCGGTAAAGTATATCCATATGTTTAGAAAAAGTATATGTGTATATGTGACTGTTGCGTGTAAAAATTAACGAACGCAAGTACATATGTCGCAAGCAAGTAATATAATAATAAGAGGATGTCGATCCCACGGGAAATGTTAATCCTATAATTACCAAAGATGATTAATATACGAATTTATCTAAAGAAATCAAAATAATTTTGATTGAGAAAATTAAAATAGACTAAAACTACTACTATGCAAATTAATTACAAGATTCAACTAACGGAAAGTTTTAGGGCTAATGATTTATCGTATTTGGTCGCATCCAATTCTTCAATTAACGTTGTTCTAATTTAAAACACGTGTTACTAGTTAATTACCCTAATTTATTCGATTGTCTCTCTCGAGATCAATCGAGTCTACTTCACACCTAAAATTTCACTATATCTCTATGTGAAATTAATTAAATGGAAGTGCATTACAATTGGTGATAATTTCTAATTAAACTATGCAAATCATATTAGTATATCTCTATCTAATATACAATTTACGATATTTATCACACAGTCTATATATGATATTCATTTTCTCAATTCCTATCAATCCACAATTTATTCAAATATTGACCAAATATTCAAAAGTATTAATTATCATGATAAATACTCAACACCCAATCTCAAATCAATTGAACAACACAATATTAAAAATGGATGCTTCAAATAGATATTTGAAAGGATGCCCAAAAAAATGGGTTTAGCCACACATAATATAATATTTAAATCTCACAATAAAAAATTTAACAATTGATAATATAATTTCAATTAATCACAATATTATTAAATTCAAGATTAAATTAAAAGAGAAGAGAAAGAAAAACTAGATGAGAAGAGCTTGAATCCCTAAGGTTGATGAGAATCCCCAATCTCTTGATAAAATCCCCCTCTCTTTTGTTGATTTTCTCTTTCTCTCTCTCTAAAAATTAAACCCAAAACAATACTCTCCCAAAAGTTCTCTTTTCCTCCTCACCCAGGCTTTAAAATCGTCCAAATTGGGGGGAAGGAGGGGTCGCGCGGGCGCGCACTTGATTCTGCCCTCAATTGCAAATTGACTGGCGAATATTAATTAAGTACATATACTTATGATTAACAAAACGTTGAGCCAAAGTTGTAGATATTATTACATTTCAGTCCTGATTTTGTTGCACTTGGATCCACTTGGGCAGAACGCAGTGCGCGGTCGCGCAGCAAGGCGCGCGATCGCGCACCTGCTTCTGCCAACAAAGCTAGACAGTCTAAAAAATATCGATTGGACCCCTATATGTTTGTGTATTTTGAGCTTATCCCCTTATTTTGATATTTCTATATTTTGATCCGTAAATCTCTTACACTTTAATCCCCAAACATCTTCCTTTTCAAGCCAAATTCATCCTTTTCGAATCAAATTCATCTTGGATAGCCAAATATATCATTTTCTATACAAAATAAATAAAATACATCAAATTCAAATGAAACTTGAAGATTAAACAAAAATTCAAGTCTATGAATAAATGATTAGCGCGTGTTTTGCGCACTTATCAGTGACATATAAATTATTTATATAATAATAATAATAATAAATTATGTAAAAAAATTAAATCATTTTTATAATTTTACAAGTATTTTTTTTACAAAATTTTCACTGTAATTCAATTTTCTATATTAAGATTACATGTAAAATATTAATTTACAATCCTTACGTTACATTTATATTCATTTTGTTCTATATATAACTATAATATTTTTGTTTATTAATTTGTGTTCGTTTTCATTTATTTCATCATAATTACATTTTTTCTGTTGTTTTTATCAAATTTATGATCATTTTTACTCTTTTATGTTGACTTATATTTTTTTATTTTTAACGTTTATCAATATTTTATTTTGCATACATGTTTTACATTATAATTTAATCTTTTATGTAAAAATTATAAATTTTATGCATATCTATAAGGTTTATGTCGTAAATTGATTTCTTTTATTTATCTTTGTGCATTTATATTTTTTATTTATCTATGTGCATTTATAATTTTTATATTGAATTTATAAAATTGATATTCATTTTTACTCTTTATGTTAATTTTTATTTTATTTTAAATTTTTACAAATATTTTATTTTACATATAAGTTATACGTTATAATTTAATGCTTTATATGAATATTACAATTTTTATGTACATTTATATTCTTACGTCATAATTACATTTCTTTCTTTTTGTTTACAACTATACCATTGTTATTTGATAATTCTATATTAATTTACATTTATCTCAATATATTTATATTTTTTATGTTGAATTTAAGAAAGTAATATTTTTTTTTACTCTTATATATTGACTTATATTTTACTTTGAAATTTTATTAGTATTTTATTTTACATATAAATTACATGTTATAATTTAATATTTTATGTGACGATTACAAATTTTATGTAAGTTTATAACTGTTGATACCAGATTTCCTCACCTGATATCAACTAGTGAATTATTTTATTGTGGGAGCAAAAAGCCCTTTTTCTCTCTTATTTCTTTTCTTTATATACTCTCGTCAATCCATTAGGTTTTTTGAAAGATTAATTTAGATAAAACTCTTATTCGAGATAATCTATAATTTAGTAAAATTCTAATTAAAAAGTAATTCAGTATTTTAGTTTACCTATAATTCAGATGAGATACAAGTTCATCAAACAGAATCTCCCTTAAGTCCGCCTTCAATAAAAAATATTAATTGAAGTTTTATAAACTTTGACTTTTTTATCTTTTGGGCCTCTATTCTTTAATATGGATCTGATAGCTATCTTATTGGATTAGTATGCGGGTGAAAAATTGACTTAATTTTAAATGTTAAAAGAACGGTCAAACAGTAAGTCCCATAGTTTCAAAAGTAACATAATTGTTATTTGAAACTAATCAAAAGTCTGGAAACCTAATACCAAATTCTCTATAATCCTTTACTCTTTTTTATATGGAAGTTAGATATATAAGAATCTCCAACGGAGTAGTTGACGTTTCGTTATCCAAGGAATGAAAAAAGGGCAAGTCTTAATTAACGAGGCCCTGATTAGTATGACATCATAAGTACATTTTGAATTTTTAATAGCTCGCTCACAATCCTTGACCTTCTTAGTTTACTATTTATTTATTTATTTTGATTTAGAGCATAAAAGAAAGACTATAAAGGTATAGAACTTATTTTACTCTTTTTAGACTTTGCATTTTGTCACTGCAAATGTGTATAACTTTAGTTTATTTAAGCGAAAGATAGATAACTTGATAGTACATTTTTTGTGTCCATCTAGATTTTGTAATTTGGTATCGAGGGGTATGAAGATGACACCTTGGAGGTACATTATCTTGGCCCTTATGGGGCAATGAAGCTAGCACCGCGTAGGTGCATTGTATTTGGCCTTCTTAGAACATTGAAGCTGGCACCGCGTAGGTGCATTATCTTGGCCCTCGTGGGGCAAATGAAGCTGGCACCGCGCAGGTGCATTGTATTTGGCCTTCTTAGAACATTGAAGCTGGCACCGCGTAGGTGCATTATCTTGGCCCTCGTGGGGCAAATGAAGCTCGCACCGCGTAGGTACATTCTCTTGGCCCTTTTAGGGCGATGAAGCCGGCACCGCATAGGTGCATTATCTTGGCCCTCTTGGGGCGATGAAGCCAGCACCGCGTAGGTGCATTGTATTTGGCCTTTATAAGGCAGTAAAGCCGGCACCGCGTAGGTGCATTATCTTGGCCCACTTGGGGCGATAAAGCTGGCATCGCGTAGGTGCATTGTATTTGGCCCTCGTAGGGCAGTGAAGCCGGCACCGCGTAGGTGCATTATCTAGGCCCACTTGGGGCATTGAAGCCGACACCGCGTAGGTGCATTATCTTGGCCCTCTTGGGGCATTGAAGCAGGCACCGCGTAGGTGCATTGTCTTGGCCCTCTTGGGGCGATGAAGCTGGCACCGCGTAGGTGCATTGTTGACATTTTTAGTCTTCTTCTCTTAAAAATGTTGGACAAATAAACGTTTATACAATAATATTGTAATTTGATTAAACATAAATGATGTCATATATAGTCATATACATAAATAAAACATGTCACAAATTCAAGATATAACGAAAAATGTTCGAGGAGAGTGTCAGCAAATAATATTTGAAACTTATTTTGTGAATATTATATTTTACTGGCTTATTCAAAACATAGATTTTTTTTTAATTTTAAATAAAGGAGATTAATTTCAACTTAACATACACAATTATTTTGCATAATATTTATTCTTCTTACTATTTAATAAAAAATAATTAACCATAATATTTCTTCTCTTTTTTTTCTCTTTTCTTTTGTAATTTGTTTCTAAATTGCCTTTGCTCAAGCAAATGCTAAAAGCAAAACAAAATTTTATTATATATACATATGCACTACCGGATTAATGACGTCCGATCGACTTTATTCATTTATTCGTTATTTTTATTCATTATGGTCTCCACTTGGCAATTACGATACCAATTTACACCTTAATTTTCACTTCGTTATTACATTATTTTTAACATTATATATACAAACCAAGTTTCAATACACTTCTTTATTAACTATATTTAATTATAGCTAAATTCAGTTGATGACATTGTTACAAACACGTTGCTAATTTCTCATAAGATTTTCTCTTAACAAATTAATTTTCAAGATTGTACCTAGCTTGGACTAGTGTTCGGCAATGACTTTAACTAATATAATTTGAATAAAAATCAAACTAAGCAGAATTAAATTGAATTGAACCAAATCAAATCATAAGTTTTGTCTTTATCATAGTTTGTTTTATTTCGATTTTGAATAAAAATAAATCGAACTCACTTTAAATTGGAATCAAACTTGAAATTTATCTAATCCGACTCACCATGACAATCTTAAAATTCTACATTCGACTAGCAGAGAATCAATTATGGTTGCGATTTTGTCTCTCGAATTTTTTAGAGTATTTATACTTCTTCTTAGTTGGTGAATATTGGAGAATAAGAAGTCAGCTAATCACCAAATTTTTGTCCTCATCAGAAATCATGACTGCATGCATCCCTATCATCATCCATGTTGGGTTTGCTATGATATTGCTAGGAAGAATAAATTAAGGACATTGTTCATAGTTACAATTTAGTATGCACCTAAATATATATTTAGAGATTTTCTTGGTTAATTTAATTTACTCACGAAAGTTATCAATTTCCCATATATCTATGCACACTTATACATCAAATTAACTACGGTTATATATTTATATTCATTAATTATTCTACGATCCGATAAATCAATATATATAACCATCAATATCAGATATTGAACCATGGACATAATTAATACAAATAAAAATAAATTTATATATGCAATTGATGCAAACAAAAAATAAATCCATATATGCATTTGATATAACTAAAAATAAATTCATACCTTATGCTTTATCATGAAATTTTGTTACCGTCATAACAAATTGGCTTATTATCCTTTTCCCACAGACGGCGCCAACTGTTGATACCAGATTTCGTCACTTGATATCAACTAGTGAATTATTTTATTGTGGGAGCAAAAAGCCCTTTTTCTCTCTTATTTCTTTTCTTTATATACTCGTCAATCCATTAGGTTTTTTGAAAGATTAATTTAGATAAAACTCTTATTCGAGATAATCTATAATTTAGTAAAATTCTAATTAAAAAGTAATTCAGTATTTTAGTTTACCTATCATTCAGATGAGATACAAGTTCATCAAACAGAATCTCCCTTAAGTCCGCCTTCAATAAAAAATATTAATTGAAGTTTTATAAACTTTGACTTTTTTATCTTTTGGGCCTCTATTCTTTAATATGGATCTGATAGCTATCTTATTGGATTAGTATGCGGGTGAAAAATTGACTTAATTTTGAATGTTAAAAGAACGGTCTAACAATAACTATTACATCATAATTACAATTCTTTTGATTTGTTTATAATTGTGATGTTGTCGCTCGATAATTTGATATTAATTTATATTTATTTTAATGTAGTTACATTTTTTTAAGTTAATTTTAAGAAATTGATTCTATTTTAACTCTTTTATGTTGGTTTGTATTTTTTTTTTATTTTTAATGTTTTATAAGTGTTATATTTTACATACAAGTTATATATTGTAATTTTATATTTTACGCGAAGATTATAAATTTTATGTGGATTTATAATTTTTACATTATAATTATAATTCTTTTAGTTTGTAGATAATTATGTTGTTATCATTTGACAATTTGATATTAATTTATATTTATTTATGTGCATTTATATTTTTTATATTGAATTTATGAGATTGATATTCATTTTTACTCTTTTATGTTGGCTTTTACCTTTTTACTTTTTACTTTTTAATTATAATGTTTATCAATATTATATTTTTACATGCAAGTGTTACGTTGTAATTTACTTTTAAATATCAAAATTACAACTTTTATGTTTATTTTTTAGTTTTATGTCACAAATATAATCTTTTGTTTGTTTGTTTACAATTATGTTGTTGTCTTTTGATAATTTTTAATTTATAATTATCTTAGTGTAATTTATATTTTTTATGTTGATTTTATGAATTTGATATTTATTTGTATTCTTTTATGTTGATTTATTATTTTTTATTTTAAATTTCTATAAGTATTATATTTTATGTACACATAATATATTATAATTTCATATTTTACGTGAAAGTTAAAAATTTTATATAGATTTATTACTTTTATGTGATAATTACAATTTTTTAATTTGTCAAAAGAAATAAGGCAAAACTTGTACAACTAATAAATTAAAAAAAATTAATTCATTAAATCAAGAAAAATGGTGGACCATTGATTCCATCCAATGGTTCATAATCTTTACATTATTATTATCAAAAAAATTTCTTGACATTGTAGAAGGACCCTTAACGGAGATTTAAAGTTCTAACTTTATTTTTATTTATCAACTAACTCAAGGAGAAAATAAAAGTACGTTTTCTCACTCTAATGACATTATATATATATATATATATATATATATATATAAAAGAAAATTATATAAAAATATAAGGGTAACAACAATATTATAATCAAAAGAGTGTTTTTTTAACGGTTAAATAAGATTTTTATTATTAAATCAATTAAAGTAAGTAATAACAAATATAAAAATAATTAAAATTTTCTTATAAATTAGATAGTAATTATTACATGCGTCAAAAGAGTGTAAAATAGTAGCCTACTATTTATTATATACAAATTCCATTATCATGCAAAATAAGAAAATGAGCCAGCTGAGTACCATTATAACCTTATTTCATAGAGTTCTATATATATATATATATAGGTAGGATCAAAAGATTTTTTTTTATATATAAAATCTTACATTAGATATAAGTCGTTGGATTTAAACACATCCAACGATTGATATTATATTTAATTATATAATTAATGCACATATCATATGCAATTTCAATCGTTGGATATGTTTAGATCTACCAACCTATATATATGTGATGTAAGATTTGTATAAAAGAAAAAAGTCATTGATGCTAAGAAAGTACCCATATAATAACCTTGTTCGGAGAGCAGCATATATATACATATGATCTATTGGCAACATGGAGTTGCCAAAGCAATCACAGGGGATTTCTTATGTACGGTAACACCAGTTACTTCAGTCATATCCAAATCTTCCCCTCTTGCTCCACCAGGAAGCGACCAATCAAACTTGTTCAAGAGATTAGCCAAAGCTATCTCATTTACTCTCATAGCAAACTGTATACCAGGGCAACCCCTTCTACCAGCTCCGAATGGAATGAATTGGAAATCACGTCCTTGGAAATCGATGGAACAATTCAAGAACCTTTCTGGACGAAATTCTTCTGGTTCATCCCACAACGCGGGGTCTCTTGCAATTGTCCAAAAATTAATAAACACTTGTGTTCCAGCACCTATGTCATAGCCTTTGATCTTGACGTCCTGAGTACATTTCCGGGGAAGTAGTAATGGAACTGGGGGATGTAAGCGAAGAGTCTCTTTGATTACGGCTTTTACATAACGCATTTTATCCAAATCGTCTTCTGTTATATCCGATTTGTTACCAACAATTCTTCTGATTTCATGTTGAACTTGCTTCATGACTTCTGGGTGCCTTAGGAGCTCTGCCATTGTCCATTCTAGGACTGTGTATGTAGTGTCCGTACCACCTCCAAACATATCCTATGACAAACCCAGGAAATTTAATGGTATTTGTTTCTTGATAGATTTTCAAACTCTTAATTACAGAATTAACTTATATATATTATGTTTTGACCCTCAATTTGAGATTTTAACTATGTTATATGTTCACAGTTGTAAAATACTTTTAGCAAATAAGGATATAACTTTTGTAATCCATTCCAATATTTTTTTTCTAAAAAAAATTTCTTAATTAAACACATCTTGTAGAAATAAACATATATATATATATATATTTAAAAAAAACTTAATATAAAATTGTATTAAAATTGTAAAATATCAAGGTAGATTCAACTTTAGGGATGAAAAAAAAATGATTTGTTACAAAAACCAATGACTAATCATAGAAAAAGAGATGTACGTACCAAGATGATACCCTTTATGGCAACTCTATCAATGGGAAAGCCAAATATATTTTCTTTCTGCACCCAAAGCAAGACATCCACAAAGTCCTTCTTGTCTTCACCTTGCGCGCCGCTGTCTCTTCCTGTATTCATCATCCTATTCTCATGTTCTTCAAGGACTCCCTCCAGAAAGTCGTCAAGCTTTTTAGCTACTTTCTCCAAGTTGGCATTCAACCCATTAAAATGGCTCACCCAAGCAAGCCAAGAAATGTAGTCTCCTACGTAGGAAGCACCCAACAATTCCACAGCTTTCCCCAAAAGCTCCCTAAACTTATTCCTACCTTCTCCCCCATTATACTTTCTTCCCAAAGCTACTCTACACACTATATTATTTGTTAGCGTACACATCACTTCACTTAAATCTATTGGCAAAGAAGATGAAGAGAACTGTTTAATCTTCTCGATCATCAGGGCGACCTCTTCCGCTCTAACGTTACGAAAAGAATGAATCCTTCTGTTACTTAAAAGATGCAGCACACATATGCTTTTAACTTGTCTCCAGTATTCACCATGAGGTGACATGGCTACGTCTTTAGAACCGTACACAAGTTTTTCAAATGGAGTTGATTTTGGTCTGTCTGCAAAAATAATATCATGGGTTCTCAAGATTTCACGAGCAGCATCAGCAGAAGAGACTACAAGCACTGGTACTTTGCCGAAGTGAAGTAACATGAGGGGGCCGTGGCGTTGAGCTAAAGCATGAAATGAGAGATGAGGGAAGGAGCCAACTTGGTGGAGGTTCCCGATGATTGGGAGCTTTGGTGGAGAAGGTGGTAAGGTTTTTTTGCTGGGTTTGAAGAAGCGGCGAAAAAATATAAAGAAGATGGCTGCAATTGTGAACAAGGACAAGGGCTGCAACAAGAGAGACCTTTCATTTTCCTCGAGCATTTGCTGGATGTTGGACATATTCTTCATCTCTCCTTCGTTGTGCTAAACGGACTGCTAGCTAGCTTCTTAATTGAGGTCTTCAAATGATCTATTACGTAGTACGTTTATGTAGAAGAAGAGTGAATTATGATTCATACACACACATACAATAAGTAATATTAACCCACTACGTCGATCATATGTGTAATTCATATATGAGTGGGATTCTTCGACTTAAATGTTTTACACACTTTTTCTACTAAATTCTTGCTGCAATTTAAGAATATATAGATAGAACTACAACGTTTTACTGTTATGAATGCATGTAGGCATATATTGTTGTAGATAAGGCTAAACGTGCAGAAGATCGTAATGTGGTTGTTTTTAATTTCTCGGTCTCGGACCTCAAAAAAATGTTGTGGTGTAGAGGCAGAAGTCAATATTATCTATACGTACGGTTTTGTGGTCATGCGATCACATTTCTTGTCTACACGTAAGGTTTTGTGGTCATGCGATCACATTTCTTTTCTGCCACTCGTAGTTGAGCCCTTCAAGATTCTTTCGGCCCCTAAAGTGATAAGCCAAACTAGAGAGACGATATTTTTATGGTGTACATATATGTCCGCAATTATTTTTAAGACTATAAAGCGTCTTGAATTTTAAACTTTATTTTCAAAATAAAAGTCTAAAATTAAAGTTTCAATTCAAATTTTAAAAGTATGCATGATTTTTATAATTTAATAGGTTAATAGGTAAGTTTTAGTAAAATATGCTAAGTAAAAATTAATAGTTAGGATTTGATCATTGATTAGGTACATTATATCAATGATTAAGAATATTTTGAGTTTATTATAAATTCTTCTTTGTATTTGTGTTTTTCATCAATTCAAGAGTGAATAAGTGAGTAAATCAGTTAATGAGTTGTAAGATTTAAGAAAAAAGTAAGCGTGAGTAGCTTTTTTTTGTATTTATAATAAGTATTGAAAAATAATAATAATAATTGTTGTATTATTTTGATGCATAATTTTTTCAATAAAGTAATATCATAATTACGTTTATAATATCAAACATATTAGTGTAGCATATCAAATTGAAGCTCTTAATGAAAGAAACTGCAACTCTAACAAAATTGTCCAAATCGAATTCGTACGCATAACCACGAGCTATTAGACGTTTGTTATGCAAGAAGAGGAATTGACCCGCTGAATTGAGCCAATTGAACCGCGGCAGCTAAATCGAGTTAGTTGAATCAAGTAAGTTTGACTGTTGACTTTGATCGTTGACCAAAATTGAAAATTTTCTATTGAGTTCTTCTTAAAGTTTTTTGGCATTCTGAATCCATTTGTGCAATTGAACTTTGTGAATTCTCACTATATTAAGAGATATAGCAATTCCAAGTTCCTAATTCTTAACAAAAAGCAATTATGATAATTAGAGCATTAAAATGAAGGCTCTCCTTAAAGCACAAAACGTGTAGAAAGTAGTAGAGAAAGGCTATAACGAACCTAGAGATGACACTGTTGATGCCACCTTGACTCTAGCATAAAGATATGCATTGAAGGATTAAAGAAAGAGAGACAAAAAAGCTCTCTTCATTATTTATTAAGTATTAGATGATGATGATTTTGATAATATAGCAAATGTAACCTTCACCAAGTAAGTATAAAATAAACTTTAAACATTCTTAAAGGCATCAAACAAGTAAAAAAAAGTACATCTTTAAACCTTAAGAGAAAATTTGAAGCTTTATACATGAAAGAATGCGAGTCAATTATTGATTACTTTTCAAGAGTTGAAGTTATTTATAATTAATTGAAAAAAAAATGGTGAAAAGTTAGATGAAGTGAGAATAATAAAGAAGATACCATGTTCCATGGATTTGAAATTCGATCATATTGTAACAACAATTGAAAAAACTAAAAATTTAGAAGAAATAACGATTGACCAATTCCAAGAATTATTGCAAGCCTATGAAGAAAAGATAAAGAAGAAGTAAGGGATTTCCAAACAATTCCTCAAGATATAACTCAAAGAGAAAGACGAAATTTAGGGATACGAGGGAAGCCAACATGGTCGTGGTAAAGGTTGAAGTGGAAGACAAAATAGAGGTCATGGTCGTGGATGAGGTTGGAATTACAATAATAACCATTCCACCAATAACTATGAGAAAAGAGAAAGTTCAACACGAGGCAGTGAAAAAAGCAATTCAAATACAAGGTACGACAAATCTAAAATTGGATGTTATAATTGTCAAAAGTTTGTCCATTATACTTTTAAATATATAGTCCATAACAACAAAGTTGAAGTGAAAGCTAACTATGTAGAAGAAAAGAATCAAATAGATGAAACTGTCTTGTTAATATACAAGGACAATGATAGAGGCCAAAGGAATATATAGTACCTTGACACTGAGGCGAGTAATCACATATATGGAAGAAGAAGCATGTTTATAGAACTAGATGAATCAGGTATGTGGACAATGTTTCATTTAGTGATGATTCCAGTAGTTTTGAAAGGAAAAAGGTAACATTCTTTATACGATTGAAAGATAGTAAGCATCAATTTATTGGAAATGTTTACTATGTGCCCAATATGAACTAATAATATTCTAAGTTTAGGCCTATTCTTAGAAAAATGTTATGATATTCAAATGAAAAATTATAATCTTTTTATAAGATATAGTAAAGGCAACTTCATTACTAAAGTAAAAAATGTTAAAGAATAAAATATTTTTTTTGAATATCAAAAACAATGTTGCAAATTGTTTGAAAACTTGTTACAAAGATGAATCATGGTTATGGCATCTTCGATTTAGGCTTCTCAACTTTAGTGGACAAGAGTTGTTGTCAAAAAATGAGATGGTGAAAGGTCTTCTTTGTATTAATCACTCGGACCAACTTTGCAAAAGATGTTTACATGGAAAGCAATTTAGAAAAAACTTTTCAAAGGAGTCTACCTTTAGAGCCAAGAAGCCACTGTTGCTGATTCATGTTAATGTGTGTGGACCTGAAGCCAAATTCTCTTGGTAAGAATAACTACATTTTTCTTTTCATTGATGATTTTTCAAGAAAGACAAGGGCTTATTTTCTAAAGCAAAAGTCTTAGCTATTTGGAGCATTAAAGAAGTTCAAAGTTGTTGTTGAGAAAGAGAGTGGTTGCTAGATTAAAGTAATGAGAATTGATCAGTGGAGGCAAATTTAGCTCTAAGAGTTCTGTGAAGCAAATGGAATTCGATATTTTCCTAACCGTTCTGAGATTCCCTCAACAAAATGATGTTACTGAAAGAAAGAATAAAAAAATTCTTGACATGGCACAAAACATGTTGCAAAGTAAAAGATTGCCAAAAGAGCTTTGGGTCGAAGCTATAGCAACTATTAGTTTATTTATCTAATCGATCTTTAACAAGAAGCTTGTGGAAAAAAATATCGTAAGAGGCATGAAGTGAAACAAAGCCTGGTATCTCTAATTTTAGAGTTTTTGGAAGAATAGCTCATGTTCATGTATTAGATAAGAGAAAATAAAGTTGGATGATAAAACCAAGAGTTTTATTTTTATTGACTATGATTCCAAGTTCAAAAGGCTACAAGTTATATAATCTAAACAATAAAAGATCGTGATTAGCTAAGACGTAATATTTGGTGAAGAATGAGAAAGGGATTTTGGCTTACATATAGATGATTTCAGCAAGAGCTTGCAACATCATCAACTTCGCCATCAAAAGCTTATTCACCACTATCCTTTCTAAACGAAAGAAATAAAGAATGCACAAGGAGTCTTCAAAATCTTTGTAAGGTCACTGAAATGTTAGATAATTTTACTCTCTTTTGACTTTTAGCTGATTGTGAACCAGTGAGCTTTGAAGAAGTTGCATAAGATGAGAAATGAAGAAATGTAATGGATGAAAAAATTAAATTAATTGTGAAGAATGACATGTGGGAGCTTGCTTTATTACCCAAAGGACATAAAGCAATTAAAGTCAAATAGGTGTACAAAGCACTAAAGAATGAAAATGGAGAAATTGAACGATATAAGGCAAGGCTAGTTGCAAAATGGTACAGTTAAAGACCTAGCATTAACTATAATGATGTGTTTAATTCAACAACATGTTTGGAAACCATAAGATTAATTATTTCCTTGATAGTACAATATAAATGGAGTATTTATCACGTGGACATTAAATTTTCCTTTTTGAATGAAGTTCTCGAAGAAGAAGTCTATATTAAAAAACCATCAGGCTGTGAAGTCAAAGGGTAAGAAGATAATGTGTTGAAATTGAGAAAGACTTCTTTACATATTGAAGCAAGCGCCAAGAGCATAAAATAGTCGAATCAACAAGTATTTTCGAAAATGGCTTTATTAAATGCCCTTAAGAGCACGTACTCTACATCAAGATTAAAGATGAAGATGTCTTGATCATGTCCTATATATGGATGACTTGATTTTTATTGGAAGCAATCTAAGCTTGTTCAATGATTTTAAGAAATCAATGACCAAAGAGTTTGAGATGACAAATATTGGGCTTATGACATATTACCTTAGTATCGAGGTGAGAAAGAGAAAGATAAAATATTTATTTCACAAAAAGGCTACATAAATGAGATCTTAAGAAGTTCCAAATGAAAGATTGCGAGCCTATTAGTACACTACTAAAATATTGAATTAAACTTTCAAAGCATAAAAAAGGAGAAAAAGTAGATCTAATTCTTTTCAAGAGCTTAGTTGGATATTTACAATATTTGACATGTACAAGACTCGATATTCTCTATGCAACTAGACTTATAAGTCGTTACATGGAAACTCCAACAACCACACACTTCAAGGCTTCAAAGTGTATTCTCCATTACCTAAAACGGTACAATTAATTTTGGCTTATTCTATTTATCTCAAGTAATTATAAGCTTATTGGATAACGATAATGATTGGGCTGAAGATATTTATGATCAAAAAAGCATAATGGGTTTTGTATTCTTTATGAGAGACACCTCTTTCATTTAGACGTCGAAGAAGCAACCAATTATCATACTTTCCACATGTGAAGCTGAGTATGTAACTGCCACATCCTGTGCTTGCCATAGAGATGCAATTTGGCTTAAAAACCTACTGAAGGAGCTGAGATAATCGCGAGAATAACCAAGAAATATTTATGTTGATAACAAATTAGCTATGACATTGGCAAAGAACTCGGTGTTTCATGATCGAAATAAGCACATCGACACTCACTACTACTACATAAGAAAAAATATACAAATAAAGTACATGAAGTCCCAAGAACAAATTGTTGATAATTTTACTAAGCCTTTGAAAAGTGAAGACTTCCTAAGGTTAAAGAAGTTACTTGGAATCACAAAATCAAGTTTAAATGAGGATGTTGAATTTTAAACTTGATTTTCAAAATTGAAGTCCAAGTTCAATTTCTAGAAGTAAGCATGATTCATGTGATTTGGTAGGTTGATAAGTGAGTTTTAGTGGAATGTGTTAGGTACAAATCAATGGTTAGGATTTGATCATTGATTAGGTATACCTATAATATCAATGATCAACTAATGTTTTGAGTTTACTATAAATATCTCCTTGTTTTCGTGTTTTTTTATCAATTCAAGAATGAAAAAGTGAGTAAATAAGTGAGTGAGTTGTAAGCTTCAAGAAAGAAGCAAGAGTGAAGAGTTGTTTTGTGTGTTTGTAATAAATTTTGAAAAAAATAATAAAAGTTGTATTCTTTTGGTGCATTAATCTTCCAACACAAGGATACGTTTCATGCAAGAAATTAAGAATATTCTTTAATTTCCTGTATAAATAATGTTTTGATGAATTTTATAGAACTTTTTGTTAAAAAAAGGCTTTAACTGATACTATATATATTTTCCAAAATTTCACGAGGTTTTCTGTAGTTTGGTGAAGTTTCCTTGTAATTTAGACATATGTGAAATGTTAATGAAAATTTTTTTTTAGACAAAAAATCACAACCTAAATGAATTTTAGAAAATAAAGTCGTATATTAATTTTTTTTTTCCATTTCTAGTATGTTAGTTGATGGTTTTTGTTAATACAAATAAATCTATAAAAGATCATAATTAAATATTTTTCTCCAAGAAAAAAATAAACATGTTATTTTCTATAGCATATATATGTATCAAAGTCTTACAACCAAAGTGTTTATCATGTATATCGATTTTCTAAGTATTTTGAAAAGTAAATAATTCTCAATGATTTCATTAGTTGTGTTACTTCTCTACATGTATTAAAGTATGTCATTTTGAAAAAAAAACTAATGATATATCTATTTTACCTCATAGAAAAATGAAAAAACCTTCATAATTTTCTTATATATATACAAGGACATAGAGATAAAATTCAAGGTTCAACCTCCATTGATTGTGCAAGATGAACATATATTATTATAAGGAGTTTACTGACTACCACAAACTGATATCGACGATAGTGATGCCGAAGTCATCCTTAAAGATAATCGCGATATCATGTTACTGAGATCATTTTGAAAGGCGTACATGGAGCCACATGAAACTTTTGACAAAGGTTGGCAGGATGATAGGGGAATAAAATGGAAAAAAGTTGTTCCTTAGATCCGTACGGGGATCATCTTTATGTGGCACCTGCACAATTCACATAACGATAGCCAGATGCCTTCACTTTCTCCCTCTATATAAACCCAATGATCTCCAAGCGAAAAGGGGTAGGTTTAATTCTAAAATTTATATCTCCTAACATTCCGTTAAATGTAAAATACTCCATGACTAACTTGATCATCGGAGGGTTTTCACCAATGAACATCACCAACACCTTATGACTAGTTTTCCTTTTATGATAAGCACTAGAGTTTCATTGTCTATAACCTAAAAAGGAGTGTCAGGTATCGAGGTGGATACCGGTGTGTATATTAAGAATGAGGTACACTCCACAAATAAGAAATTTTGATTGTTGACCAAATCAACCCTACACGATAACATGTGTTAGTAGGAATGATCCCAGTACCAATATTTGGCACTGTTTGTGGGATTCTTATAATAAAAAGCTTACCTTAGGATAAGATGACAACATAAAACATCCTAGTAGCATACCATCAGTCAAGCAGCCATGGCAAGAGGATTATGGGAGGAAGTTAACCATGAATTAAATGTGGTCTCACGCGCCGTTACCCATCACTCAAGAGAAGAGAACCTAAAAAATCAAGTGCGATTATTGATACGAAAAAATAAAGGGCTCAAACAATAAAACAACAGAGTTGTTACATTAATTAAGAGAAATAGAGGATAAATTACAACAAGAAAGAGGGGAATGACAACACTAGAACGCGAGAGGAGGAGAAAATGACCAAACACGTCAAAAGAATCGGCAGGTTGCTGAAATTGATGAACAACCGCATGAAATATCAGAGTCATCAAGCCAACAATGCCCGACTGATAATCGCAGATGGAATGCAATCAAGATTAGAACAGGAAACGTAAATCTAAGAGAGCTTGTTGATAATCATGCCCCTCTACCCGCAACTTGCAATAAGAGAGCCTAAGGATATACCCAAGGGTACCAAGAGAAGAACCTGTTAAAAAGATGAACACTAGCTCCAAAATACGTGTATAGCAAGATCGTGCATTTTATCACTGGGAGAGAAGGAGGCCCGGATATGCGCCACCGCTGACTCAACAAGCACTTAATGGATAATTAGAAATGTAAGAATTAATCATATTTGACAATTCGAAAGAATTAATCATCATTATGCAAGAAACCGTTTTGCGGTTGCAACGCTCGAAAAACCCTTTGGTAGAGTTTGATTTCCCATTTACTATTGAGATCCAACAAGCGATACTACCACAAAACTTTGTAATACCACAATGTCAACCATATATGGAATATATAGACTTGGTTGCCTATATAATGTTATACCAAAAACTAATGTGAGTGCAAAGAGTGTGCTGATAGGGTTCTATGCAAGTTTTTTCGCTGACCCTCACCGGGCCAACAAGGAGGTGGTACTCGAAGTCAAACGTAGGAGCATTCGTTTTTTCTCATATTTTTTCATTAAATTCCTGAGTCGATTCCGATGAGCTAGGGAACTAAACAAAGATTTGGACACAGTTGTCTGATGTAAAAAAAGGGAAAAAGGAATCCAACAAAATTTTCATCAGCTTTTTATTGCGCTGTAATACAGTTAAGGGTGTATATCGACCCTAATATGTTAAAGGCTATGATTAGGAACACACGTACAGGGAGATTGTGGCGTTCATTCTGAGATTTTTAACCAAAAACCTATGCTAAAGGGCAATAGCGCACATTGAACTTTATAAGAATAGATACTCACGAGGCCGAAAAGTTGTTGACAGAACGTGCAGAAAGCAAGTTGCGGAAAGAAAGAAAGAATCTCTTAAAGCGAAAGCGATGACGGTGTACGGTGCAAGGATCAGTCCTGGGAGAATATGAACTGCCAACTCTCCAGCCATGGATTCCACCCCTCTTAGGAAAAACCCGATCGTGGTAATAATCCATCAAGGCAAAGCACCCAAGGACACAATCTGTACTGAAATTAAGACCCACCTAAAAAGACCAAAAACGTGAGCTCCCTCGGAACCCTATAAGATTGCTATTAAAATATAAGACATATACCGCATTAAACACTACTATAAAGAAAATTTTCGTTGAAATACGAAATGTAGGCTTGCTATCAAAGCCGCATCCTTTGGATAGCAACATGTTTAGGAAAAACAAGTTTTGCGATTCTCACCGAGATTGGGGACATAATACAATAGAATGTTTTGAACCTCAGGGAGTAGATCAAAGATTTGGTACATAACAGGTTACTTGGATATATATGTCGACACCACTAAAGAAAACCACCATAAAAAGGACACCAAAATGCCTTAAACGCACAAGAATGAAGACCTCAAGTCAACGTCAGTAATAGAGGGCCCAACCTTGGCCGACAGTTCTAACTATTCAAGGAAAGCCTACGCCCAAAATGGTATCGTAGAAAAAGAATGCCTGACAATGGTTGTCGAATTTCGGGAGTTTAAAAGGACAAAAATATGTACCACGCCAGTAAATATTATTTAAAACACTCATGACTGTAGTTCAACACCATGACAAAGTGTTTGTGGTAATAATAGAAGTTGTGGGAAGGAATGTGTCCGGGATACTTGTGGACATGAGAAGCTTGGTAAATATTATTTTCAAGCATGCTTTGGAGCAATTGGATGTCCGACGAAGCACTAGTGGAAGAAGCGGCCACGCCACTAATAGGGGTTCTTGGGAGGAAGTGTATGGTCTTTGGATATTACCTCGCTTCCACTGTCCGTGTCGAAAGGAAGTGTTGTGGTAGTTACGATGGTGAAATTTGTAGTCGTAGATCAATCGAGTTCCTATAATGTTATTCTCTGGAGACCATTCATGGTCACCAGCAAAGGCCTACGTATCTCTATACCACATTAAGATGAAAATCTCAAGTCAAGGACATCATAATCACCTATAAGAGGTGACCAACGAATGTCTCAAAGCTGTTATGATGGTGGCCCTTGAGAAAAAATTTGCAAGTGAAAGCCGTGGATAATGCGCAAAAGAGAAACATAGCATCGAATACAAAAAATAATGTGCAAGCAACTAAATGCACTAATCAAAGGGCATTAGAATATCCTCGATAGCCGATGCAAGTCAAAGAGTCAAGACTACCATAGAAACCATTCTAGTTCCAATCTGAGACTGGGACGACTCCAAGATGGTGATGATAGGACCCAAAATGGGGAGCCCTCCAAAATACGTTATGAGAACTTTTGAAGAAATATGCCAACTTGTTTGCATAACCTATGATGATATGCCAGGAATTTACCCAGAAATTGTCTTTTATTGGTTGAATGTGCAGCAGCATTTCAAATCGGTAAGCCAACGGCGACAATTGTTTAACCTAAGAATGATACAGAGTAATAAAGGAGGAAGTGAAAATTTTGTTAAAAGTTAGGTTTATTAGAGAAGTCAATTATCTAGAATGGTTGTTAAACGTGGTGCTAGTAAAGAAAGTGAACGGGAAGTGGAAAATGTACATAGACTTCACCGGCTTGAACAAGAAGTGCCCTAAAGATAACTTCCCTTTACCTTGAATTCACCAACTTGTGGACACAACGACAGGACACGAATTTCTCAGCGTTATGGATGCATTCTCGGGATATAACCAAATCGGCATGTATCCACCCGATTAAGAAAAAATCGTGTTCATCATCAATAGGGGTCTTTATTATTATAAAGTGATATAGGTGTCACGTACCAACGATTGGTGAACAAGCTTTTCTGCAATCGGATTAGGCGAACCATGAAGGTACATGTTGACGACATGTTGACTAAGTCAGAGACAGTGATGGATCAAGTAATTCACCTTAAAAAAGCTTTTGACATACTAAGACACCCAAAAATGAAGTTGAACTTAGAGAAGTGTGTTTTCGATGTATTCGCAAGAAAATTTCTGGGATTTATCGTGAATCACCGTAGTATCGAAGCGAACCTAGAAAAAATCAAAGCAATCCTGGACATGAATCTACCTCGAAATGTCAAAGAAATTCAGTAGTTAGCGAGAAGAGCAGGTAAGCATTGAATTGTTTCATTCATCAAAGCAACGGATAAGTGCCATGCTTTTTTCAAAGCTTTAAAATATGGTAAGTCTATGAGGATGGACGAAGAATTACAATAAGGCTTACGAGCAGTTAAAGGAATACTTGACGACACCTCTTGTCTTGTCCAAACCCTAAAAATGAGAGATACTATTTTTGTACCTTGTCGTCTCCCCGGTAACTAAAAGTTTGGTATTACTCCATAAAAATAACAAAATTCAAAGACCCGTTTACTACACTGGTCGAGCGTTTATCGATGCAGAGATGCACTACCTCAAAACAAAAAAACTAGTCTTACTGCTGGTTGCGGCATCCCGACGACTACAATTTTGCTTCCAAGCTCATACCGTGATAGTTATCACGAACCAATTCGCTACAACAAATCTAGTAGAAAGTAAAAATGTCAGGGTGACTAACTAGGTGGACCTTAGAGTTAAGTGATTTTGATATCAAATTCTGATCTTAGATGGCAATTAAAGATCAGGTCCGTCATCTATTTCATTGCTAAATTCACCAACTGACCTAGAGGATAAAAATGTAGAGGAAACAAATTATTAAAGTTTTGAACAACTAAGGGCAGACAAATACGGTATATTAACATGGATATTACATGTAGATGGCTCATTTAACGCTAAAAAAAGTGGTACTGAGATCATATTGATGAGCTTGAAGGGACACGAAATTCCCTATATCTTGATATTTGATTTTAAGTTTTCAAATAGTGATAAGTGCGTAAAACACGCACTAATCATTTACTTTTAAACTTCAATTCTTTTGGATTTGATGTATTTTGATTGTTTTGTACAGAAAATGATAAATTTAACTTTTGAAAGTTAATTGGCCTAAAAAAGGATTAATTCGGCGAAGAGGAAGAGACCGAAGCATGAGAATAGCATGGACCAAAATGCAAGAAACGCAAGACTAAAATGAAGAATTCTCACAACATAAGGATAATTGTCAAATATATGTAAGAAAGGGGATCCAATCGATATGTGCCAAATTTTCTAGCTTTATTGGTAGAAGCAGGTGCACGATTGCGCGCCTTGCTGTGCGACCGCGCACCGCGTTCTATCCGGATGAACTAAATTGCAACAAAATTAGGACTGAAGTGCAATAAACTCTCCAACTATGACTAAATGTCTGATTAATTATAAGTACAGGGATCTAATTGATATTTGCCACTTAAATTGCAATCCTTGGCAGAATTGGGTGCACGACTGCGTGGCACTTGAGAACCCCACAATTGGACGAATTTTAGGTTTAAAAAGACAAGAAAAGGGAAAGAAGGTGGTCATACTTTGGGAGGTCATATTTTGGGAAAGTTTTGAATAGAAAAGGGAGAGAGAAGAAGAGGAGATTGGAGAAGATTTTTGGGAATCATCAAGTTCGATTTTGGACGATTAAAGCTGTCCTTTTCTAGTTTATCTCTTTTCTATACGCAATTTTGTGATTTTCGAATTCATGTTATTAATTGTTGAATTTATAATTTGTGGATTTGAATTTTACTCAATGTGTGGCTAAACCCATTTTTCTAGGGCAATGATTTAATCTATTTGAAGCATCCATTTCTAAGATTTTGTTGTTCAATTGATTTGAGATTATGTGTTGAGTGTTTATTATGATAATTAATGTTTTTAGATAATTGACCATTATTTGAATGAATTGTGGATTGATAGAATTTGAGAAATGAACATCATATCTAGACCATGTGGTAAACACCGTAAATTGCATGTTAGATTAGAGATATACTAATATGGTTTGCGTAGTTTCGATTAGGAATTATCACCATTCGTAATGCGTTTCTGTTTAATTAATTTCATATAGAGATATAGTGAAGTTTTAGATGCGAAATAGATTCGAGTGATTCTCGAGAGAGACAATCGAATAAATTAGGATAATTAACTAGCAACACGTATTTAAATTAGAACAACGTCAATTGAAGAAGTGGATGCGACCAAATACGATAATTCATTAGCCCTAGACATTTCTATTAATTGAATTCTTAAGTGTTTTGCTTAATTCTTAATTTTAATTTTCTCAACCAAAATTATTTCATTTTCTTTAGATAAATTCAGTTTATTAATTATCTTCGGTAATTATAGGATTAACATTCCTCGTGGGATCGACATCCTCTTATCACTTTATTACTTGATTGCGACATGTACACTTGCGTTCGTTAACTTTACACGCAACAAATAGCAAGGCGAAATACGAAGTAGTTATCGCCAAAATGAAAGTGGCAAATAGCTTAGGGGCAAAAAGGTTAAGAGTAAAAAGTGACTCGCAACTTGTGAGGAACTAAGTGAATGGAAGCTATCAAGTCAAAGGTGAAAACATGTAGGCTTACGTGGATAAATTTAAGGAAACAATAAAGTTGTTCAATGCCGTAGAAATTAAGCGTATTCCTCGGGAGCAAAATTTAATGGCGAACGCATTAGCTAGGCTTGCCACAATGACTGCAATCAAGTCTTTCGGTCTCGCGCTAGTAAAGTACCTTCGGCAGTCTAATATTACTGAAATAAAAAGTGATGAAAGTCAACGAAGTCGATACCAAGAAAGGTTAGATGGATGATATTTGTATCTACCTCAAGAATTGAAGCTTCTATCAGATAACTTGAAAGCAAAGAAACTGAGATATAAGGTAGCACGATAAGTTCTTATTGACTGATACCCTATATCGACGAGGGTTTCCCTTACCTATACCTCAAATGCCTAGGGATTGAGGAAGAAGAATATGTATTATGGAAAATCCACGAAGGCATTTGCGGGAATCATTCCGGTGGAAAATTTTTAGCACAAAGGATATTATTGGCTCACCATGAATAAAGACACCATAAATTTTGTGAAAAAAAGTGATCAATGTCAGCAAACCGCAAACATACTAAGAAAACCTCCTGAGAAGCTATCAAGTCTTTATAGCCCGTGGCATTTCGCACAGTAGGGTATATACTTAATTGGACCGATGCCAGTGGAGAGACATCAAGTGAAATATGCAGTAGTAACAGTTGACTACTTCACCAAGTAGGCCAAGGCAAAGCCTTTGTCTTCTATTACAAAAGCTAAAATTATGGACTTTATTTTGAAAAATATAGTGTGTCGTTTCAGAATTTCGCATTTCATTCATCTCTAGTAACAAGGGGCAATTTGACAATACAAAATTCTAGACGTTTTGCAACAATTAAAGAATAAAACAGTGTTTTTCTTCCCCGATATACCGTAAGGCCAATGGACGGTTGAGGCAAGCAACAAAATCATAAAACACTGCCTAAAAACAAAATTGGTAAAGAGAAAAGGAGCAGTAGGGTCGATGAACTACCAAAAGTACTTTGAGTGTATAAAACGACACCGAGGACCACGACAAGAGAAACACTATTTATGATGACATTTGGTGCCGAGGCTGTAATACCAAGCAAAAGTCAGGATACGTACCTACAGAGCACAAGCGTTCAGAGAAAAGGAAAACAATGACGGGATGTGCAAAAACTTAGATGTAGTAGAGAAAATTAGAGAACAAGCATATATCTGACTAGCCAGTTCGAAAACAACAAGTAGGACAATATTACAATAAAATTATGAAAAAACGGCGTTTTCGAGAAAGAGATATCAATTTGAGGAGGGTAACCCTGAACACTCAATCTCAAGCAGAAGAATGCTTATGAGCAAATTGAGAAGGTCTGTACCAAGTAATTGGAAATAGAGGCAACGACAGTTATTACTTGGAAAATTTTAATGGAAACGAAATCAAGCAGCAATGGAATGCAGAGAATCTACGACAATATTATGCATAATAAAATTTGGGATCCATTATCAGTCAAAAGATTATCAAGGAGGAATCTTTACTGATCAAAGATTGCTGAGGAGGAATATTCACCGATTAAAGATTGCCAAGGAGGAATCTTCACCAATCAAAGATTTGCCAGGAGGAATTTTTATTAACAATGATGGGTGAGAGGGGAATTTCACTAGCCAAGAATCATTGTTTATTTTTTAAGATTACTGAGAAGGAATCTTTGTTTAAGATTTTAAATACGGTCACTGGGGGAAAGTCTCCTATGTTTAAACGTATTCATATTCATAGATGAAAAGTGAAACTTCTTTTACTTAAGGATTTTTCTTTGTTCGAATGTTATTCATGGTGAGACACCTAATCATTAGGTGTCGAAAAGAAAAAAAAATTAAATAATATATAATAATAATTAAAGCGGTGAGGCGATGTGTGTGTGTGTGTGTGTATATATATATATATATATATATATATATATATATATATGTTTTACTTTCGTTTTTAGAAGTCAATTGAAAAAGAAATCTAACAGAGCAGAACAGAAGCAAATTGAATTCGAGAGGAAGAGAGAAAAAGAAAAGGAACGGAAATCATTCGTAGGAAAAAGAATTGTGCAGGAAAAGGTATTGGGAAGTTGAATTGATGTCTAAGAACTTTGTGGACAGTGTATTTATGGAATTAAAATAGTTTTATTGTTGTATTTGTGATACGTATCAGGTTTTAGATTAGTTTTAATGGTAAATTATTGAATTATGTGTTTTTAGGGAGCAGTGTAGTGGTAAGAAACCCAGAAGACCCCGAAATTTCAGGGATTGAGCGATTGAGCTGTGAGTGGATATATTTTTAAAATATTATGAATTTATATTATGTTTGAATATTTAATATAGCATGATTGATCTGTTTATTAATGCGTTAGATTGCAGTTGCGTGTTACGTAATATTTAAATTATGCGTGATATCCAGTGATTGCATGAAAGCGATTGTTTTTTATTAAAATATTAGGTTAGTGTTTGTTTGAAGCACCCCACAAGTACCCATTCCCCAATATTATGTAGTAAGGTCTTTGGGACCTATGGAATTATATGTATATGAATGTGAGCTCCCCAGGCGATGATATAAGGCCGCTGGGTTGAGTATGGTTTTTTCCCGCTTGGGCGTTGGGATCCCGCCAAGCATGATATCCTCGGGTACTAGTTGGGTGTTGTATGAACTGTTTGCAATGATATGCATTCTTAATGTGTAAGTGATGCTTAATTAATGTACGATTTTAGGATGTCGTACAATGGTTGTATGAAAATGTATTTTCTTTAAAAACTATGTCCATTCACTGAGCCGCAAGCTCATTCCTTTCCCTATTTTTCCCATTTCTCCCTAGGTCACGCAGGGTTTCGTGCAGGGTACAGTTTTATAAATGAGGTTGAGACCACTTCTACGCATGCTGCATGAAATATTTTGAAACATATCATATGTGTACATGAATATGTATATATGTGTGACGAGACATGGAGTCTCAATGTATGTTAATGATTGAGGCCTTGAGGCCATTTTCTTTATTTATGAATGTTATTATGAGATGTCTATGAGAATGACAGGTACCTACTATAAAATATTTAGCAGGATTTGTTCCGGACTCTTGAGAGAGGTCGGAGCGGGTCCTGTCACATGGCCACCCTTTTATGCAAACTACTTGAAGTGCAAACACTAAGCATAAAAAAAATATATTTTTACTAATAAAAAGTATGCATTTACAGCTGAAAGTTAAGAAAAATTATTATTACAAGGTTGCAGGACCTTTCGAGGATGGGCCAACGCCGAGAGCTTCTGCCTCAGTGGTCAAAGTCAATGGCAAAAAATCAACTGGTGCAGTAGACAATGGATGATTGGAATGAGGGGTAACTTCCTTAGGTTGAAGTATCCTCCCCTAGTGCTTCTTCCTCAGCAGCCAGAAATATGTCTAATTCAAAAGGGAATTTCCATCCAATCCATCTTGAAAGAATGATCCCTTTTGTAAATTTTCCTTATACCCTTTGGTAACTAAAGAGATAGGCATTAGCACCCTCCTTTTCCAAGCGTGTTATCGAAGTTGCATGCTCAGTTTTCTCTTTGTCCAGCTTCTTGTTAACCAACTCCCAGGAGGTCTTTAGCTATTTGCAAATAACCTTCAGGTGCTTCACCTTAACTTTCTAGACAACTACTTCAGGTGTTTGCTTTCACAGCCCTATCCTTATAGTGGTTGGCCTTGTCGATTGTCAATTTTAATTTAACCTTTAGTTCATTCAACTTCCTTGTCAAGGAGAAAACAAACTCCTGATAGCGTTTTTGAGCCATAATGGCATATTTGGTATCTGGTCTCCTCGAACGAACGAACGCAAAAAATTAAAATACGTACCTCATAAAATAAGCACTACGGTAAGTAAAAAAAAGAGATAAATAGTTACCTGACTAAAGTCCTCTCTATGTCTTCCCAAAATTCGTCAAAGGATTTTTAGGGTCACTCGCGTAATGTCTTTGGCCTTGACGGAAGTAGACAAGCTCTCAATCATGTCGATAAAGAAAGCGAGGATTGGCATAGGCACAACAAAGTACCTGAAGGAGGAGTGGGGAACACGAACAATGGCACATCCATGTGAGAACCGATCGACGTCACTACTAGCAAAGACATCTCTGTGACCTTCAGAGGGAGGGAGAGGGAATGTTTTTTACCGATTCTCGAAGAAGAACCTATTTGTTTTCCCCTTCTCATCAATTAAAGAGCCTTGTTCAAATCGGCCTCAGAAGAAGCGGTGGAATGAACTTCTACATAGGGCTCTGGAATCTTCCTCTTAGTTCCCCTTTCTTTCTTGAAATGAGTCATGTCTTACTGATAAAGCTCTTACAAAAGATGATATAAACATTGCAAGATTAAGAATTTAGTTTGAAAATGAAGACAATATAAAGAGCTATAAGACATAGAGGACAAACCTTGGGCGTTAGTATGCTCGTAAATAAATCCCACGTCAAATTGATGGATGGAAGGTTCAACTAATTTCTCTCAACCCTACTACGAAGTAAAACAGCCTCAGCACTACCGATTTCGACACAGGGCAAGTTGGGGAATCTTGGAGTGCCTTACTAAGGATTGACAAATGTTTAAGAAAAAAGTTATAAAAGATAGAGATATAAAGATATAAAAGACCTGGCTCTTGGAACTCTAATGGTATCAGGTAAAGGGTTACCTTAACTATAATAAGTAACTAAGTTCTTTAATGCTAAAGTCAATCCTGCAATATTTTTTGTACAAGACCTATAAACTAATGGCACATCTTCAGTTGTTTAGACTCATTTGTGTTGGGGCAAGCCCATAGAAATTAACACCATCTGAATGAAAGGTTATAGATGAAATTGAAGACCTAGCCTAAAAGAATCTAGGTTAAACTGTCGTGAGCCCAAAAGAATGGGAACTTAAAGATTCACCGAAGCTATCAGCATCATCCTAACCTGACCTCAAAATAACTTATGCATCTCGGTATACATCGAGAATGTCTTGAGTCGAGGTTTATGGAATCGAGTCTATGGCATATGGGATAGGCACCCCTTCTAAGACTTTTATCCCCCTTGACACGCCCAGAAGACATAGGATCCTACCCTTAGTGGATGTAGAAATGACAAAGCTTTGAGCAAAGCTAATAGTGAGCAGACGCATTATCTCGGTATCTTCAATATCTTCGAAAGTATTGGGGGAATCGTCACTAAACCGCAGGTTAGAGGGCCTAGATTCGAAAATCCGAATCACTTTGATGTACCCATTTGGGATCCATCTCTACCTAGACTAAAAGGAAACCCCTACAACAAAAATCCTCTAAAAAGTACTTGGAAAAACAAACGCACAATGATCAGTGATTCAAAAAGAGAAACCCATATTTCCTATTTTCAGCGTAAATAAAAGTCTCTAAATCCTAATATCAAAAATATCAAAGACCTTACAAAAATGACATAAAAATAGAGGAACGAAAAAACATATCAAAAACAAAAGGCAATGAACTAAGTAGTCCCGGACGGAGAATAAACAGCACAAAGGGAATTGAAAGCAAAAGACCAGTGAAAAAGATAAAGAGAAGGGCGGTAGCAAAAGTAAAGAAAAAACTCGTTCTTTGGCTATATACACATCCAAGCGAAAAATGATCTATACCATTCGATTCATTTAACGAACGAAAGCATGATGCATGGCAACTCAATATGAAGAGAAGCAACAGGTTGAAAGGACGTGTATTTATTCCCCTTGAAAATACACGATCCCACGATTTCTAACATGATCTTAAATAAAAGAAGGCAATAAAAATTGAAAGATTCAAAATTTATTAGAGGAAAAAATCTCTCGCCTCGTAAAAACCAGTACAGCCAAAAATGTTAGTTTTCAAAGCTTCCAGTTTCACCTAAAAATCTGAAAATTAAGGTGGCTTATGTTGTAGGGAGAGTTTTTACCAACTACCACAAATCGATACTGACGATAGTGATACCGAGGTCAACTGAAAGATGATCGTGAGATGATGTTACCGAGATCATTTTGAAAGGCACATGTAGCGTTACTTGAAAATTCTGACAAAGGTTGACAGGATGACAAGGGATTAAAATGGGAAAAAATTGTTCCCTGAATGCATACGGGGAACATCTTTGTGTGGCACCTGCACAATCGCATAATGACAGTCAAACGCCTTCACTTTCTTCCCCTGTATAAACCCAATGACCTTTAAGGGAAGGGGGGTAAATTCAATTCTAAAACTTATATCTCCCAAGATTCTGTTGAATGTAGAATACTCTATAACTGACTTGATCATCGAAGGGTTTTCGCCGGTAAACATCATCGGCATCTTTGACTCGTTTTTCTTTTATGATAGGCGTCAAAGTTTCATTCCTTAAAACTTAAAGAGGGATGTCATGTACCGAGATGGATACTGGCATGTACACCGAAGACAAGACTCACCTCATAAATAAAAAATCTTAATTATTGACCAAATCAACCCTACACAATAGACACGTATCGATAGGAACAATCCAAGCATCAACATATATGTATATAACCAGATGTCTATGTGGTATTGCTTGCTCGAAAATTGAAATTGTCATAGACGCTTGAACTTCTAAATTTTTTTTTTTTTCTTTTATGCTTTAATTGGTGGTTGGAGGTTCAGTTATGGAGATATGTTATTGTTTGATGTATACTTGTTATTTATTTTGTCGTCTCTTGTGGCCCAACCTCGACATATGCCTATCCCGCCCCTTTCTTTAATTTGTGGACTAAATTTGTTGAAAAATGATAATTATCATTTTGAAAACGTAAATGAAATGAACTGCAGGCATCGACAGACGGAAATTTCACAAATTAAATCGAAGCATGCATTAAATCACAAGATTTTTCCTTTTATATTATTATTACAGGCCAACTGAGATCTTCATACGAACAAATTAAGAAGTTGGGATTGCAACAGCAAGAAGAGGAACTTTTCTATGAATGGCAATACCATTGCATTCATTCATGTCCAAATCCTCTGCTCTAACTCCACCAGGCAATGACCAATTAAACTTGTGTACAAGCCTTGCTAACACAAGCTCATTCGTGGTCATAGCAAATAAAATTCCAGGGCAACCTCTCCTGCCGGCTCCAAATGGTATCAGTTCAAAGTCATGCCCCTTATAGTCTATAGAATTATTCAAAAATCTCCCAGGCTTAAACTCATTTGGTTCATCCCACGTCGTGGGGTCTCTTCCAATTGTCCAAGCATTGGTGATTACCATTGTTCCGGCAGATATGTCGTAGCCCTTAATTTTGACATCTTGGGAAGATTCTCGCGGAATTAGTAATGGAATTGGAGGATACAAACGAAGAGTCTCTTTGAACACTGCTTTCAAATAATACATTTTATCTAAATCTTCTTGTTCTATTTCCTGTTTGCCACCCACGATTCGCCTCACCTCATTCTGCACTTCTTTCAGGATTTTGGGGTGTCTCAAGAGCTCTGTCATTACCCATTCTAGGACTGTGTAAGTGGTATCAGTTCCACCAGCAAACATATCCTACAGGTAATCATAGTAACAATATTATTCATTAGAGATCAAGAATCAAGCATGCTGTAGCAAGAGGTAAGAAACATCCTCAATTAACCAGTTAGCAGTATGATTCGAAAATGGTTTCACACAAAAGAATATTGTAATTGCAGTTCCCAAATGATTTTAGTTTTGAATAAATAGCTAACACTGTCTACAAGAACCAAGATATTTGTGCTCAAATATTCTAATAAAATACACTCAATAATCATGTATTAAAATATTCCTAATGAATTCATTACTTTGTGCACTCGGGTGGACAGAGGTAGAAAGAGTGGAGAAATACCAAAATGAGAGCTTTGATGCTAATTCTATCAAAGGAAAAGCCAGCTGCCATGTTGTCCTTTTGAATCTCAAGAAGCACATCCACAAAATCTTTTCCATCTTCACAGCTTTCAACAATACTTTCACAGCCACCAGTATCACTCTGTCTTTTCTTACCATGAAAGTGCTCTTCAATTATTTCATCTAAAAATTTATCAAACTCTTTAGAAACTTTCTCCACTCTAGCGTCTAAACCATTAACAAGATTCACCCATCGAAGCCATGGGATAAAGTCTCCCACACTGAAACTACCCAATAACTTCATCATATCACTCAGCAACTCCTCAAACTTTCGCCCACCTTCAACTCCACTGTATTTCCTCCCAAAAGCTGCTCTACATATTATATCACTTGTAAGTGAAGAGAACATTTCACTCAAGTTCACTGGCAAAGACAACGAAGCAGAACTTTCAATATTCTTGATGAGGAGACCAATTTCTTCTCTTCTAACTTTGCTAAAAGACTGAACCCTCTTGTTACTTAAAAGTTGAAGCACACAAATGCTTCTCATCTGCCTCCAGTATTCACCATAAGGCGCAGTTGACACATCTTTACGACCATAGAGAAGCCGTTCAACTATAGCAGATATGGACCTGTTTGAGAAGATGAGATCGTGTGTTTTCATAATCTCACGGGCGGCATCAGCAGATGAGACGACTATCACAGGCACTCTGCCGAAGTGAAGAAGCATGAGAGGTCCAAAGCGTCGAGCCATTGACTGGAGGGAACGGTGAGGGTAGAGACCTAGTTGATGGAGGTTTCCAAGAATTGGAAACTTTGCTGGTGATGGTGGTAGATTTTTTTGGGTGGTGGAAGAAGCGAAACTCCATTTGATAACAAAAATTGCAAACAGGACGGAAGCAAAGACATAGACAGGGAAAAATTGCAGCATACTTATCTTCTATCCCCTTCTTCTGTTTGTAATCTGAATGGCCTCGACTCACACAGTTGTTGATGATATTAATTGAATTAATACATAAATCAAATCCATTCTAGTGGTCAAGAAGAAAAAGTCGAGCGAAGGTTTTTTTTTTTTAATTTTAGTGAGTCCCACTATTAAATAGATAAATCCACCCTTACCATTTTTTATTTTTTATTTTTTTATAATTTTAGTGAGTCCTACTATTAAATAGATTGATCCACAATAATTTAGAAATTTTTTTATTTCTAGCTACTTAAGCTAACCCAAGTGGTTAAAGTCAAGCGAGGGTTGGTTGATCAAAAAATAATAATATAGTCGTGGTCTTGGTGTTCTCAAGTCTGACTATTAACGAATATGTTTATAAGTTATTGCCTGGAGAAGTAATTGAAAAGCCATAGGTTGTTCCACGCAGGCTTGTGAAATTACATAAATATATACAATCTGACTATGTTATCACATATCTTTGTATTTGTGGAGACAAAAAGAAAATCTTTCTTATAAGTACATAATTTGTAACTTATTATGGACTGAGCGGTCGGTAATGTTTTTAAGATGGAAAACAAGACCGTTTCATTGTTGATGATAAATAAAATAATTAATTTTAGAAACAATATAAAAAGAAAAATAACAAGAGTTTTGGTAGTATTTTGAAAATGGTGTTTTCGAAAAAAGGGAAAACAATAAAATTTTGATCGAAATGTTGCGTATTAATTCATTAGTTAATTATAAGGCAAGATATCATCCATACAACCATCAAATATAATCCAAAAGCCCGAGTCAACAATCATCACTTGAATAACCGAAAAGTCTGAGTAAAACAATCACTTTAAATACAATTTGATTGTATGGCTCCAATTAATAACGTTGTACCCCTCTAATTGGAATTATTTTATGCACGTAGATGTAGGCCCTTATATAATTGAAGTCATTTTATAGCATAAGAAAATATTATATGGGGTATTGTACAGTCAATATCTTTGAGCCAAGACAAAAAAGACAATTGACGCGAACTTCTTTATTTTTTAAAATTTTATAATATTCAATAATTAAAATTTAAAAAAATAATTGTCACATATAGACAATACACTACAGTTTAAGAGATCATACATGTTTATTGAGAATATGATATGTTTTTGTTATAGTAATTAAATTGAATTCTTCAAACAGACTTTTAGTTATTTTTGGAAAGTTTTTATTTTTAGCTATTAACTTTTCAAATCGCTCTGTAACATCAAATAGTTCAATTTGCAATTAAGGAAAGAATTTTGTTTGTCATTATTTGTGATTGAATGTTATGCTGAATTAATTATATCAATGATAGAATTAAAACAAATTAAGAGGACTTTTTTAACAAAAATGGGGGGACGCAATCCCATTGCTGGACCCGCGAGCCTCATCCCTAAGTTGTCAAAATAATGGGCAAATATTAATTATATGTAAAGTAGCCACGGCAATGGAAGGGACTCTGAATCAAGCCACAGAGCAGATAAATTTATACAGAGGGTACAAGGTACTCCAATTTTATAAAACATTCACTAAAATATGCACTTTCCTTAATTGATTTTTTTATTTTTTATTTTTATCTTTAACAGCCAGAAATTAATAAGTAAAACTAGCTTGGAGCCTTTAATAACTCGATCATTTCAATCTAGGAGTGAAGAGTTGCAACAACTAGGAGGGAGTGTTTCCTGTGTATGACTATACCGGTTGATTCACTCACGTTCAAGCCTTCTGCTCTCGCTTCACCTTCACCGGCCAGTGTCCAATCAAACTTGTGCAGAAGACTTGCTAATGCAAGCTCAATTGTTGCAACAGCAAATGTAGTTCCAGGACAGCTCCTTCTTCCTCAACCAAATGGAATTAACTCAAAGTCTCGTCCTCTAAAATCTATGCTAGGATTCAAGAACCTCTCTGGCCTGAACTCTTCCGGTTCTTCCAATAATCCAGGATCTCTCCCTATTGCCCGCGCATTTATTATAACCCCTGACTTTGCAGGAATGTCATATCCACCTACTTTAACATCTTTCGTAGGTTGTCGGGGAAGCAATAATGGAAGTGGAGGATGTAATCTCAGTGTTTCTTTTATCACAGCTTTCAGGTAAAAAAGTTTCTGTGCATAATCCTCATTAATGTATAGCTCACTTCCTGCAATCGCTCTCACCTCTTCCTGTGCTTTTCTGATAGTTTGTGGGTGATGTAAAAGTTCTGTTAATGCCCATTCTAGAACGGTGTAAGTGGTATCTGTTCCACCAGCAAACATATCCCGCAAGAAATCACAATGCGTTAATCACAGTAAAGCTACAGCCATATTAGTGTTTTATGCAATTTAATTATTTGTCAATTCTGCTTACTAGTATGATGGCCTTCATGTTCTCTCTATCCATGCAAATACCATCTGTGCTATGATTTTGAATGTCAAGAAGAACATCCAAGAAGTCCATTTGCTCCTCCCTGACAGCAGCACTACCACATCGTGACGGATCATGTGATCGTCAATGACTCCGTTCAAAAAGTTATCCAAGTCTTTGAAAACTCTCTCGACTTTAGCATCCAGACCGGTTAGTTTGTCTACCCAACCCAACCATGGAATGAAATCCCCTACACTGAAAACACCTAACAGTTCCCCGAGCTCTTCTAAAAGTTTCTTAAGCCTTCTCCCACCTTCACCCTCACCGTATGTGGTACCGAAAGCAGCTCTGCATATCACATTTTTGGTAAGTGAAACCAATATTTCACTTAAATCAACCGTAGTTGAACCTGAACAAGATCTTTCCACTTTCTTTATCATTTCAATCGTCTCTTCTTCTCTTAACGAATGAAATGACTGAACCCTTTTTAAGCTAAGCAGCTTCATTACACAAATGCTTCTCATTTGTCTCCAATATTCACCGTAAGGGGACATGGATAAATCCCTGTAATTGTATAGAAGCCTTCTAGAAATGCTGGAATCGGGCCTGTTGGCGAAAAGAATGTCATGTGTTTTCATGATAACACGAGCCAAGTCTGCTGATGAGATTATGTAGGTAGGTTTTCTGCTGAGGTGCAGTAGCATAATGGGACCGTAGCGCTGGGATAAGGACCTCAAAGAACGGTGTGGGTGCAAGCCTAATTGGTGGAGGTTGCCGATTACCGGCAGCTTTGATGGTGAAGGGGGTAAGCTTTTGTGGGTGAATAATAGCCATTTGATAACAAAGAAGATTGACAGAAAAAAGGGTATTAGAGCGAAACGTTGCAGTGAGATTTCCAGTAGCTGGTTAAAGAGTAAAACGCCAATCATTTCCGCTCGTTTGGTGTTGTGAGTTCTGCGCATACGTAGTTTTGTTTTAGGCCATTAACGAAGTCTCTCTCTTGGAAATTTAAGCCGTCAGGCATTCATAATTTTGCTGAATATCTAAGTTCATAGAATTTGGTAAATCAAAACAGATAAGCTTGTATCGTTTTAAGAACCAAATTTAATAGCATTTTCTTTTATGCGTCCATCCGGTTCACAGATTGGCCAACCTATTAGACTATCTGTGAAATTTTAAAGTGGAAATCATTATAAATGATGGAAGGGAGAATGATACATGCCCAATCATTACAAATGAACTGAGACCATTGCGTTTATGGATTCCTCATTTATGTGCCTGTGATATGGAAGATTGCATTGTTTTATACTACATTCAAATGTAATGCCTTCCCTGGTTATAAAATTTGTCATAATATATAATTGACTAAAGGTTCATAAACATTGACGAGTGCCAGAAATTTACTTTAATTATCTTTTACATAAGAAAAATATGACATCAGAATTCAGAACGCAAAGCAAACAACTTTTTGACAGAATAATTGGATTCTCCCCTTTTGTTGCACAACAAATCTAGCGAGGAGTTGCAACGACAACAAGGGGCAATTGTCTATGGACTGAGAGACCCGAAGATTCTGTTATATCCAGATCCTCTGCTCTCGTTTCACCAGGCAAAGCCCAATCAAACTTGTGCAATAGACTTGCCAATACAAGCTCGATAATGACGATTGCGAATGTAGTTCCAGGACAGCCCCTTCTTCCTGCCCCAAAAGGAATTAATCTAAAGTCATGCCCTTTGAAATCTATGGAAGAATTCAGGAACCTCTCTGGTCTAAATTCTTCTGGCTCTTCCCATGAGTTTGGATCTCTCCCTATTGCCCAAGCATTGATAATTACTCTTGTTTTGGCTAATACGTCATACCCTTGAACTTTGACATCTTCAGTTGATTCTCGAGGAACAAGTAAAGGAATTGGAGGGTGTAATCGAAGAGATTCCTTGATAACTGCTTTCAAGTAATGCATTTTCTCCAGGTCATCCTCGCTGATGTCGGGTTTGCCTCCAACGATTCTTCTTATCTCGTCCTGTGCTTCCTTCATGACTTGCGGGTGCCTTAATAACTCTGTCATTGTCCATTCCAAGCTCGTGTGTGTGGTATCAGTTCCAGCGGAAAACATATCCTGCATACGGAGATAACATTATGTATATCACGTCTCATTATTAGCTGTATTTCCAGCCACCGATTAAACACCTATTCATCACTTAGCAATTAATGTTTACTATTTATTCACTTATTTATATTTAACAGCTAATAATTTGACAATATCACCAATTCAAACATATCATTCATCAAGTTAAAACATTAACAAACGCAAAAATTTAGACCAGTGATAAGTACACTTACCAGAACGGTAGCTTTTATGCTTTCTCTACTCATAGACATGCTGCTCGTTACGCTTTCTTTCTGAATTTGAAGCAGAACATCCACAATGTCCTGTTGATCCTCCTTTATATCTACACCTTCGCCTTGCCTTGTCATATGATCATCAACAATTCTATCTAGAAAGCTATCAAAATCTCTGTAAACCTTCTCCACTTTTGCATTCAAACCAGTGAAATAATTTAGCCAACCAAGCCATGGAATAAAATCTCCTATATTGAAAACACCCAATAATTGACTAAAGTCCTTCAATAGCATCTTAAAGTTTATCCCTCCTTCTCCTTCAGCATATTTCCTGCCAAAAGCAACCCTACATACAATATCATTTGTTAGCGAAGGAAATACTTCACTTAAATCAATAGTGGAAGAAGATGAACAAGACTGATTGATTTTCTCGATCATCAGATTTATCTCTTCTTGTCTAATGAATCGAAACGACTGAACCCTTTTTAAACTAAGAAGCTGCAGCACACATATGCTCCTCATTTGCCTCCAGTACTCGCCGTAAGGAGCCAAGGACACGTCTTTATAATCGTACAGAAGTCTTCTTGAAATACTGGAGTCAGGTCTATTTGCAAAGATGATATCATGGGTTTTAAAGATATCTTTAGCGCAGTCAGCGGAGGAAACCACAAGGGTTGGTGCCAAGCCCAAGTGCAAAAGCATGAGGGGCCCATGGCGTTGAGCCATGGAATGAAGAGAACGGTGCGGAAGCGAACTTAATTGATGGAGATTGCCTATAACTGGAATCTTCGGAGGTGAAGGTGGTAAGTTTCTGTTGCTTGTTCCGGAGGTGAACAAAACCCATTTGGTAACAAAGATTATCAACAGAAGCGAGATCAGGATGGGGAAGGGATGAAATAACATCGATTTAATCTCTAAAATTTGCAAAATGTTCATCATTTCCTATGTGGCTATCAGCTTTTTTTTAGGGAAGACTCAATTATGCTACCTCTGTGTGATTCAGGTATGCGTTGTTAGGATGATGCTTAGAGTTTTCAACTAAGACTTGAAAGGGCAGTTACCCATTTGACTTCTCAGAGCATCACAATTCACATCGGATGTGGCGTTATGAATCCAATTTTTTTTTTTTTAAAATATGAAAAACCTAACTTGTGAAGCGAAAAAATATTATAATATCGGCACTAATGGCTTAAAAATTTGGAACATAATCGTCCCCATTTTATAATAAAAATTCAAAAATATACATTTTATATCATTTCATTCAAAATGCCCCAATTTATTTATTTCAAATAAAATTATCTTTAAACCCATTTTGTTAACACATGAATTTGGATATCGTATAAGACAAAATTTTATCTTACTTATTAATACTTTTGAGTTATTGTAATAATTCGAAACTATATTTTTGGCCAATTAACTAAATTATTCTTTAGTTTCAAAAAATTGTTCATTAAATCTAATCGTTAGGTTGATTGACGGAAAAGTACTGGATTTACTAAAACACTAATAAACTTCTAACTTTATAAAAAAAATGGATTCCAATGTATAGACAAAAAAATGGATTCTAATGTATAGACTATAGGTCTCACTAGCAACCATTTGAAAATAAAATATTAATTTTAAATAAAATAATATTTGAAAATAAAATATTAAATTACAATTATTACAAATTAATAAAAATAACCCTCAAAAAATTAAAAAATCCAAGGTTAGGTGTCGTATTTGTTTGTTTGGCCAACTGTTGAAAAGAAAGAAATTTTTTACTGTTGAAAACAAAAACGGTCCCACAATAGCCATTTAAATATAAAATAATATTTAAAATAAAATAATTTATTACAATAATAATATATAAATAATCCCAACTGCAACTCCCATGCTGGATGTGCTGGTTTGGGTGTAAAGATCTACAACTTTGCTTCTATTTTTGCAAGTTACTGCTAATGAAAAAGCTGTTGTTGTGCAATGTTGTTGTTGTTTATTGATTGTTGCTTATTGATTGTTGATTTATGCAACAAAGATCCTTTGTTTTAAAGTAAAGAATTTCTGCTTTTACATTTTCTTTTGCTGTGCAATATTGTTGCTACTTATTGGTTGCATTTTCTCTGTTTTACAGCTCTACTGTATAGTATTTCTATTTCACTACCACCCGATTACAACCATCTTCTTCGATCCTGCTAACACCTTAGCCTCAGAATTTTCTCTCCAGCCAAACCATGAAACTGTTCTCACTTTAACTTCATGATTAAAGACCTATTGACCCAAACAAAAAATTAAATGTCTCTAATTTTCCACTGCAAATCTAGAAGTACAAGAGTGGTTTGATAAAATTTCTCTACGATATACAAGCTCCCTCTTGCACCCATCGCACATACGTCGATCAATCCAACGTTATACACTCATCATTCTCTCTCACATCACAACCAAGCAACTAAAAAATTTGAATCCAAAATAAAAAAAAAAAAAAGAAAGCCTAAAATTATAACAAAATAAAAAGATTTGTAAGCAAAGCAGAGAAAATTTCAACCAAATGAGATCAATCAAAAGAACATGATTGCAATGGGGTGTTTGTGGAGTCGATGGCCGCATGGGAGAAGCTCGGCTATGGTTGATGCTAATGTGTTTTGTTGGAGTTGAAGAAAGTAGTCGCGAAAGAGGAGTGGTTAGAAAGAGAGGTAGGGAAGGTGCAGCTGAGAAAGGGTGGGAAAAATGAGGTTGTTGCCTGTTAGTTTGAAGTGAGGTACGGTGGTTGTTAGGGGAAGGTCCGCTAGCTATTTTTTGAATTAGGGGTGGTGGTGGCCGTTTGCTATTAGGGTTAATAATTATATTTTATTATATTTATAAATAAATATGAAATTTTATAAAATAATAAAATAATACATTTATTTATAAATGATAAAAAAATATTATTATTATGTATAATATTTTTTAAATTAATTTAAGTTCGTAAAATTACTTTTTTATTTTCAAAAGTTTAACTTTTTCGTTAATCAATCCTAACATTTGGATGAAACAAATAATTTTTTAAAATTAAAAGATAATTTAGTTAATTAGCTAAAAATGTAGGGGCATCGGTTGGTCATATTTCCAAAATAATATTTTTGAATGCAATGATAACGGGTGACCACTTTTAAACTTTTGTTATAAAATAAAAGTATTTTTGATAATTTTCTAAAAACGTTTTTTTTTTTTTTGGAAGTTGTGGAAACGAATGCCTGGTTGTATCGGCACTAATTAAAAAATAATTTACGTGTGTGGTTCGCAATTGTGCAGAAGACTGTTTCAGGGATTGCGTTATCCTATAGAATTTGTTAATGCGATAATATGTAACATTCAGGTCCTGATTTTTCAATGTAAAGATGGGTTGGCAAAACCTTTCGTACAAGTTATTTTTTTGAGAAGATCCAGAAAGCATCCAAATTACATTGAAAATACTTATTTTGAGATCAAATGGTCAAAGGGTTGTATATATAATTATATATCATCGTCATGTATTGTATGCTAGTGCTATTATTTTTTAAAATAACTTATTTTTTATTTGTACAAAATAAAATGATTATATATACCTTGTGCAATGCAAATAATTTATCAAAATTATTATTTAACACTCTAATAAATGAAAATTTTAGTTATTCAAAGAAAGGGAAAGGAAATAGTATTTTAGAAATGATTATCTAATTGGCTTTTAGGGTCCACATTAATCAAATAATTTTAAAAGTAAGAATTGAATATTTATATTAAATAATAAACTTTTATTTTTTAATTAAATTTATATTAATCAAATAATTTAAAATGTAAAAATTGAATATTATATTCGTTAATAAGTGATAAATTTATTTTTTGTCACAAGCTATTCTTTTCTTAAATAAGGCTCCTTCACCAAAAATGAATCTTACTGTTTGTTTGTGTTTGTAAAGTGAAGTATAAATAAAATTATTTAAATATTTAAAAAGCATGTTATTTTTTAACTTATGTTTAAAAAAATACGAAAGTAAAGAAAAAAATACATATATTATACTAAAAAGTATTATATTTATGAATTATTTGTATCAATATGACTTGATTTTTTTTTATGACATATAATATAAATATATGTAACATTTAAAAGAGTATAAATGTTAAAATATGAATTTAAAAAAGGAAGAATTCTTATTTTTCCCTTATTAGTTTAGCCTAATATCTCATTTCTCCTCTATTGTTTTGAAAATGTATCTGATTTCCCTTCCGTTATATAACTATATTAAATAAAATAACATATGAATTCCTAAATTTTAAACTATTGCTTAAATAGTCATAATAGTTTTGAAAATATTTATAAAAATTTTAATTTATTAAAAATTTACGATTATATTCTTATATAATAATAATTAGTTAAAAAATTATTTTCAACTCTCATGTGAACATAAAATGTAAAATAATAATATATATTATTTTATAATATATTGATAACTAAATATTAATTAATATATTATAATTAAAATATAACTTTATTTATTTTACGATAGATTAATAACTTAATATATTAATTAGATATTATAAAATAAATTATAAAAAATACTAATTTATAAATAAAATGTGTTATAATACAATATTTATATTACTGTATTATAATATAATTTTAAAATTTTACAATATATTATATAGATATTAGAAAATAAATAAAATAAATTATATATTTGACATTTTTATTTATTCTTTTAGTTAATTAAATAAGGACATAATTTTTATAATAATTTAAAATTATAAGTAATTTTAAAACAACTAGCCATAACTAATCAAGTTAATAGGCCATCACTCACATGTTATTAATTTTTTTTTCATAATTTTAAATAATAATAAGTTTTATAACTCAAAAAAATAATATTTTAAACTAAAAACATTGGTTTTACAACTAAAAAATATTCAAACTAATTTTTTTTTATAAAGATGTAGAATATATAGTAATATAATATATCATTATCACATCAATTTATATAAATAGATTTATATATGTAATAGTAATGATATGATATTTTTTTAGTATATTGTTCTTTATACCTATTAGTCAATATAAAAAATATTTGTTATATTAAATATCAAATAAAATATTATATATTATTCTTAAAATAAAAAATTATCTAAATTTTAAATTTTTTAAATATAATAAATCTATTTAAATATCAAATAAAATTGAATGATCAATTTTATAAATTTTAAAATAAATAAAATATTATTATTAAAAAAATTCAAAAATTAAATAAATTTAAATTTAATGTGTTTTACAATAATAGATATTATTATTTTATATGTATTTTCGATTAGGAGTTGAAAATAATTTTTTATTTAATTACTATTATATAAAGATATAATTATAATTTTTTAATAAGCTAATTTTTATAAATATTTTTAAAACTATTATAACTATTTAAATAATAGTCTAAAATTTAGAAACTCGTATGTTATTTTACTTAATACTAGTATGTAACGAAAGGGGGAATCGGGATATTTTCAAAATAATAGAAAAAAATGAGATATTAGGCTAAACAATAAGGGAAAAACGAGAATTTTCCCTTTAAAAAATTGATAATGAAAGAGAAAGAAGAGAGGGAGGAAATGAAAAGTTAGTGGAAGGAGAAGGAAATTGACGATGAAGAAATAGATAATAAAGAAAAAAGAGAGAAAGAGAAGGAAGAATAAGAGGAGATGAAGATTTATGTTATTACAATAAAATGATCAAATTGCCCTTCTAATGCTACCAACAAACAACAAACTAATCTCAAATAATATGTAACCATCAAGACCTAGATTGGTGATCAGGGGATTAGACCTCTCATGTTTTTTATCCTTATCATTGGTAAAGATTTATTTTCAACGTGAGACTCTTTATTGTACATGGGACTTATAACTCACTATAAATAAGACTCACTATATTAAAGTATAGGTAATATTTTCTTTATACGTGAGAGTAGACATCACCTAAATAGGGTATAAATTGCATCCCCCATCATAGATGAGACCCTTCTACTATATGTATATATGTAGGGTCTATAATTCAATATAAATAGAGTTTATTATATTAGATTATAAATAATACTTTTTTTTATACGTGAGGATAAATCTCCCTCTTCAATAAGAACAAATTACCTAAATATGGTGCAATTCTTTAAGCGATGTTAGAATTAATTTGATCAGAAATTGGATTTGTGATAGATTTTTAATATATTGTATATGTAATATTTAAAAGGAAAAAAATTATGAGAGAATACGTGTCATTTCCTCGTGGTTGAGGTATTGCAAAGCGTAGCCCAATCTGGCGCGTGAGAATAGCTTTTTATTTTTCTGCTTCAAACGAAAGCTAACTCAACCACGACTAAACTTAACCTCGTTCCTAACCTAACCACACTTCCAGTCCTCACCAGCAACTTCTAAAGCATTGGTTAGATCAAAATCTCGGTCAAACCCACGGCTAGTAATATTACACGTGTACGACTTGATCTCATCCCAACCGACTCGAGCCCGTCTAATTGTTAGGTTAAAATTAGGGTTAGTTCCCGTGCTCTCCGCACAAAACAAAACCAAACCAAACAAAACAAAACAATATACTTATCTTCTATCTTGGTATATCGTCGAGATCTCAATTTTTCTCTTAATTTCTGTCTGGTTTTTCTTCCCTGACCTGTGATCATGGAGATGGAGCGCGTGACGGAGTTCCCTCTTTCGCATCTGGATCGGCGGCCGCGTAAGCGGGCGCGTTTGGGCTGGGACGTGCCTCTGACACCAAATGTATAATCTGATTTCTTGGTTTTGTTTTGATTTTGCCTTTATTATGATAGATCTGGTGTATGTCTGTAGATCAGGGATCGGTTTGATTAGAAGATTATTCTTATTTTTTCCTCAGATCTGAAACGTATGTTGACCTCTTTTTTTGGGTTTGTGTGAAATCGTTAATAATCTTTTAATAAATTTAGATATATTATTTGTTTGTTCTTGGAGTATCGGGGATTGATTCTAAACCTGTTTATTTGTGCAATCCATATATTTAATTTTCAAGTTAATTCTCTATAGAAATAAGTATGTTTTATAGATTTTACACGTCAGTCTTTTATGTAGAGGACTCGAGTATTCATGATATTTCTCATATCTTATGTTGATTTACTAAATTTCTTCAATTCACATATAGTTTATATGGAATAATGTCTTCCATCTGTTGGGATTTTTTTTTTCCTCGGAAGTCTTTTGTTGCATTACACAGATATTCACCAGAGATAGTACTCTCACTTTCTGTAAATCTTTAAGAAATTTAGTTAACAATCTGATGTCGATATTGATCTTTTCAGCTGAAATATTTTTACGGGTTTTTTTAATATGTTCTATTTTATGCATTGATTTGTTTTGCCTTTGAGCTTTACTATAACTGTCAGTGTATTTGGGAGTTTATTAACTGAAGTGGGTGATGTCCATGGAGATGAGTTTTGGGGAACAAACTTGATTTATCTTTTGAGTGGTGGATAAATGAATGGCTGTGTGTAGGCTCAGGTAGGATTATGTTGTGGACAAGAGGTTGGAAATGTAACAAGCTTTGCACCCCCAAGAGCACCCTCCAACCATACTACTAGTACTCTATTTGAAAAGGCAGTGGCTCGAAATGGTTCTCCCCCATGGCGTGAGGATGACAAAGATGGACATTACATGTTTTCGCTTGGAGAAAATTTAACTTCTCGCTGTAATTACACTTAAACCATTATCTGTCAATGTATACTTTAGCCCTTCCATAAATTTTAATCTGATAACTGTGATTTTTTTCCCTTGATGAGCCTAATATTTATTGTCAAGCAGGAGAATCAGAGATTCTTGTGATATTATTATGCTAGATATTTATAGTTAGTTTGCGTGGGACTCAGTAGTAGAATTTTTATATGGAATAGGTTTTTGTAGAGTTTCGGTCTCACTGATTACTTACCCTTTTTCTTTTCATTATTGCAGATAAGATCCATAGCAAAATGGGTGAAGGTACATTTATTGAGCATTATCCACAACCCCAATTAGTGACAATTTACTTGTTCATTCGTATAATGTTGTGCATATTATTCCTAATTCTTTTACAGGAACCTTTGGTCAAGTTCTAGAGTGCTGGGATCGAGAAAGGAAAGAAATGGTTGCCATCAAAATTGTTCGCGGTATAAAGAAGTATCGCGAAGCAGCTATGATAGAAATTGAAGTTCTGCAACAACTTGCAAAACATGATAAAGGTGGCAGCCGGTGAGTACATATGCTTGGTTTATTTTATTTCCCCTGCATTGCTGGATATGTGTAACAAGCTTCCCTAAATTTTGTTTGTCTTCATTTGTTAAATGGGTTTGTTCCTTGCAGTTGTGTGCAAATACGGAACTGGTTTGACTATCGTAACCATATCTGTATTGTAAGTATATGATTGATTTGTGATGGATTAATTTCCCCAATTTACACATGATATGGGGGTTAAGATGTGAATGGATTCAAATGGTTTCAACAGGTGTTTGAGAAGCTTGGACCTAGCTTATACGATTTTCTACGGAAAAACAATTATCGCTCATTTCCCATTGATCTTGTCCGAGAGATTGGCAGACAACTGTTGGAATGTGTAGCATGTGTGTAGTAATTACTTAAGCTAGTTTCTTTTAAACCTTCTTTTCTCTTTCTTGTGTCATGTAGCTTTGATTAATTTGAGAATGATGGGGGGGATTTTCGTTAATGATTGGATTTTTCTTTAATGATTGGATTTTTCTTTTTGAGTATTCTGTTCACCTTTGTGTGCTGTTGTTATCTATATATATATATAAAACTTATTTGAGAATGAAGTGGTTTAATGGCATGATTAATTTGAGAATGAAGTGGTTTATGGCATGATTAATTTGAGAATGAAGTGGTTTTAATGGCATGTGTGTGCCAAGCAAACTGGTCTGTGTCAGCTATGCTATTTTTTACTGCTTGCTAATTAGTTTAATCTTATTTATTTGCAGTCATGCATGATCTGCGGTTGATACATACAGACTTGAAGCCGGAGAACATTCTACTAGTATCTCCTGAGTACATTAAGGTTCCTGAGTATAAGGTATTCTAGATTTCTTTTTCTTTGCGTTAGCAGTGTTTTCTTCTAGATTTTGTAAGATTTTGATTATGTTCTATTTGCTAATGGTTCCTGTATTAGCAGAATTCTTCGCGCTCGCCAAAAGATAGTTCATACTTTAAAAGAATGCCAAAGTCAAGTTGTATTAAAGTGATTGATTTTGGTAGTACAACTTATGAGCGTCATGATCAGAACTATATTGTATCTACGCGACATTATCGTGCGCCAGAGGTTATTCTTGGTAAATGTTTTAGCTACTGTTTTCAAATGAATGATTGTTAAATATGATTCTATACTATATTTTGTTATAAATAAATGCTTTTAACTGATGGATTATGATCTTGTTTATCTTAGGACTTGGGTGGAGCTATCCTTGTGATATATGGAGTGTTGGTTGTATCTTGGTGGAATTATGCTCGGTATGTCTGTCTATTTGTATAGTTATGTGATGCTCCTTCGAACATTTGGATTTTATTGCATATTTTATGGATTCTTTATACCTTCCCATAGGGCGAGGCATTGTTTCAAACCCATGAGAACTTGGAGCACCTTGCAATGATGGAACGGGTGGTTGGTCCCTTGCCTCAGCATATGCTGAAGAGAGTCGAGTGAGTGAATATTCCTACTAAGATTTTAGTGCTTATGTCTGCAACTAGTTACCGATCTCTTTATTATGTTTGTATTTCCTCAGCCGACATGCAGAGAAATATGTTAGAAGGGGTAGATTGGACTGGCCGGAAGGTGCAGCCTCTAGGGACAGTATTAAAGCTGTGATGAAGCTTCCGCGCCTTCAGGTTTTTAGTTTTTATTTTTTATTTTTCGGATTGTATTGTGGGATTAAGTATGATCCTCTTCTTTGAATTTATTTATTTATCAAGGCTTACTGATTTGCATCTCCTTGCGGATTTTCTCAGAACCTTGTAATGCAGCATGTTGACCATTCTGCTGGAGATCTAATACATTTATTGCAAGGACTGCTTAGGTATGACCCAACTGACAGGCTAACAGCCCGTGAAGCCCTCAGGCACCCTTTTTTTACACGAGATCATCTTAGGAGATAGGCAGCTGTTTTGCTATGACAATTGTAGTATAGCCTGGGCTGGCCCCGGGAATTTGTTGCTGTTAGATTGTTTGCCTATGCCCCGAATTGATGGACCGACACCCCACATTACACAACATTTAATGAAATGGATGCAGTGTGAGGTCGGGAGTTTGTACTGTCGAAAAAAGAGCTTCGGGATGAGATGCACTGTACATGAAGTTAGTTTCTTAGTGTGAAGTTCTAACAAGTGTGACTAACGAAAGTGTACAGTTTCATATCTGTTGCAAGAACAGAAATTACTCCATACTCTGCCGCGTATGGGGGAAATGCTTCTAATCCCATAGAGGTGGTTGTGGATTTTAACCTATATTTTTAATTATTAGTAAACGTCAGTGTTCGCGTGACCCTGTGAATCTTTCAGTTAAAAACTTCTTCGAAGTACTCGGCGGTTATTTTATTAATTAATTTTGGTAGTATAAATTTTACTGTGGATGAATTATTCTAATATAAATTTTGATGAGTGGTATTGTTTCGAAAATGATGGAAGTGGTGGTTTGTGGGAAGAATTTTTAAAACTTTTTTTTTATTACGGTTGGAAATAACATTCCTTCAGTTTTTCTTGTTAAAATTTTAAAAATAATGTATATGTTATCAAAATAATGATCTTTTATTTAATTTAAAATAGATCGGATTGAAGTGTGAGCGGTTGTGGGTTAATTTAAGATGATTTAATTATAATTTAATTGATTATATTTTTAAGTGATATTTAATTTATAATGTATTAAATATTTCTATAATATTATAAATATTTTAAAAAATAAATAAAAAAGATATGTTAAACATGTTATTAGATAGTTTGTTTAATAATTGGATGAGTTAAAAGTCTTAATTTCAATTTTAAACGAGTCAATGAACCATAACTCCTAACATAAAATTATTATTATTATTTTTTTTATTAATAAAATTAAATAATTTTAAGGGTATCAACAAGGAGCTTTTGCGAAACAATTTTAAGAAATTAGACGTTAATAAAATTGAAGGACAAAATGGCGATTCGGATTGTAGGGCCTCTTCGGGTTCAAAGCTTCATTGATGTTTCAAATTTGTGGGAAACTTCGATGTATATATAAACCTAGTTGAGTGATGTGACTTGTGAGCTATAATGGATTTGCTGGAAGGAGACGGAGGCTGTTGCTTCTTGGTTGTGTTCAAGTTTTGCGGTTTGGGGGTGGTCGTTGCTACGTCTAAAGTGAAAATTATGCTAATTATCAGGCACTGATTTATCCTTGACCACTTGATAATGGATGATCTAACATCAGGACTAAAATATTAAAATTTGTTAAACTGTATCCTCGCATGTCATTTTTTTTTTAAGTTTAGGGGTTAAAATGTTGACATCTTATCCCTTCGGCTTTTCACTAAATCAGAAGCTGACGGGCATACATTTGTTGTCGAATCGAAGGTGGTGGCTTTGCAAAGAAGATCTCAAGAGTATCCCTCGGACACAGGAGTTAGGGGAGCCAAGCGAGAATCTTGCACTCTCCCAGGCACATGGTGGTCCTTCAATGGAACTGTAATATATATTTGATTCCGAAAATCGAATACTAAAATTTTCATTGTATTTCGATCACGAACTATTTTAATACATAAATAGAGTACTCAAATAAAGATTTAATATCTGATGAATGCTCATATTTAATATATTTTTTTTCTGTTGTTTATCAAGTAAAGACCAGTCTAAGATTCATTCATATAAGTTCTGCTGTCAATGTTGAGTAGAATGTTGATTGTAATAGGCGGCTAGTGTTCAAAGCATTTTATTTATTAATTAAAAATTTAAAGATGTACATTTACTTGGGCAATGTTGAAATTATGGGGTGTTTAGAATAAAACATATTAAAAAAAAAGGATAAAAAAATGAATATTGAAAGTAATTTTTAAGGAGTAAATAGCACAGGGTGCATAAAAATAAATATAAATGTTCTTGGGCTTGATCTAATCTGATCACTATCAGTTAATTTCAGACATTTGTTTAAACTGAGTACGTTTGACTTTGTACAATGAAAGCTGTATAAGAGAGAGTAAAGGTTCTGTGCGATAAGTCCCGAACTTGAAATGGCTCTTCTTTCACCATTAGGGCTGCCGAAGCAATTGCAGACTGAAGCAATTTCCCTTTCTCTTCTTATCCTCCTCTTCCTTGTTTCACTTGTGCTACTGCTCAAACTCAGCAGACGTGGCAAACTCAAGTTACCTCCATCCCCACCAAAGTTACCAATAATTGGCAATCTCCACCAGCTACTTGGAACTCTCCCTCACCGCGCTCTCAAAATCCTTTCCCAACATTATGGCCCTTTAATGTTCGTTTACTTTGGTCATTCTCCAACTCTTGTGGTTTCTTCAGTTGATATGGCTACCGAATTGTTTAAGGCTCATGAAATTGTTATCTCCAACCGTCCCAAAACCACTGCCGCAAAAATCTTCGTCTATGACTGCCGAGACGTTGCCTTCTCTCCTTATGGCGAGTACTGGAGACAAATTCGGAAGATTAGTGTTCTTGAACTATTGAGTATGAGAAGAGTGCAGTCATTTCAGCATGTCAGAGACGAGGAAGTTTCATGTTTGATTAATAAAATTCGTTGTTCATGTTCAGACAGAAGCTCTGTCAATTTATCTGAGATGCTATTAGCTATTTCCAATAATATAGTGTCTCGCTGTGTTCTTGGTAGGAAGGTTGAAGAAGAAAATGGTACAACCAAGTTTGGAGAGTTATCTAGAAGGTTGATGGTGCAATTTACAGCCTTTTGTTTCGGAGATATTTTTCCATCTTTGGGATGGTTAGATGTTCTGACGGGATTCACTGGTCGTTTGAATGCAACTGCTAGAGCATTAGACGCTATGCTTGATCAGGTGATTGAAGAGCACAGGATATCAGAATCAAGCGATAATGATAGAAAAGACTTCGTGGATATTCTCCTGCAACTTCAAAAGGATGGTATGCTTGGGACAGGGCTGACTCAGGACAATCTGAAAGCTATTCTCCTGGTTAATCTCTTTCTTTCTTTCTCAAACATACACGCACACGTACACCCAGAGTGAAACATCTCACATTAACAGTAACATGGCTAAATCGAGTTAGCTTTTCATGTTCCAGGACATGTTTGTGGGAGGAACTGATACTACTGCGACAGCATTAGAATGGACGATTACAGAGCTAATTAGAAATCCACGTGTTATGAAAAGAGCCCAAGAAGAGGTTAGAAGTGTGGTAAGAGCCGGGAAATTAAACATAGAGACTAATGATTTGGTTCATATGGACTACTTGAAATGTGTGATCAAAGAAGCCCTTAGATTACATCCACCACTTCCACTTTTGCTTCCTCGAGAAACATCAGAAAGTGTCAAATGGAGAGGTTATGATATTCCTGCCAAAACTAGAGTGTTTGTGAATGCATGGGCTATTCAAAGGGACCCTGAAATATGGGACAGACCAGAAGAATTTTTGCCAGAGAGGTTTGTGAATAACCCGTTTGATTGCAAAGGTCAAGACTTTCAATTCATCCCGTTTGGTGCGGGAAGAAGAGGTTGCCCTGGAATGTCGTTTGCACTTGTTACACTTGAGTATGTGATTGCCAACCTTTTGTACTGGTTTGATTGGAAGTTGCCTGATGCTGCTGCTCGTGCTCGTGGTGAATTTGAGGAGGTGATTGATTTGGATGTAAGTGAAGGATTTGGGTTAACCGCTTATAAGAAATTTCCACTTCATGCTGTGCCCATATTCTACTCCCCATGATTTTCTGTCCGGAAATTCTTGCAAATTGATTTTTCTCTATTTTTCCCTTGTGAAATTTGTACCATTAATATTGTCAATGCTTTATTTTGGTCATGGATGATATTATTGTGGAATAATGGACTATATTCCAAATTTTTGTTGATCTATCTGGTGCCAATTTTAACATGTTTGTAAGATCAGATCAGGTATTAAATTGGCTAATTAAAATGAAAATTTGGATTGTACGACAAAGAGAAACAATAAATAACTACACTTGTCCATTAACAAAATCGCATGATTAATAATTATCACAAACTGACAAACATGTGCCTAATACAATTATCATTTTGAATTTATGATTAACTTATTTTATTTTAAAATTTAAGGCCTGTTTTCAAGTTGAAGAGGAGGCTTTCAAAAGCTTAAAGAAATGTATTAAGAGTAGGATGCAAATTAATTGAATCAATAATAATAGAGATTATAAATGTGGACATGCCAACTAACCAAAAAACAAATAAAGATTAATGGGAGATTAGTTATAGGTAATTAAGAATCAATAGATGACAACAAAAAAATATGTATTGTCTCAGCGAATATTCCTCAAAGAAATCACAAATATATTATCCCAATTGATTTTTGCCTCAGGAAAATGCCAAATAACAGCTGTAATGACCCGCCTAGAAGTAAGTGCGCCCACGCTGCATTGATTTTTGGCATAGATTAGAGGACATCATCATCTTCGAGCCAACTTGTCCACCGTTAAATTAATTAATAATTATACACGCTCGAGGTCGAGGTTATTATTTTATGATAAGGGATTCCTCCCTATTATTATCGACAAATATTAATTTATTTTTAATTTTATTAAAAAATTTTATTTTACTCTTAAATATTAAATTTAAGGGAAATTGACGAATACCCCCTTGATGTATGGGGTAATAGACAGATACTCCTCTGGTGTTTTGGGGAGTGACAGATGCCCCCTTCAGGTTTGGAACAAATAGATAAATACCCCCCTAATTACTATTCTGTCATATAAATGACCATTTTACCTTATATATTTAAAAAGTATATTAATTGATTATTTTAACTCAATTATTAATACATAATAACTAATATACCTTTATGATATATTTCTTGATAATTATGTATTCAAATATTTTTATAATTAGTCAATAATTTATTATTAATATTTAAAATAATTTTATTATCATTATATTAATAATATTCAATATTTTTTTAGAAATTCAATGGTAAATTATATACATTATTCAAATTATTTTATAAATTAATAAATTTATGTATAAATTATATAAATATTCTCAAAATTATATATAATATATTAATATAATACAAATATTATTTGATTTTTATTTTAATTAATTGTCCTATAAATTAAGAATATTTTGTTATAAATTGCATAAATTATTTAAGTTATTTTATTTATAAATTACTATAATTATGTATAAATTATATAATTATTTTTAAAATATAAATAATATAATTTATATTATCTAAATACTATTTAGAATTTATTTTAGTTGATTGCGTTATAAATTAAATTAGTATAATAAAATTATTTTAAATATTATTGACTAATTATAAAAATATTTGAATACATAATTGTAAAAAAAATATCATAAAGGTATATTGATTATTATATATTAATAATTGAGTTAAAATAGTCAATTAATATACTTTTTAAATATTAAGGGTAAAATAGTCATTTATATGACAGAATAGTAATTCAGGGGGGTATTTATCTATTTGTCCAAACCTTATGGGGGCATCTACCACTCCCCAAAACACCAGGGGGATATCTGTCTATTACCCCATACATCAAGGGGGTATTCGTCAATTTCCCTAAATTTAATCGTTAAATATAATCATTAATCATAATTAATTTATAAAAATATTATTATATTTTTAATAAATTTAAAATTATTATTTTTATTTATTTTCTTCTTTCTTTCATGATTTTTGTAGGCAATTATTCGTGACTGCCCACCATAATAATTGCTGCAGGCAATTATTAATGACTGTTTGTAGTAGCAATTATTCATGACTGTTTATGACAGTCACTATAGCTACTGCAGGCATCCATTGAAGGTTGCTCGTGACAGTAGCCATTCATGGCTGCTATAAGCAGTTATTGATGGCTGCTTGTGACAATCACCATGAATCGGGAGAAAAAAAAGTATAAAAAAAAAAAGAAAAAAAGAGGAAAATAAATATTTATATTAATTTAAATTTATACGTTTTTATCTTTTTAGTTATTTAAAATAATGGTGTTAGTTAATGTTTGAAGATGAAATGAGGATTTTTAATAAATTTAAGAGTAGGTTGATATTTGTCAATAATGATTGGAGTAATTTATTTCGAAGCAAATTAACGATAGTGATTAGGAAATTAACGGTGGTGAGAGTCGCCATTTTTGCTTTATGAAATTCTCTCAAATTTTTTGTCGATGAATTTGGTATTATTCTATATCAGAGTTGGTCAGATAATCAATGGTGAGTTTGGAGAATTTTGTGAGTTGTAATTGAGAAATTAACGGTGGTAAGAGTTGCCATTTTTAACCTCTAAAATTCTCTCAAAATTTTTGCTGATGAATTTGGTATATTCTATATTAGAGTTAACCATCCTTTACCATCATTGATGAAGATGATTGGAACGATTACTGAGAAGAAGAGGTGGGAGTAGGTACGGCTAGAAAAAAGAAAAGGTTGAGGATTAGTTAGGTTTTGTTATTTTTATGGTTATTTATTATATATTTATTTATAAATTATAAAAAGAAAATAATATTAATAAAAAATTAAAACTTTTAATATTTTATTAATATATATTTTATTTTTTATTTTTATAATCTTAAAAGATAATATTATCTTTCAAAGGTCAATATTTCCGTTAGTTAAACTAACGATTAGATGTAATAAAATATTTTTTAAAACGTAAGGGATTATGGATAATAAGTTGAATCCTAAGAGGGGTCTAAGACATTTTTCCGTCTATTTTCTATGAAATAGTTGTATTATCCTTCATTTATTAGTTTTTGAAAAATAACAAAACAAAAGAAAAAGAAAAGAAAAACAAGTGAATTTCTCATAAAGTTACTATTTTCATCTATTTATTTGATTCATGAAACTATATTATTATTATTATATATAATTTATTCAACATCCTATCTAAAAAAAAGGGTTATTTTCGGCCTCGCCCCCACATATATTGACATTTATCAGAGATAAACTAAATTTTATAAAAGTAATTAGTGCGCCCCTATTTAATTGCAAACTGCCGTTAAGTTTAACATGATAAAGGGTAAAATAGGTACCTTATAAAAATTAATTAAAAAATAAAATAACGAGTGTCTTATTTAGAGAAAACTGTCATAAAGCCGAATTTTTGTCTTATCAAATGCCAAAGCTTTTCAGTTACAGTGACATCAAAGATGAAAAAGGAGGGAAACCATTAGAGTATAAGAGAAGTTTTGTCCATTTCGCGCGTATTAAGATAAGAGGCCAAAACTTTACCCTAAGATTTTCAGTATTTTCTCTGCAAGACGTGGGTATTTTCAAATTTTCAGTAAGATACAAAATAAAGCTTGAAGCTGTTTGAAGCAAACAAGTGTTAGCCTTTCATCTTCTGAGAATAGGTTAGTTAATTAATTTCATGTTTTAGGGTTTACAGATATTATTGAAGTGAAATGCATGAATCTAAAATCAAAGATAAAACCATATAAAATTGTGGGTATTTTTGTGGGCATGCATACTCTGTTATTTTCATGTTGTTGATAACAGATTTGATTGTCAATCTTTTAGCTTTGATTGGGTTGTACTAGATTCGATTGCATTTAATTTAAAGGTGTAGGAAGGTGTTGGTGCATTTTATCGAAGGAGGTGCTAACCATGTACTGATCAATGATGGGTTTTCATGATAATTGGTTGTGGCTGTTGTTAATTGCTTATTTGGAAAATTAATATAATCATATAAGATTTTGGCTATTTGTTGAATTAAAGCATAGGATTTGTTACCACTTTAAAATTATTGTTTTTTAAATTTATTATAGTTAAAAATTTTAAGAGTTATAGATTTCAGATTTTTGTGATTATATATTATTAATTTTATATGGCAAAACTTATGGCAAGAAATTTGAAAAAATAAGTTCATGCATCTTAAAATATGTCCTCTGAACTTGTTGATTAATTGTGTTACAATTTTATATAAAGTGCTTTAAAATAAAAACAATAAAAAATGAAAAGATAAAAGCACTGATGTTGACAAAAGTCATTATATATTTAATAATTTATGTTTTTTCATTGTTTACTTGCCTTGAACTAACGTTAGATATTTCAAATTAGTTAGCTAACTGATTGCTTTTTATACTTTTAGAGCATATCATGACAAGTTTTAGTACAATTTTTTTTTTGAAGGAAAGAAAATTCCATTTAAAACAGAAACTAACAAACAGACTGAATGGCTGAAAGATTAATGGCTGAAAAATTCCATTTTTTCAAGTCAATTGCTGGAAGCTAACTAATTGTAAACAAACAATTAATGGCTGAAAAATTTAAAGCAAGCTATTGTTAGCTAGTAAGCACATCTTTTGTGTTTATTTTTAATTTAGAATGAAATGCAAAATGAAGTTGAAGTAAAATATAACAATTAAATTGTAGAGAAAAGAAAAGTTATACATACCAAAGATGTGTGTAAAATATTTTAGTCCTTTCAATAGAACATTGACTATTGGGCATGTGCTTGGCTAATATTTACCCAGAAAAACTTTCTCCCCAAGTTGTTGCTTGTGAAACTGATATCATAATGACAAGAACAATAGAAAAAAAGAAATATTAAAAGCTGATAAATAGAACATGATTATATGAAAAAATACAAGAAATTTGTTGAGAGTTTCGGTGATTATGCATTGTTAACTCCATATGGCAGAACCTATAGCAAGAAAATGTTATGTTTTTTTTTTTCATTGTTTTGGATTTGATATACTAAATAAATTGTTTGTGAAATCTAATGCATTGTATTGGTCAGTACATGGAAACTTGGATATACATTATTTGCATACTGATTTAAATGAGATAAAAGAATGTAGTAATTATGGATATGTTAATTATTTTGACAAACTCATAGATTTATAATACTAATGCTTAGGTTAATTTTCACTTGTAATGCAGGCAACCAAGGCAAGCGTAAACCTTATTTGTTTAAAAGCAAATTTTATGGGCTTGAAATTTGATCTAGGGTGGCATGATCAAGATCGATGCAGCAGGGTTGTCGTGATCAATATTATTACCAACCTAGCACTAAAAAGAAACATGAAATTCGATGAGGAATATATGTTGCAAGTGATTCAACCATGGGATAACAAGAAATTTGTTGTGGCTAATGATAGGGATTTGATGGATACTTGGAGACAACATATTGACCTAGGATATACAAAAATGAAGTTTGAATGTGAAGTGCTCCCCCTTGTTATCAGACCCCCAGTAAAGAGGCCTTTGTTCACAACTCTTTCTCAGTTGCACTCGCCAGCTCAATCTATAGCAAATCAACCTAACCACACTTATCAGGTTCCTGATATAGATAAAAACTCAAGGTTTGATAATGATAATGACTCAGATGATATAGTTTATGGGGATTGCCCAGAACTGTTGATTTCCCCAACAAACAGTCAGCTAGACATTCCTTCCACTGACTCATCTCCAATTGAACCTCATAGCCAAAATATACCTTGTTCCTAAACAGAAACTCATAGTAAAATAGACACATTTGCCACAACTTATGGACCTGCCAATAGTCAAACACCTACTACGAAATTGACATCACCTATTGCTACCCAAACACATGATAACCTAAGCACACAAGACCCTCAATCACAAGTTCTTTATGGTAGTAGGATTCAATGATGTAACCATTGAATATACTGAAGCTAAAAATAGTGGAAATGAAGATGTGGCAGCTAAGGATAGGAGTGAGAGTGAAGGTGATAGTGTGTTTAAAGAGTCGTCTAGTGAAGGTGAAGAAGAAGTTGACAAGGGTGATGCTAAGAATTTTGTTGCTAAGTTTAGAACAGAACCAGCAAGTGAAGATGAAGATGATGATGCCTTGTTATCTACTTATGAGTCAGATGATAATGAATGCGGGTTATGTTCTGACTCTTATGTTGTAAAACCAGAAAATAGAATGCAAGAGGATGTGCAAAAGATGATGTATAAACCTGAAGATGGCCCAGATCAATTAAAGGTGGGCATGTTTTTTGAAAGCCTACAACAAATGAAGATGGCCTTGAAAAATCATGCCATCAATGGTGCTTTTAGGATGAGAAGAGTTAGGTTTGAAAGAAGAAGAGTGATAATGACCTGTTACGGACAGAATTGCACCTGGAAATTTTATGCACTTAGAACTAGAATGAGAGGTTTATATCAGATAAAGAGTTTGAAAAAAGAGCATGAATGTCAGAAAATTTTGGATAATCCGGAATGTACATCTACTTGGTTAGCTGAGAAATACATGGAAACTATATTGAGCAATCCAGAAATAAGTGTTAGAGTTTTACAAGCAACTGTTAGGCAACAATATGGTGTTTATGTTTCAAAGCAGAAGATCTACAGAGCTAAAAAAAGGCATTGGCATTAGCCGGAGTTGATCATGAAGATAGCTACCGAATGATCAGAGAGTATGCACAGGTAATACTTGACAAAATGCCTAGTGCCTTTGCAGTAGTAAAAGTAAACAGAACGAGCCCTTCAGATGTAGAAACTATTTTCGATAGATTCGTGCTTGGTTTCCCTGCTGCAAGAGATGGGTTCAACAATGGTTGCAGGCTTTGGCATCGATGGATGTCATTTAAAGGGGCTTTATAAAGGGGTTCTGTTATCAGCAGTGGCTCTTGATGGAAATACAGGAGTTTACCCTTTGGCTATTTGTATATGTGATAGTTGAGAATATTAGCACTTGGACTTGGATTTTAGGCAACTTGAAATTGTTTTTGAACTCTTCAAGGCAACTAACATTTATGTGTGATCGACAGAAGGGAATTCAGTCAGCTCTGCCTCTTGAGTTTCCAAATGCTAATATCAGATATTGTGCAAGGCATATACTTGTAAATGTCAAAGCAAAGCACCCGAAGATCGATTTCAATAAAGCGTTTTGGGTTGCAACAAGAGCTTCAAATAAACAATCATTTGAACAAGCTATGGAGTCCATAAAAAATATAGACGTTGGTGTATGGGATACACTATTGAAGATCAATCCGAAGCATTGATCTGTTCACGCATTTGATAGAACTTGCAAGTCTGACCATACTACAAACAATATGTCTGAATCCTTCAATGCTTGGCTAGGTGAATCAAGAAAACTGCCGATCATCCAAATTTGTAAGTTTTTCAGGAAAAGATTGATGAAAAGGTTTAATAACAAAAGGAAGAAAGTTGCTGCATGGACATCTAGTATCACACAAAGAATTTACAATAAGTTGCAGAAGCAAATCACCCCTGGTAGAAATTGTGCTATAATGCCTGCAAGTGAAACTTTTTTTGAAGTCGATGACAAAGGCAAGACCTATGTAGTAAATTTAGAAAGCAAATCATGCGATTGTGGGGCATGGAGTGTTAGTGGGATTCCGTGTAAGCATGCACTGCCATGTATAATGCATAATGGAGGAGATAATGTGATTATGTTGATGAGAGCTTTAGGAAGGAAACATATCTTAAAGCTTATGGAGGCATGATTCACCCATTTCCTAATAAGAGTATGTGGCCTCGGGTAAGGGCTGATGAGATACTGCCTCCTTTGATGAAAAAGACTGTTGGCAGGCCTAAAGTCAACAGAAGGAGAGAGTCAGATGAGGTCCCTGTACATCACATGAGATATACATTACAGTGTAGGGTGTGAAGAAAATTTGGCCATAATAAGAGAGGCTGCCTAGTGAACCCAGCAAATGTCAATAAGATGATAAGGCATTACAGGGTAAATTTTGGTTTATAATTTCCAATAAAAGCTTACTATTTTGTTTATTATCTGTTGGGATTTTCATTGGTATAAGTTTAACATGTTTTTCTAACTTGTTCAACAGAAGCAGTAAACGATATGCAATCACAAGTTTTCTGAGTCAATTTGACAACATATTATATTGATTTAAATTTAGTTAATGATGTTCTTTATATTTCTGGGCTGTTAGGTGGCGTGTTTAATTATCTTGAGTTGATTTTATGGCATATTATTTTGATTTCAGCAAGTCAGGTGGTAGGTGGCATGTTTAATTTTTCTGGGCGGTTTTAAAACATTTTCTTGGGATTTCAATAAGGGATATACATGTTTAATGTGTTTTGATTAGATTTTACAAACATATATGGAGATTTCATAAAGGAATATGCATGTTTAATTTTTCAGATTTGATTTTAGGACATGTTATTGGGATTTCAGTAAGGAATATGCATACTTAATATGTTATAATTTGATTTTACAACATATATGGGAATTTTAGTAATGAATATTCATGTTTAAGCATATTGATTTGGTTTTTTTAAATGTTCTTGGGATTTTAGTTAGAAATATGCATGTTTAAGCATACTAATTTGATCTTATAACATGTTCTTTATATTACAGCAACTAGCAACTGAAATGGCATGCTTAATTTTTCTGATTTGATTTTTTGATTTTTTTAATTTTTTTTGGGATTTTAGTAAGAAATATGCATGTTTAAGCATATTGATTTGATCTTATAACATGTTCTTTATATTATAGCAAGTGAGATGACATGCTTAATTTTTCTAAGTTGTTAACTTTAAATGTTCCTAGGATTTTCAGTAAGGAATATATTAAATGTTCTTATTCTTTATATTTTAGTAAGGTATGCATTCTTTTAGCATTAACATAATTTTATAACATGTTTTTCAGAAGCATGTAAGGGACATGCAATTAGAGGCAACAATGGCAAATGAATGGGATAGAAATTCAAAACTAGCCTTTGGAAATCACCCACATCAACCAAACCAAAGTTTGACAAACACAATAGGATTTGAAAGAAAAAGAGGAGCATCTAATGATTGGGTAGGAGTATAAGGGAAAAGAATTATATCAGCTAGAGGAATAAGAATTCCAGGGGTAAGTGGAATGCAATCTGGTCAGTGTCCATCAACACAACATGAAAATGTAGGGAACAAAAGAATGCAAGCAAAAGACAAGGGAAAAGCACCAATGCAACCTCAAGAACAGGTATTCTATTTATATAAACTATGTAAGTTATTATTGTTGCAGTAATTATCTGCATTTCATGTTTATTGTCTTCTATTTGTTTTCAAATCTGCAGTGGAAATGAACAACAAACCAAGCAATTTAAGCACCATGACAAACACCTTATATATTGAATCAACTATTAACATAATGCTTTTACCATACCAAACATAGCTTCTATAATGCCACATTTTTCAATATAGTAGAAATTTTTGAACTGATGATGACAGTTTTTGTGATTGGGATGACTTAGATGTTATGGTTCATGTGGCATTATGTAAGCTCTACTTTTTGTATGTTAATTTTGTGTACTTCTTTTTGTATTCGATGAACTTTGTTCTAACAAAATGTAAACGTAGGAGGTGCTTTTACTGCTAATTGATGTATTTTTTATATGTAATAGACTTGTTCTTGTATTGGACAGAAGAAACATCTCATATATTGATGACAACAATATATAAAACAAGCTGCATGTAGAATATCTTGACTATTACATGAGTTGGTAGATCACTTATATTGCATTTACATTGCTTACAACTATTTGGAATCCTTGACAACATAATTATGCATATAATCAGTAGCATGCTAATGATGTGGAGTCGTTTCTGAGTTGCTTGGTGCATCTCTTTCATTTTACTTGTGAATAGCTCCATGTCAATCTGTAGTTTCTGCTGAACAGGTTCTTCATTTGTAGCTTGAAGCTCATTAATCCTTCCTGTCATAACACCATATTCCTCTATTGTGGGTTTCCACCACCTGTAGAATGCACATCTGTCTTGGTTTTTAGGACAACAGTAGTATAATTTATATGGATTCTTGGTAGATTATGAAATTCTCACACTAGCTCTAAAGCCACAATCGCATACTTTATTTTGGAACTTAATCAAAACTCCATTAATTTCGTGCTGATGAATGTTTGTACTCGGTTGTTATGTGGATAAAGATAAAGACATTTTTATATGGATGAATTTTCTTCTTTTGCATTAGTTGTGCCACTGAGATTTGCTTGGAAATGGGCTATCAGATACTTAAACCTAACATGGCAACGGTAAAAGTTTCTTGAATTTTAAAATTCAAAATTTATATTAAATTATTCATATTTTATTATATATTATACACATTCAAAGTTTTAAAATATTATAATAATAATACATTAAGCTTCAAAGACTGCAAACATGCATACTATCTTATTGTTTCAGAGACAAGACAGTTAACGCGAGGGTAGAAGAGTCATTTTCTTGGAATCCGTTAAACTTAACGGCAGTTTGCAGTTAAATAGGGGCGCATTGATGACTTTTATAAAATTTAGTTTATCTCTGATAAATGTCAATATATGTGGGGGCAGGGCCGAAAATAACCCAAAAAAAATTAGAGAACATTATTCAAAAGGACTGGGATCCTCTCTTGGTCTATTGTATCATTGGGTTTCAAGATTGTGACAACACGTGGCAGAAATAAAAATAAAAAGTTAAGATTTAATTTTAATAATTAACTTTTACAGTTTACTGTAATGAAAGGTAAAATTTATTAACCTATTCAAAGACATTGTCCATTGTCACCACCGACTACCACTGTCCTTGACTGCTGTTAAAAACATCTTCTGTATTCTTCAATGTAGCTCAATTTACAACAATTATAGCCATGAAGAAGAACCTTTTTTTTTTCCAATTAAGATCATCACACTGCTTTTAATCTCTCATCTTCTCCCATTTTTGATTCCATATAGACTGAGCTTCTCCACGGCTCTGGCAAATGCCTTATAGAACTTATGTTGATCCCTTGCATACAGCTCTGCATAATGCTTTGTTCTTGCATCATTGAACAACTCGTGATTTGATTCCAAAAGCCTTGACCCTTTTGGCAGATGCTAATAATACAAGTTATTAAACCTATTTGGAGTCATAATGTCATTAAACACAGACAAAGTTGGATTCTTTCGATAATCTGAGCAAGCTTTGTGCAAAATTCGGGGCAAATTTGTAATGTAAATCATATTGTGGAGCTCTACTGTAATTGTAAATATTGTTGTAAATATTGGTGTTGAATTCTTTACGGTGTGAGAAATTAATGGTGTGGTGGCGAGACAGTCGTAGAGGAAGAGATGGAGGGTAGCGGCAGCATCAGTGGGGCTAGTGATTTGCTTGTTAGTTATGGTTTCTTGCATGATTTTGATAAATCCCGATAAGATTTGGTATAGTAGTTGATGTTTAGTCTTGATTCTGCAACACATGCACAACGGTCGGCAATGACTAGTAAACGATGTCTTTAGGTAGGTTAAATAATTTTTACATTCAATAACAGTAAATCATAATAGATAAGTGGTAAAAATTTTTACAATTGAATCCCAGCCCTTTAATTTTACTTTTGCCACATGTCAGCAGATCCTTGAATCCCAAAAATATAAAAGATTAGGAGAAGATCCTAATCCTATTAAAAAATATAACACTTATTTTTTAAAAAAAGAAATTAAAACCTAGCTAACTGCAAAGTGCAAACCCATAGACCTTCCTTATTTTTGGCAACTTTATTCGGAATTTTTAGCCACTCATAAATCTAGCTAATTAATGTGCACCACTTAACCTCTTGACATTCAGAATTTTAGAATTTTGGCGGCTTTGTTCAACCAAATTTCACCGCCTAGTAATCCATCGCAAAATCTTGCAACATATACTTGATGTTAAAACCATTTCTCAGACACCCAAGAGCCAGTTTTACAAAAGCAAAAGCATTTCCTGACAGCATGTAACCTAAGTCATAAAACCCATAAAACATTACGTATTTCAAGTTTCTGTTCCTTGATAAAATTTCCAAGAACTTATCCACAAGCTCATGGTTTTCAATTCCATCTCTTTTAATCTTCACAAAATCTAGTCCACTGCTATTCAACAGATTACTCAATTATTTTATATGTGAGTCTCGATTTAGATCAAATCTAAAAATTTAAATTTTTAAATACCATAAATATTACCTAGATTGTCAAAAAGTGTGATGCCCAATGGAATTAGCTTCATTTGACAGACGTTAAACTTCAAGTCTATATTATGTGATAAAGAGCTTAGTTTTTCTTGAAGGATTAAAGGACATAGAAGAGGAACCAAGGCTCAAACTAGATCTGGAGACAGAAGAGACTGGCGAGAGTATATGAAGAGCCAGACCTAATGTGGGATCTGATAAAGAGGGATGAAGAGGTTAGAAATCTTCAAAGTGTGCTTAATGTAGGTGATAGAGAGATAGATCTTAGCAAAAATGTATCTTGTTCACCTATGACTTTCAAAAAAGTACTCAAAAAAGAAAAAAAAAACAGAAGGAGAAAGTTGCATGTACTATTACTATTTACCCTTAAAGCAAAAAGAGGCATAACGTGAATGTACGACTGCAGAAAAGGTATGTATTTCTTTCTTATAATATTCTTTTTAAGTGTTAAAAGACTAAATTTCATGTGAAGTATGTATTAATTCTCCAAATAAAATATTTAAACACTTATTTTCATATAAACGATAAAAAATTAAGTGTTTAAAATTTTTTAATAGTCATTCGTGTTGGGAATTAGATGCTATTCTTGATCGGGTAATTGAAGAGCACAGGATAGCTGAAAGTGATGATGACCAGTCCGATAGAAAAGACTTTGTTGATATACTCCTCCAGCTTCAAAAGGACTGCTTGCCTGGGGCAGAGCTCACTCAGGACAATCTTAAAGCAATTCTCCTGGTCTCTTCCTTTTTCTCTAGCTCTTCTCCCTCTCTGACATTCTCGCAAGTATACATATACACACGTCTAAAATTTTCTTGTTCACAACCTCAGGATATGTTCGTCGAGGAACTGATAGTATTGCTTCAACAATAGAATGGGCGATATAAGAACTTGTGAAAAATCCAACTGTGATGAAGAAAGTCCAGGAGGAAGTTAGAAATGTGGTGAGAAAGAAATTAAAGATAGATATGAAAGGATATCAATAAGGTGGAGTATCTAAAATGTGTCATAAAAGAAACTCTAAGTTTGCATGCGCCAGTCCCTCTGTTGGTTCGACGACAGACATCAGCAAGTGTGAAACTGAGAGGTTATGATATTCCTGCAAAAACTCAAGTCATTGTAAACGCATGGGTAATTCAAAGGGATCCCGAAATATGGGACATACAAGAAGAGTTTTTGCCGGAGATTTATGGACAATCCCGTTGATTGCAAAGGCAAAGACTTCCAATTCATCCCGTTTGGAGCTGGATGAAGAGGTTGCCCTGGGATTTCCTTTGCAGTAGCTGTAGCTAAGTGTTTAATTAATGGCCAACCTTTTGTACTGGTTTGACTGGAAGTTGAGGAGAATTTGGACATGAGTGAAGCTAATGGGTTAACCGTCCATAGGAAATTACCTCTTCATCTGTGCCAACTGTGCACTCCCCCTAATCATTCATGGCTGTGATCTAACTATCATGATTGTCCTCTTTTCCCCCTCCTGAAATTACATACCGTTGTTGTTCATGATTTATTTATTTATTATTTTAATAAATCGAAATGGGAATAGGTAGTCATTCAACTGAGATTCATCAGTTATATATCTTTTTCTATATTCTTAATTTTCATAAATTAAACTGTTAGGTTGTTATCAAACTCTTAAAAGGCTTATGTGTCAAGAAATGCGTTGGAACGACAAACATATAATTCTCATATATCTAATTGGATTAAATTTGATTGAATATAAATTCAATGTTATCTGGCGTTGTTTTGTTTGCACATTTTTTCTTTTTATGAGAGTATTACTACCAATTGGGCTGCTACCCTGCTGTTCTGCTACGTCGCTTTTTCAATTTTATACTCTTTTTCCATTCTTCTTAATCTGCTTCTTATTCTTAAAATAAAAAAAAAAAATTGTTAATAGGTGTACAACGGAGTTAAATTTGGGTTATCTAGATTTACTGGTTTACAAGTGTATAAAAATGGTTGGCTTAAATTTAAGAAAAATGCGAATATTTACATGCAGAGAGCAAAGTTTTGAATAATTATCTTCTCGACTAGTTTTATTTTAAAAAAAATATTAATTTATGCTAATACCAAACCAATAAGTTGTCTCAATAAATACATATATAGAATGCCGGTAGGTTCATTTGTTGGCATTTTTCTTTGGCAGGGGAATATTATATATATATATATATATATATATATGTATGTATGTATGTAGCGCATCCGAATACGGCAATCGCTGCAATGCCTACTGTACGTTTTTAGAAGGTTCGATTTCGAAGTGACTAAAATGTACCACTTCATGCTGGGACTGAACTTGGGAACAATTAGACATTTGGACCTATTTGTACAAATGGAAAAAGTATGTTCTTATTTGTGAAAACAAAAAACATTAATTATTGACCGGATGTTATCAGCCCATCAAAAAAATTAATATGGGCATCTCAAAACTGAGAAGTTGATTTCCAGTTGGACACAAGTTAGCCCAACAGTACTGTCTACGATCCTTTTGACGAACCCATCTAGTAATCAACTTGAGAATTTGTTATTTACATCATCTCCTGAATATAATTGAGTGAGAAACTGCTTTTATGATTGGAAAATGACAAACAACTAACAAGTTTTCTCATAACTTGGCGTGCTTGACTTTTTTTTTTTTTTTAAATATTACATATTATAAATTTACTAATATTTAAATTAAATATTTATTAATATTTATATTAAAGATTTATTGAAATTAAAAAAATGACCCAAATATTCCTAGGAAAGGACCGGCGTGCTTGACTTTGAGATAGAAAAAACTTATAAAACTACAAAACTATATACACTAATACTATCTAATGTATATTATATATTAGATAACCCCCTAAAAGTCTAAAAGTAGCCCTGAACCTTATCGTTGAACGGCTTGGCAGATGTAAACAAAGCTTTCATGTAATGCCAAATTACGTTTTTGACCGTTCCTACAAGAAATAGGCGTGTGGCGGGTGCCTCTATCTCTTTAGTTTCCTTGGGTAATTATGTCTATTTGTGTTAATAAGTCAAGTGGTCATGCATATCCAATCAGAGTCCCAAGCGGTGCTCGCTAAAGATTCACCTAAAGTAAATTGATGTTGTCTGTCTCCAACTGCGTGAACAATTTTGGAAGGGTTGAGAACGACTTGAAAGAGCTAATATTGGATCTATATCTATATCTATATCTATCTATCTATATATATATACGTAGAAGATTTAGGTAGTAGAGCTCGGAATACGTCTGTTATCAGTTCTTTACAACACCATGTTACTCTCTCTTCTTGTTCTTCTTCTCCTTTCATGTCTGGTTTTGTACCCCAAATTCAGTAGACGACGTAGCAAACTTAACTTGCCTCCATCCCCACCAAGGTTACCCATAATTGGCAACCTGCACCAAATACTCGGCTCTGATCTCCCCCATCATTCTTTCCAAGCTCTGTCCAACAAGTATGGCCCTCTAATGTTCTTGCACTTAGGTTGTTCTCCAACTCTTGTCGTTTCATCGGCTAAGTTGGCTAGAGAAGTGATGAAAGCTCACGACATTGTTTTCTCAAATCGTCCCAAAACCACAGCTGCAAATGTTTTTCTTTATGGATGTAAAGACGTAGGTTTTTCTCCTTATGGCGAGTACTGGAGACAAGCCAGGAAGACGTGTGTTCTTGGACTTCTGAGTATTAAAAAGGTGCAATCATTTCAGTATGCGAGAGAAGAGGAAGTTGCAGATTTGGCCAATAAAATTCGTTGCTCATGTTTGAATGGAGGTTCTGTTAATTTAACTACGAAATTATTAACTGCTTCCAACAATATAATATCCCGCTGTGTTCTTGGAAGGAAGGCTGAAGAAGAAACTGGAAAGAGCAATTTCGGGGAGTTATCAAGAAGGTCGATGGTACAATTTACATCATTTGCTTTTGGAGATATGTTTCCTTCTTTGGGATGGTTGGATGTTGTTACGGGGCTCATTGGTCGTTTAAAAGCAACTGCCAGAGCATTTGACGATTTGTTTGATCAAGTGATTGAAGAGCGCAGAACATCGGGGAGCGATGATAAACAAGACTTGCTACATGTACTCCTCCAATTTCAAAAGAATGGCAGGCTCGGCATAGAGCTCAGTGACGACAACCTTAAAGCAATTCTCATGGTCTGTCTCTCTCTATCTGTCTCTTGCACATACATTGATAGATGGCTAATTAAGTTATTTATATTTCACAATTTTATAGGACATGTTTGTGGGAGGAGCAGAGACAACTTCAACAACAGTCGAATGGGTGATGGCCGAACTTGTGAAAAACCCAAATTTGATGAAGAAAGCACAAGCAGAGGTTAGAAATGTGGTGAAAAGTAAATTAAATGTAAGCATGAATGATATCAATCAAATGGACTACTTAAAATGTGTTATTAAAGAAACTCTGAGATTTCACGCACCAGTTCCTCTTTTGGTTCCTCGGGAGTCATCAACAAGTTTGAATTTGAGAGGTTATGATATTCCTGCTAAAACAACTCTGTACATAAATGCATGGGCGATTCAGAGGGACCCTAAAGTGTGGAGTAGAGCAGAAGAATTTTTGCCAGAGAGATTTATGGAAGAGTCGGTTGATGTGGAAGGCCAAGAATTTCAATTCCTTCCGTTTGGTGTTGGAAGAAGAGGTTGTCCCGGAATGGCGTTTGCGTTAGCTACAGCTGAGTATTTGGTTGCTAACCTTTTATACTGGTTTGATTGGAAGTTGCCTGGAGGCGCTGTTGAGGAAAACTTCGACATGAGTGAAGGTTACGGGTTAACCGTTCATAAGAGATTCCCTCTTGTTCTTATGCCGACTCCTTACTCCCCTTGTTCTATCTAAGTATTTGACTGAGGGTTCCTAATATAATTTTTTTGTAAATATATTTAGATTTGTGTTTGGTATATTATTTCAATCGTTATTGTTTTTCATTAAGCGAGTTTTTCTTTTTCAACGTTTCAGTCAAATAAATTGATTATTATATGAATGAAAGTATGTTACTTATATATTAAATCGTCTTTTTATTGCCTAAATTTTTATTTGTAAGTATTATTTTACAAAATTTGATGATTTATTTTAATGGTCTGTTACTTATATCTCATACTGATGTTTTTATATATTTTTCATTTTCTCATAATTAGCTGAAAATATTCTTTCACTTTTTTTTTTCCATTTAAGCTTCTTTCATCTTGGTTACACGGAAAAGTTTCAGAGGATATTTTCTAAAATTTCATCTGTTAGATTGTAATCAAACTCTTAAAATAAAAGCTTTATTTATCAAAAAATTTATCTATTGGAGTGACAAACATATAATTCATATATTTGGGTTCTATTTGCTAGTTGATGAGATTGAATTAAGTTAAAGAATAGAATGGAGAGGTATTTTCATGTACCTTTTTGGAGGTCTGTAAAAAAATACGATTGAAGGAAGATTTGTGAAAATTCAAAAGGACTTCTTTTACTGTAACAATATATTTTACTGTAAGTTGACTAACGAAAAAATGTTGAAAAGTGAAAACTTTACTTTCAATTTTTGCAATGCCATATTTCATTTTTTTTTTTATCAAAGAACAACGATAACATTACTCTTTATTTTTTTCATTCAATTGAGATTCATCAGTTATATCGTTTTCAACCTTTTTTTTTTTCATTCGAGGGTCTTTAATCTTGTTTACTTTGAGAAGTTTGAGGGAATATTTTATTTTTAGTCATTTTCTAAAATCCAACCATTAGGTTGTAACTAAACTCTTAAAATAAAATGCTTAAATACCAGGAAACTAATGTGCTACAACAACAAACATATAATATCTCTTTTAAGATTTGTGAAAAAAAAAAGGTAAATGAAAAATTTGTCAAAATTCATAGGGGCCTCTTTTTTAACAACCATTTCATCCCATTAATTATTAGTTAACCACCAAAACGTTAAAAAGTCTAAATATTGTTACTTGTAATTATACATTTTAACATTTTTTACTCAAGACTAATGCTATTTTCAATCCTTCATTTTCCTTACCCTACTTTTATATATATATATAACTTTTTTATTATATAAAATTACAAAAAACTACAACAGAAAAAAAATATAATTATTCAAGTTTTAGTTCATACGATCGAATTGATGTAATTTTATCATATTACCTATTTTTTAACCGACAATTGTTATCAAAGAAATAAAATTACTGTATCAAAGAAGGCTTTGGTAAATTCTTATAAAATTTTCATTTACATGTGATTTTTACCTACCTCAAATAAAAAGTGCAAAAATATCTCATAGAATAATATCAAATTAAATGTGTTATATTGGATATTATTTTCCGTCTTTGCTTGCACACTCTTTTTTTAATGAAAAAAATAAAAAAATTTCCCATTGTATTACTAACTATTGGCCTGCTACCCCGCTGTTTTTGCTACGTCACTCTTTCAATTTTACATTATTTCCCATTCTTCTCATCAGTTTTTAAACATAAAACTAATATAAAAAAATTTCTCCATTCAGATGCAACTACATTAATTTGGCCTGCAGTTATGATGTGCCACTAATCCAAACATTATTAACGTTGTCCGTGGAAGTTGCCAAGGTGAGAAATCAAACTCTTTATCGTTTAAATTCTTTTTAAAGAAAAAGAAGAAGTTAAACATGTAAAAAAATGTATGGGCTGAGGCCTAGGCCCGTCAAAACCAACTTTATGGTCAAAACAAACACAGGTCAGCCCAACAGCACTCTCTATAAGCCTTGCTATATATAGAGGGATCGGTTGGATAACCGCTAAAGGAAGTACTGAACCTTATGGTTCAATGCATGGCAGATGCAAACAAGCTTTCTCAGAATACCACATTACGTGTTGATCTGTTGATCCTGCAAGCATAGGCTCATGGCGGCTGCCTAATCCTGTTCAGTGTGATGAGGTAGTTATGTCTATATGTGCTAATGAGTCCGAAGAGTTGTTTGCTTAAACTACACCCGACTCTGAATTAACGCCTTGTGCCACCGACTGTGGACAATGTTGTCACTACCGTTAGCCGATACATTAAAATTTTGGACGATTTGAGAACCAAGGAGCTATTCTATATATATAAGATACAAGATTTGGGCGGTTAATTAGCCAATTCTGTAGATATCTAGAACTTGAAATACCTCTATTATAAGCTCTTTAATTCCTAATACGCACAATGTTTCTCTTTTTGTTGTCTTCTTCTCCTTTCATGTCTCTTGTTCTTGCACCCCAAGCTCAATAGACGTGGCGAACTCTACCACCATCCCCACCAAGGTTACGCATAATTGGAGACCTTCACCAGATAATAGAACTCTCCCCCATCATTCTTTCCAATCTCTCCAACAAGTATGGCCCTTTCCTTTAATGTTCTTGAGCTTAGGTTATTCTCCAACTCTCGTCGATTCATCAACTGAGTTTGCAAGAGAAATTATGAAACCTCACGATATTGTTTTCTCAAATCGTCCCAAAACCACAGCTGTAAATGCTTTTCTTTATGGATGCAAAGACGTAGGCTTTTCTCGTTATGGTGAGTACTGGAGACGAGCCAGGAAGACTTGCGTTCTTGGACTTCTGAGTACCAAAAAGGTGCAATCATTTCAGTTTGTGAGAGAAGAGGAAGTTTCAGATTTGGTCAAGAAAATTCGTTGTTCATGTTTGAATGGAGGTTCTGTTAATCTAACTGACAATATTATTAACTGTTTCCAACAATATAACATCCCGCTGTCTTCTTGGAAGGAAGGTTGAAGAAGAAACAGGAAAGAGCAATTTCGGTGCTGGTGCAATTTGCATAATTTTCTTTTGGAGATATGTTTCCTTCTTTGAGATGCTTGGATGTTGTTACGGGACTCATTGGTCGTTTAAAAGCAACTGCCAGAGCATTTGACGATTTGTTTGATCAAGTGATTGAAGAGCGCGGAACATCGGGAGCGATGATAAACAAGACTTGCTACATGTACTCCTCCAATTTCAAAAGAATGGCAGGCTCGGCATAGAGCTCAGTGACGACAACCTTAAAGCAAATCTCATGGTCTGTCTCTATCTGTCTCTTGCACATACATTGATAGATGGCTAATTAAGTTATTTATATTTCACAATTTTATAGGACATGTTTGTGGGAGGAATAGAGACAACTTCAACAACAGTTGAATGGGTGATTGGTGAAGGCGGGATAGCGGGTGAGATAAAAGTACTTTGTCGAACTCCAAATCTCATTCGGTTCTTTGACATGAGTTAGATAAACATTTTAACGGAACATGATTAGATGTCACTATAACCTTAATAACTCAAAACACGAGTGTCAAGATAATAATCTTGTCAAGATAATAATTCTATAAGGGATAAAAGATTATTGAAAAATATTTTATTAAATGAAAAGATTATTTAAAATAATAACATAGACTCTCTATATATAATAAAGAAATCTAATGTTATAAGTTAACTTAAATAAGAAAAAAAATTTCTACTGGCTTAAATAAGAAAAGTAAGAATTAAATAACAAATTGAATTGGTAAGAATAAAAGAATTCTTAAACTAATTAAATTATAAAATTATCTTACATCAATGATGATCGAACTTGTGAAAAACCCAAATTTGATGAAAAAAGTATAAGAAGAGGTTAGAAATGTGGTGAAAAAGTAAATTAAATGTAAGTATAAATGATATTAATCAAATGTACTACTTCAAACAAGTTATTAAGGAAAACTTTAACATTTCACGCACCGAAGCTTCTTTTAGTTCCTCGGGAGTCATCAATAAGTTTGAATTTGTGAGGTTATGATATTCTTGCTAAAACAACTATGTACATAAATGCATAGGCGATTCTATTGTGGAAAAATTCGAGTAAATGTTATTTCTTTTAACAAATTACTGTTCACATGAACAACGATATCATATATATGAATAATAATAAAACACCATATTCATTAGAAATATGAATTTACTCAAATCTATCTTTAGGATTTACTTTTGCACAAATATAAAAAATAATTGAGAATCATCATAATCATATAACACAAGAATTTTACGTTGAAAACTTCAATAGCCGAAGAAAAACCATGGGTTTTTAGAGAAAAAAATCTACTATGTAATGAATTTGTACAATTACATAGTTTTTACTCTAAAACCCAAATATCAAATACACTCACTTACAAGACTACTCAAAGAAATATTCTCATACAAGTATTTTCGCTCTAATTATTTTAATATCAAAGAAATACTCTCATACAAGTATTTTCACTCTTATTATTATAATCATAAGAATAAAAGAGAATTTAGAATAAAATACTCAAAATAACATATGTTTCTTTGAGACTCTAAAAATGTATTGCATTTGTTTGCTTGAAACGAGGAGAAGGGCTTGTTATTTATGGGTAAGCCCCATCTAATTTTTTCTTTGGTTAGGTGCTACTTTGTCAAAGAATATAGGCACCATCATGACCTATTTTCTATTTGCTGCATGTGCATCAATCTCCCCCTCCTTCTTTAAATTTTGTTGCACTAAAACATTGAAAATGTAATATGCATTATTAGACCATTTCTTCAATATCTAAATTAGATCAATTTTTATTTGTATGTTAGCCCGATAAGATAACTACCTAGATCCATATTAAAGAATAAAAGCCCAAAAAATATAAGATAAATGTTCAAATTTATAAAATTCAATCAATATTTCTTAATAAAGTCAGATATAATGGAGAGTCTTTTTGGAGAAGTCATATTTTATTTGAATTAAAGGCAAGCCAAAATAATGAATTATCTCGAATTAGAATTTGACTAAATTCAGGATTATCTCAAATTATAATCCTACTTAGACTAATTTTTAAAATAACCTAACTAAATTAATAAGTATTTAAGGCAAAAAGTAAAAGAAAGAGTGTCTTTTTTTTTTCACATACAAACAAATTCATTTGTTAATATCAGATAGCAAAATCTGGTATTAACAATTGTAGCCGTTTGTGAAAAAAGGACAAAACACCAATTTGTTATTATTTAAGAAGAGTTTATCACGACAACAAAATTTCATGGTAAAGCATAAGATATGAATTTATTTTTAGTTATATTAATTGCATATATGGATTTTATTTTTGTTTATATTGATTGCCTATATAGAAGTATTTTTATTTGTATTAATTGCATCCATGGTTCAATATCTTATATTGATAGTTATGTATACTAATTTATCGAATCATAGGATAATTAATGGGTATAAATACGTAATCGTAGTTAATTTGACGTTAAAGTGTGTATAAATATCTAGGATGTAGTATAACCGTCGTATCTAAACTCCAGCCCAATACATTGTGTATAGTTATTTTATAATTGTTGTTTTATGGTTTTAAGTTTACGATTTTAGGAACTCAAGTAATTATCTAATAAGCTTGGTCCTAATTCATATATTGCTCGGTGAAATTGCTTTTACAAGTGAATGACATTTGATAAGTTTGTTGATTAATAGTGAGTTTTGATGGTTTGAATATAATCGTGATCAATATGGGAATGCGGTTATAGATGTGAAATATGGAATTCGTTGCAAGCACGTGTCTTGCAAAATTGTAACACTATTTTATCTAATATTTATTTATCAATTTATTACTTAGCGCTGCGTATACATATTATGGCAAATAATGTGACAACTTCATCAAAATGAATTGTATACACGTATGCCACCTGTCTTAGTTACAAAGGCATAGATTAAATCTTTACATTTCAAAGCCAGAATATAATTAACAATATAAAATGATTATATAGGTACTTTGATATTCAATGCAGCTCCTTTTATGTACATATAGGCAAGCATATATACCTTATAGAATTGACTGCATGTTAGACTGAAATCTTAAGCTAGCTGGTTTGATGGTTAGATAGGAATATTAATTAATTGTAACCATATTTAGTCGGCTGTCTGTGTTGCAAAGATGCTTATAAGATATTTCTATATCCCAAAATAATTCCTATATGATTAATAATTTTCAATTACCTGTATATAGCCCAAAACTTTATAATTTATTTATAAATTTATTTTAAGCATACTAGTGTATAGAATTGAAGATACTATGATTCTTAATTCATTATAATATAATTTTAAATTATCTTCATAGTTTTTTGTTCTTTATTTATAATTGTATAATTATAAAAATAAGTTAAAAAAATTTATCAATTACTAGCATGAATAAAGAAATAATAATAATAAAAAAGAGATCATGATTAGTTATTTTTATTTAACTATGAGAAGAACAAATATTATTAAAAATAATTATATATGTTAAGTTAAAATTGATTTCCTTTTATTATAAAAAATTTATGTTTTGAATAAATTAATAAAATATAATATTATACTAACCAAATAATTTTCAATTATCGTTTAATGTATATTCTCCTCTAATCTTTTTTCTATATATTGTGAGTTAGTGATAAGTTTAATTTATTTATATCATATAGGTGTTTTGACCATATGGTCACCATTTATTTATTTATGTTTAATCAATTTCTCATGTTTTTATGTATAAAATTTCATGGCTTATGATTTCTAAGAGAAGAAGAGTTAAAAACCAATAATGTTCCTTCGCAATGTCTGTTTCAATGTTCACGAGGGCCAAACAATGCACCTTTGCAGTGCCAGCTAAAATGCCACACCAAGGCCAAAACCAATGCACTTCTATGGTGCTAGTTTAAACACCCCACCAAGGCTAAATACAAAGCATATCTTTGGTGCCAGCTTCAATACCCATGAGGGCTGAACAATATTGCTTCGCATTGTTGAAACTATGCCTAAAAGAGCCAACACTACAGCTCCGCACTTTCAAAACTATTGACATCTTACTCAGAAAGGCTGAACAATACAACTGCTTGCTACCGAGACTCTACCTAGAAAATGGACAAACATTGCACTAAATATTGCAGCTCCATGTTGCCAAAATTATGCCTATATTGCAGCTTTGCGTTGCCAAGACTATGACTAGAAAGGCCAAACATTACAGCTCTGTACTGCAAATACTTTGCCTATATTGTAGTTCTACACTGCCAAGACTATTTCCCAAAGTGCCAAACACTGCAGATCCTTGTTATCAAAACTATGCCTACACTGCAACTCTGCGCTGCCAAGGCTATACCTTAGAAAGGGCCAAACATTACAACTTCGTGTTGCCAAAACTATACCTACATTATAACCCCACACTACCAAGACTATGTCTAAAAGGGCCAAACATTGCTACTCCATGTTGTCAAAACTATGCTCAGAAAGGCGAAACACTGTAGCTCATCACTACCAAAACTACTAACATCTTGCTCAAAAGGGCAAACAATGAAGCTTTGTGCTGCCAAAGCTATGCCCAAAAAAAGGCTAGACACTGCAATTTTGTTTTGCCAAAACTATGCTTAGAATGGTGAAACACTACAATTTCGTGTTGTCAAAACTATGCTTGGAAGAGCCAAATACTATAGCTCTACGCTACCAAGAATATGCACAAAAAGGATAATCACTGCAGCTTTGTGCTGCCAAAATTACAAAGTCTAGAAAGACCAAATAATACTCACAATGTATGACATCTTCTGCTAAAAAAAGCCACACATATCTACGTGATGTAAAAAATAACTAAGTCTGAAAGGACTAAATTGTATTCATAAGGTACTGACTTCATTTACTCAAAAGAGCCACATAAGTATCCATACAATGCCAAAAATTACTAAATCTATAAAGACCAAATCGTACCCACAAGGTACCAACATTATTTGCTCAGAATAGACTCATGCATCCACGTAATACCAAAAAAAATTTCTTGTGGTAAATAAAATAAATCCTTATTCGAATAACTAGAAATTGCCCCCACGGTAATTCCTCGAACTACTAAAAGGCGATAGATAAAACATTGTCCTCTTAGACTACCAGAAATCGTTTTTACAATAAATAAAAGAAAGTCTCCTTAGCCTACTAAAAAATAGAATATCAACTCATTACCCTTGCAGTAAACAATGTTAAGTCTCTTCGTACTACCAAGATACTGATTGCCTGGTCAGAAGAGTCAAATATACACTCATCGATGCCAAGCTACAAAATTCAAATAGACACAAAAATGTACCACTAAGGTATTCATTTTTCGCTCAAATAAGCCTATATCATGCACCACTGCGGTGTTAAAATGTACAGTCCAAAGGGACAAAAATAAATATATCTCTATTGTGCCAACATCTAGCCCAGTAAAAACAAACATTATACCTTTGCCATATCAACTTCAAAAATCTAGAGGAATAAAAGTTACATACTTTTATAGCACTGCGTCTTGATCAAGAGAAGAGATTTTAATAAAGTATCCAACATATGGGAAAGAGAAATGCATAATATAAAGTAAAAAGTAAAAACAGCAACATAAAATAATGCCAAATCAAAAGCAAAATTCATTCTCATTAAAAATACCCAAACGAGAATACAACCAATAAGAACATTGAAACAGGTAATACTAATTGAAAATGAAGGCGAAGGGACGAAAAATCAAAGGACAAAAGAGTTTAATACTCGAAATGATGTAGATGAAAAAATGAGAGGAATAGAAATCAAAATGTTCCAGCCAAAGAAAAGTTTTCTTTTGCGCTTAAAATAAAGGAAAACAAAGAAAATTCATCCTATGGCCATTTGGTGTTGGAAGAAAAGGTTGTCCTAGAATGATGTTTGCATCAGCTGCAGCTGAGTATTTGATTGCTAACCTTTTATATTGGTTTGATTGGAAGTTGCCTGGATGTGCTATTGAGGAGAACATAAACAATGAGCGAAGTTTATGGGTTAATTGTTCATAAGAAATTCCCACTTCTTGTTGTACCAACTCTCTATTTCCCTCATTTTATATATACATCATAAATGAATGACACAGTTTCTTATATGTCAAGTTTGTGTCATAAATTTTGACAAAAATAAAATGTGTCAAGTAAATGTCAAAAATATTTTACACAAAAATTAAGAGTTACTATTTATCTATCAAGATAGCCCAGTTTTTGCAAGCTCGTGATATAATAAATTTTTTATCCCCCTCCTTATAACAATGTTCAATGTATTTAATATGTAATCTTAAATTTATTTTAAGGTGACGGGCTGTATGCCCAAAGCGAATAATATTTCTGGTAGACTATTACAATTAGTATTAGAGCCACTATACGTGTCCTCTTGAGCGATAGTGAGGCAAACCTCAACAAGGACATTGAGTCCCTAAAGAGGGGTGTATGTGACATCCTAGGCGAATCCCATATAGATAAAGCACGAGAGAGATGCTGGGTATATAAGATAACAAGCTCCAACTCTCAATAGACGTGTTTCGAGTTGAAAAGTCCGAAAATAAAATCGTGACGGACTGTGTGCCAAAAGCAGAAAATATCTTTGGTGGGTTGTGCTATTACAATTTATTCAGTCTATATAATGAATATTTAATTTCCTCAATAGGTATATATTTTAATTAATTAAGATAGAAATGACATTGAAGTTAATTTAAAATTTGGTGAAATTCAATGAATTTATAAATAAATTATATATAAGTTTCTAAGCTTATTTTTGAAAATCCTAAAGTTGACAAAACATTAAACTCACATTCTTAAGCTTAAATTTGTGCAATACATATTAGAATCTCTAAGTACATTCAATTTCATTATTTACACTTGTGATGATCAATCTTGTTCGTTGTTCTTCATCATTATTATTTAATTTTGTTGTATGAAAGTGAAAGAAGTGGGTTTTTCAATTGGTTGAGTGGAATTGTGATTGTTTAGGGAGAGTCAAATATTGTAAGGATTGTAAGATATCAAATCCTCAGTTGTAATTGTGAAGTCTTATGAAATCAAGGCTTGTTGGTAGTAAATACTTCAAATGAGTTTTGAAGGAGTGGTTGTAGGCTAGGTTGTTGTTGAACAGTTATAAATTCTTGTGTACCTTTTTTTATCCACTCTCATATTTGCACTTGTGTCGAAATTGTGATAATTTAGGTTGAAAATTGAAATTAGCATAATTAGTTGTTAAAAACCCAATTCACCCCTTTGTGACACCCTAAGAAAATCTCACCTCGGTAAAGCATGAAAGAGATGTTGGGTATATAAGTTAGCATGTTCTAACCCTTAGTAGACGTATTTTGAGTTGAAAAGATTGAAAGCAAAACCTTGACGGGCTGTGTGCCCAAAGTGTTCGTGAAATTTTGTATATAACGTTCAAGTGTACACAGTCACACAAGTAATATAATGATAAGTGAGTTATCGTCTCCACATGGATTGTTCAAATAATAAATTGTTAAAATCAACTCTAAACAATTCGGAAGTAACCAACGAGTCAATTAAAATCTAATGAAAATTAAATCAACTTATGAATAAAAATAACATAGAATAAAGAACTCAAATTATAACTACCCAAATATCAATAAAGGATATGAGAACAATGAGCTAGAGTTGTGAATTCCCTTAAAATGCAAGGTTGGTAAAAATGCTGCAGAGAAATGTTATAGCAATCTGAGCTTTATTAGCTGGGAATTCTATATATGTTCATAGTCTTTTTCCAAAGTGTTTATGATTTTAATTCCTTCGTTAAACTAACATATTCCTATGCCAATTTAATTTCAAGAATGCAGTGATAAGCTCCAACTCCCTTCAGTCATACAAGGTAATAATATATTCCTATATTATCACAAATCAATTTCAAATAAAAAAATGAACTTGCATCAATCAAGTTTTAGTCCATTAAAATTAACCCTTCCAGTATTAATTTTAATTCAGCAACTCACTAATGATGGCCAAACATAAGCAAGCATTAATCAATATTTTCACAAGATTGAACAAAGCTTAAATACTTTAACATTCCTTGCAGCAAAATATTCCAATTCACATTAAAGGGTTCATCAATAACTCTAGCTACCAAGAAATTAGTTCATATTTAAAAGCTTAAAAATATTCAAATACAACTTAATCATTGATCCATAAGAGTTTAAGAGAAAAGAGGATAAAAATACTAAAGAGGAAAGTAAGAAAAATCAAGCCCAAGGTTGATGTCTCAAGTTGGTCCTTCTTCTCCTTCTTCCTTTCCTCCAAAACAGTAGCCCTTTTCTTCCCCAGAACTTTCCTCTCTTAAAACTTTTCTAAAAATATGGATATCTTCCCCTTAACGGCTAGGCTCTTCTTATCTTGAGTTAGGATAGTGCCCTAAAAAGAAATTTTTCTTTTTTCTCCCTCCATTTCATGCTATTTTGTCCAGCTCATTAAGTGATTCAATTGCTTTCCACGTCATCCAATTCATTCCACCAGCTGATTTCTTTTGCTGCAACAATAATGCTGCAGCATTCTGGGAAGTTCCTTTTTTCAAGCCCTGTTTCAACGTTTCAGCATTAACATGAATAAAATGAAATGAAATAAAATAAACTTGGACTCTTACATAATATAAAAGTAAAATTAATCAAATTGAGTATTTACACACAAATCACTCTAATTAAATGACTTTTCAAACTCAAAAGCATCTTAAATAACTCTATAAATATAGAGTTATCACAAAGCAAACAATATCTTTAGTGGGCTGGGATGTTATAGTTGATATCAAAGTCACTATGCGTGTCCTTTTAAGTGATGATAGGGTAAACCTCAATGAGAATGTTGAGTCCCTAGAGAGGATATATGTGACAGCCTAGGCAAATTCAACATTGGCAAAGCACGAGAGAGATGCTGAGTATATAAGTTAGCGAGTTTCAACCCCAATAGACATGTTTTAGGTTAAAAAGCCCTTAAAGCAAAACTATAACCGGCTGTATGCCCAAAGTAAACAATATCTCTAGCGGATTAGGATATTACACCATTCTCTTACTCTTAGGTTGCTTATCAGTATTTTAATTAATATTAGATTAATTAAAATAAGATTTTAGGATTTAAAAATAAATTTAGAATTTTAGGTTTTTTTGCTTTTTATACATTAGCCTAATTATATAATAAATCTTTTGGGTCTAAGCACCCCTTTAAATAGGCTAAGCTTAGGTCGTTAAACTAATTTAGGCCAGACTTAAGTTTACTTTTACCTTCTATAGAACCCACAATTTGGGCCCCAAATAATGACTTGGATCCACTTATACTTTTTTTTATATTATTTGGTGAAAAGATATAGTTTTTACTCAGGTTGGGTTCAAGTCCATAGTCAATTTTCATGTATTGTCACATCCATAATTTTAAGAAATTTTCGACAGAATTTCTTTTATAATATAACATATGCTAAGTATATAATCCTATTAAAAATTCATTCTAAACATTCCCAATCAAATTTAACATCAACTACTTCCTTTCATTGCTTAATAAAAGCACAACTATTCTATCTCTTGCAAAAGGTAGCTTCCTTGCAAAATCCAAGTCCTTCCACCACTTGAAATGTATTAATTAATTATTAATGTCTATTATAATTATCTTCTCAACAATTTTTTTTTTCTAGAAAGGAGAAATATACGAAAGAACTTGCCAGGAGATGTCACTTAGTTCCTTCTTGTGCAATGATTGCACTAAATTGAAATCTAGCTAACTTGGCAAATTTCATTAAAGCTTTATTATGGGAAGTGTTACCTTTGTAGATAGAGATGTAGCGCCTGTGCTCTAGCCTAGGTATACCTCTGTGTAGTGGCTGGCGTAACGCATGAATAACTTGTGCTCCCGGAGGATTCCTTAAATTATCAATAGCCGGGGACTTAAGGTGAGTGGTCGTGAAAGCAATGGCCTCGTCAAGTATATCTTCTTATTCACCTACACGAAGGTGTGCCGCTTCATACAAATTCAACATGCCCGACACATCAGTCGTCAATGTCTCATTGGAATTACCTTTGTCGTCTTTGAATTTGTTAAGTATATCTGATGTCACAAAATAATGACATCAAGATTATTGAAATTTTACAGTAGGAAAATATATGTATGTTTTTGTAAAAAAAAAAAAAATTAAATCGGACTAAAGTACAATAGTATTAGTATGTTCATCTAATAAATTTTAATATAAATTTATTTAAAATTTAACAATTATGAAAGTGATAATTATATATGATTAATCAGAAAAAAAAATTTAAACACCTGGCATCTTTTGTTGAAGAGTGTATTATCTTAAATTTTCTCTTTCTGTCGACATGAAAAGTTAAATTGTTGTATCAAGAAATTACGGATATCGACTCCATGAAACTCATACCACAGGAAACATTATAGCCATGATGCCTTAAGAGTCGAAAACGAAAAGAAATGCTGTACATTGTAGTGATTAAAGTTATGGTAGACATGCGCTGTAATTCATCTAACTCTCTTTCAAACTGATACCCCACACCAAGGCGCTGGATTGCGTCAATAAGGTTCAGCTGTGAAGAGCCAGTAGCAGTCAATAGCTCCCTTCTCACTTCGTCTTTCATCAGTTCTTCCGAATAAAAAAACGAATATTGAGAATATATATATATATATACATTACAAGCACCATTAACTTAAGAGAAGTATTAATTAAGTAATTAGCTTTTCCTCGGAAAGGTAGTTGATGAAGCGATATCACTCCAAATACTTGGGTGAAAATTTGCAGTCCGGCGCCTAACCTCGGCTTTATTAGCTTTCAGGGACGGAATCTGTGAAACCTGGATAGACATGTTTAATTTCTCTGGGAGCAAGGGAAATTAATTACTTCTAATGATGCAACAAGGTGCAATTTGTATTTGAATTATTTAAGCAGCTGTACATGTGGAGGATACGGCTTGCATAAATCGACATATATATTTATAGACACGGAACTACGTGCGTATGTTTTGCATTTTATGTTATATATGGTCAAAAATATTAATTTAGCCACCCAAGCCCAACCATTGACTGGGTATATTTAAAAACTTCCGCTGTCTACCACACCAGGTGGGTAGAGAGGTAATTATCCTAAATAATGGAGACAGAAATCGGCTGGTGGATTGTGAGCTCTAATTAGAAGTGATTATGATGATAAATATTGCATTATAAAATAAATTAATATTTATTTATAATTTATTTTATTTAATCTCTAATTACTACCTATTGTAAATATATTGTAACAATAAATAAATAAATTTATATTCTAGTTACAATACATATTAATATATATTTGATTGTTAGTATGTTATGAATTAAATATTATTATTATATTATATTTAATTTCACTTAAAAATTTAAAAATAATTTTTTAATTAATTATCTAGAATGAGTCATTATTTCATGCATGATGTATGCATGTATGGAAAAAAATTAATTTACATGCAGTCTCTACCATAATCTCTAATTTCTATGATATTCATTTTACTTTTTTTAAAAAAAAAAATTAGAATGAGTTAAAATCTTAATCTCTGTTATTAGCAAAGGGAAAGCATGTTTTCAACATTTTGTATCATCCCAACTTCATTTCTTTTCTTGCCCGACATTCTCCACTATAGAAATAGAATTCTGATTTGGTGCATTGAATAAGGTACCTTATTGGTGGCATATGAAAACTTACAATGGATACAGTTTTGAGTAGTTTAGTGTATTGAATTATTTTTACTAAATTTATATAATTTGGTGTGTTATTTTTTTAGCATGGATTAAAATATATTAAAAATAATTTATATAATTAGTGCGTGAACACTAATTGTATTTTATTTTAATTTGATATTCTTCAATTTCATTGAAGCAACTAATTGCCAAAACCCAAAAGGAAACGAAGATTCTATATATCGTCAAAACAGTCAATTATATGCATGTGGTATGTGGATCTGATTAGTCCGGCCATCATATAAAGGAAATAATGATATCAAGAAAAATCAAACGCCGTCCCCTAAAAATCAAGAAATTAACAAGGCAAATGCACATGAAATAACTATTGCTTTCAAAATATTTGATGCTTACCTAAAACATATTGACTGTTTTGACGATATATAGATTCTTTCCAAATTATAGATAATATTTGTTGAAATTGAGTTTTTGTTTTGAAAATAATTTAAATAAATTAGATTCGATGTCGAAGAAAAAACTAATGAAAATAAGACATATTAGATGGGTGCAAAAGTAATAATATATTTTCTAATTACATTAAATTCTCTTAAATAATTAATTATATTAAGAATATTTATAGTAATATTAAATTACATGTATTTTAAAATATATTTTAGATTATTTCTCCAAAAATTAATAATTTATACACAAATTTTCTAACTACTTCACTCACATGTTTTCGATCGAGTATATTCAAAGTAAAACAATAGTATAAGCTACGATTAATCGATAAAATTTCTGTGCGGCTAATCAATTGTCATGATCCGAAGCTTAGGCATGTAAGAAGAAGATTATAATAGAAAATAATAAAAACAAAAATAGTTTGAAAATATAATAATTACTAAAAAAATAATATCATTGTCTAAACACTCTAAATATATTATTTTATTTCAACAACTCCTACGAACCACAACATCAACAATTATATGTACCGGGATCTCACGCACATAGTGATGGAGTTGTGAGGACATTAATTAATGCCAAGCATGATTTAGAACTTAAAAGGAAGTTGATTTTCTTAAGAAGAGGTTTATTCAGATCATTGGGGACTCTCTCAGGTTACTTCTCATGGTCGTGGTGTTTATGTATGGTAACTTTATTGATGACTACTCAATAGGAAGGGTTAGGTGTTTATGGGTTAATATATAATGATGAAATCCTTGTTAAGTTCAAGTAGCGAAAAGCTTTGATTAAAAAGAAGATCAAGCGACTGAGAACTAACAACAACATAAGAGAGTTGTGGAGGTGGATTCAACAAATTCTGCAGGGATTACGAAATTGTAAGACACCATACAGTTAGGTATCGTACGTCCAAAACAAAATAGGCTTACTCAACGGATGAACAAAACTCTACTAAGAAAAGCAAGATGCATGCTCTCGAATACTGAATTATCAAAAGAATTATGGGCTAGAATTGTTAAGCAGCATTGTACTTGGCCAATAAATGTCTATTTTCAGCAATAAAATTTAGGACTCCTTAGGAAATATGATCAGGTACTCTTACTAAAAATGATGATTTGAAAATATTTGGTTCTCTTGCTTATATATATGCTTATATGAAATAAGACAAGTTTGAGCCAAGGACAAAGAAACGTATCCTTCTTAGATATCCGGAAGAAGTAAAAGGGTACAAGCTATGGTGATTGGATGACAAATCATCAAAGGCTATAAGTAGAGATGTGACGTCTTTCAACGAAGCTGAAATACAAAATTTTATAAAAGGAGATAATGGTATCACAAAGAAGGTAGATCTTGAGATAAAGCCTTAGATTAGATGATCAAGAGAAAGTAAAACAACTCTTATTTGAGAAAATTAATACAACAGAACTTAATGGATATTTTTAAAATTGTTGAGACTAATCAGTCCAATAGTCCAAACTTTAGAGAAGTCTTTTACCCTAAATTTAATTATAAATTATAAAAAAACCTTATCAAGAGTATTTTTAGAAATAGGTATAATTAATGAAACAATGTCCTTACCCTATAGAGATAAACTTAAATTTACTTTAAGGTGAGTAAATTCATTCTATATAATAAGCATTTAATTTCTTCAATAGATATAAATTATAATTTAGGCAGAAACTAAATAGCAGTTAATTTAGAATTTGGTGAAATTCAATAAATTGACCAATAAATTATGGCTAATTACCAATTATAAAATTATATACCCAAATAATTAAGTATTAGAAGGGCATCTTATTATTCAAGAGAGAGAAATAAAGTTCATATGCTAATCATACATCGCCCTTCAAAAGGAGTAATGACACCAACTGAATTGGGTCCACTTTTACACTGGAATCGAATCAATCAACAAGGATGCAACATTTTCTCGCATCCTTTTGTCAACATGGGTGTACCCATCTCCTTCCTTGTAAATCACATCAATAACTCGCGCAAGATTGACAACACGCATCAATACAGGCATTGGAATATCAGTAGGTTTGAGGCACTCTTTGTTTATATCCTTCCATGCATTACCAACTTGCTTACTGAACTCTTTGCACACCTCTTCCTCCGACATTCCATGCTGCTTCATATAGCATTCAACAGCCGAGGCAGCGTGCCCTCGCTCTTGCTCAAACTGCAATAATTTATGTATACACGTAACTTAATTTTAAAATGGGGAATTAACGCATACCTTTCCTGAGGATTAGTCTTTTAACACCTACAGAAAAATTATGGAGAAAGGAAGACTTATCTCCCCTGAAAGTATCCATTCTCGTTAATGTGCTGTTAATTTTAGGGATATAATGGTAAACAAACAATTACTTTTCCTTTTTGTGTTTTGTTTAACATTGCAAGTGAGAGAATGCATTTGCAGATGAACATCTAGCTTCATGTCCAGCTTTAAAATCGAAATACACATGAAATGTCAAATTTTGAGGTTACATGCTATCAAATTGGCCATCGTTCTTGCAAGTCTTTTCGTTTTTTGTCTTTGTTTACCTCATTTACTATTTCCTCTCACAATTTCTCTCTGGTTTGAGCTGATAGATTTAGATAACTTAAAAAGGCTGAGAGTTTCTATGGTGTTTTAGGAGAAAGAGAGAAATGAGTTTGGTGCTTTAGGGTATTTTGGTTGGTTTTTCTAGTTTGGTATTATTGGAGAAAAGAGAAAAAAGAAACGAGGTTTTTAGAGGAAAAGTGTTTAGCTTTGCGATTTATGGTTGTTGGCAGGATTAAAAATGGCATTTCCAGGGGAAGTTGTGGTCGGTAAGAGCGAGGTAATCTTTTTTTTGGGAAAATAACGTACAGATCCCTAATATTTTCCAGTATAATAAATAATTATATATTTCGATTGTTTGTAATAAATAAGACCACAATGTTGTTTATTATTTAGTCCCTCATATAAAAATTTATTCCCTTTAAACCACAAATTATGTCCTTATGTATTATTTCATCAAATTTCAGGACTTGTCCTTTTAAACTCCATCTTTTTTTTTCTTTGATTAATTGTATAGTCTTTTGTATATTTGGTTTCTTCTTGTTGTTTATATGGTCACAAACTCACAAAGAGAGCACCTGACTATTAAATAATAACTTTTAATAATTATCAAATTTGTCCTTTTACTTTGCAAAGGTTATAGATTCTCAACTTTACCAGTTTTTCCAAATTCATATTTATCATTTAACTTACCTAATTAGTTCAAAAAACATATTTTTAGCCTCAATTTTTGTGATTTAGAAAATAATAAATAAAGGGTAATTAAGTCTTTTTAGTGATAATGGATGGTTAATTGACAGTAAAAGGGAAGAAAATATTTCTTTTCCTATAATTTCTCTCTAAATGTTAAAAATCTAAACTTCAGAGAAGGTATTTGTTAATTCTTCTTATAAAATTTACTCGAAATTTAAGACCTAATTACAGGAACACAGTGTAAAGGAAAAGGAACGGAATTAAGTAGTTTGATACCTTATGTGACTTGACATCATCCATAAGCCTGGCAATTATTGCTGCAGCTCTAGTAATCTTAGGTCCACTGGATACCCAATCAAAAGTTTCCTTTGTCACCATATCGCCCATGCCTAAGAAAGATGCAGTTGTAAGCATTGGGTAGCCAGATGATACTAACGCCACACGCATGTACTCCTCCATTGTAGGAATGTAATTGTTATGGAACCACTTAGATTCATCATGGTAACCTCCAACCAGAGTTTTCATCTGCAGGCATCCATTAGGATAAAAAATTAGGATATAGCTAGCTCGAATCATGGAGAAATTTTCGTTTCACAAGCTTGCCAAGATTATCATTCAAGTAAAAACTTTGTCGGAAAAATAGCAATAATATCATACTGCTTCTTTTGCATAGTGAACTCGGTACGACCAATATCCTTCCTTCACAATTTCTTTCTCAATCTCATTGTAAAGATCTAACAATGCCTCATAGAATATTTGCATGTACTCCGGAAGTTGGCCCTTGCAAGTTTCATCCCATCTGAAAATTACAAGTTGGCAATTCTATTTTAATTACAATCTAATGTCAATACAATTGCAGTTAAAGGAAAGAAATTATCCAACCTCTCAATCGCTTTAGTAAAGAGCTCCAGCTCTTCAGGTGTGCCATAAACGTCATAGATATCATCTATGGTGGATGCCATGGCGACTATTTTGGTTAGTATTTTTCTAGCCAGACAGTATTGAGGCTCAAAATACACTCCTATTATCCAAAAGTAGCATTCTACCATTCTGTCCCTTGCAAAAGGTAGCTTCCTTGCAAAGTCCAAGTCCTTCCACCACCTGAAATGTATTGATTAATTATTAGCACCTACTATACGTCTCAACTTTTTTTTTTTTGTTTTCCAAAAAAGAGAATTATATCTTAGAACTGGCCTGGAGATTTCACTTAGTTCCTTCTTGTGCAATGATTGCACTAGATTGAAATCTAGCTTCGCAAGTTTCAGTAAAGCTTTATTATGGGAAGCGTCGTCTTGGTAGGTAGAGATGTAATGCCTGTGCTCTAGCCTAGGTGTACCTCTGTGTAGGGGCTGGCGTAGTGCATGGATAACTTGTGCTGCCAAAGGATTCCTTAAATGATCAATAGCCAGGGACTTAAGGTGAGTGGTCGTGAAAGTAATGGCCTCGTCAAGTATATCCTCTCCACCTACACCAAGGTGCGCCGCTTCATAAAAACTCAATATGCCCGATACATCAGTTGTCAATGTCTCCTTGAAATTACCTTTGTCATCTTTGAATTTGTTAAATATATCTGATATCACCAAACAATGACATTGAAAATTAATGAAAGTTTAAGATAAAATTAATGTTAAATCGGACGAAAAATATGATGGCATTAGTATGTCCATCTAATAAATTTTAATCACGTATAAATTTATTTAAAATTTAATCATTATAACAGTGATTTTTATATTTAATCAGGAAAAAAAAGAATTAAAACACCTGGCATCTTCTGTTGAAGAGTCATATTGAAATTCGATGACTAGATGAAAAGTTAAAATTACTGTATCAAGAAATTAAGAAGTTGACTCCACGAAACTCGTACCACAGGAAACATTATAGCCATGCTGCCTTAAAAGTCGGAAACGAAGAGCAATGCTGTAAAGATGATCTTCTTCGTCATCATCACCATCATGGTAATGACTTGTCTGGTAGACATGCCGTAATGCTTCATCTAACTCTCTTTCAAAGTGATATCCCACACCAAGGCGCTGGATTGCATCAATAAGGTTCAGCTGTGAAGAGCCAGTAGCAGTCAGTAGCTCGCTTCTCACTTCGTCCTTTAGTTCTTCGATCTTTTGTAAATCAAGGGCATGATTCATCTACACTACCAAAATCAGAAAAACGTTGAGAACATAAATGAACCATATAATCCATTTAAGAAAAATACTACCAATCCATTTAAGAAAAATATTACCCCGTCCTCAGAAAGGTAGTTGATGAAGCGATCGCCCCAAATGCTTGGGTGAAAATTCGCAGTCCGACGTACCACCTCGCCTTTAGCTTTTAGGGACGGAATCAGTGAAACTTGGATAGACATGTTTTCTGTTGCGAGGGCACTTCTAATGATCTAATGAAGCGCAATTTGTATTTCAATAAGCTAACTGCGTGGAGGATATGGCTTGTGTAAATCGATATTTATGGACAAGCAATAACTCTAATTTGTAATATTAATAATTAAAAAACTAAATTTCAGATATAGAGAAATGCAAATTTTAGAATGAGTCTTTATTTCTTGTATATATGATGTTGTTGGAAAAAATTCGGATAAGCCTAGTCAATTTTAACGAGTCACTATTTACATAAACAATATTTTATATATATAAACAATAACGTATAGATAAATAGTAATACATACACCTCAAATTTACCTTTATAAAAATATTAAAAACAAATGAAATTTTTTACAATCACAAAATATAAGAATTTATAAAAGAAATTTTAAACTAAAAAAAAATCTTCGATTTTAAGAAAAAAAATTTATTATATAATAAATTTTTATAATTACACAATTTTTCTCTTAAAAATTAAATCTTAAATATACTTATTATCAAAACTACTTAAAAAAAATATTCTCTTTTACTTTAATTATTCTAATTATAAGAATAAAAAAAATTAAAATAAAATACTTAAAACTCTTAATATTTTTTTAAAATTCTATAAAATATAGTGGACATCATTAGGCCTATTTTGTTCTTTTCCTGCACATACTCCGAAACTTTGAAAATTCAATTCACGTGTTTTTCTTCTTCAAAACATTTGTGGGACTCATTTTGTTTCTTTCAATTTTTGTGTACGTCTCACCATTAAATGTGATGGACCCCCGCAACAGATGTATGCATGAAAAATTCACGTGCATTCTTTACCTGAATCTATATTTTCGATTATATTCATTTTACATTTTTTTTTTTATTTTGGTGCGAGTTAAAATCTTAATTTCTGTTATTAAAACTGAAGATGATATAATGCTTTAAAACATATCACTTCAGTCTTTCTCATTATAATTTTCTTCTTTCTCGTTTCAAGATTTTTCTGTAAATCCGAATATTAATTTCATATTACTGTATCTTTTTTAAAAAGATGACTTCAATAATTAGTTTTTTTTTTTCAAATTTATGAATACAAATGTACCATATAAAATACAATTTAAAAATATCACGTCTTTCTTTCTACAAATGCCAAAAAGTTTTTTTTTTGTTAGAAACATTTCACATCTGTCTTTCTCGTTATAATATTCTTGTTTCTTGTTTTTAATTTCGAAAAGTTTCTATAGAAAATATTTTTTATTGATCTCATCTTTTTGAAAAAGATCACTTCAAGGAAAGAAAATTAACATATACTCTGGATATTTGAAAAAATAGACACACGCTCTTTTGATATTTGAAAAAAAATAAATATTATCCTTTTATTTTTGTTAGTTGATCGGTCATATTATTATCATTTGTATTTCTAAACTTTTGAATAATAATAAATTAAGAAAAATTATTTTAGTTGTAATAATATAATTCCTATTTTAATATTTTTTACGATATAATAGGGATTAATTTTTTAATTTATTATTTTCATAAAAATTTAGAAAAAAAATGATTATTAAAAAAATTCTAACAATAGGTCTGATCAAACTCATATGCTAAGCCCTCTTCTTTTAATTTTTTAGTAATAATTTAATATTTAATTGTTAAATTTTTTTGATATTTTATTTTTATATATAATAAATTAATTTAAAAGATCATATTAAGTTCATTATATTTTCATAAAAAATATAAAAAAAAAGAATGCAATGTCATTTGTTAATAGAATATGCAATTAAATATATTTTATATTATTGTTAAATAATATACTTTAATTTTAACTAAAATGTAAGAAAAAAAAGAATTTTTATTATTTTTATTTGTAATATATATATCATGTATTTATTTATTTTTTATTTATATTTTCATAATTTTTTAAAAGAAAACGTAATAAACTTAACATAAGTTTTTGAATAGATATATTATATATAAAAAATAAAATGTTAAAAAATATTTGATTTAAATTTTTTTGATAATTAAATATCAAATTATTATTAAGAAAGTAAAAGAAGAGTGGTAAAATGATTTTAGTTTATGGGTTTGATCTAACTCATTATTAAATTTTTTTAATAATAATATATTTTTAATTTTTTGTTGAAATAATAAATCAAAAAATTATTTAGTCCTTAATATATTGTGAAAGATATTAAAATAGAGACTAAATTGTTGTAGTTAAAAAACATATCATAAAAATATTAAAATAGAGATTAAATTGTTATAATATAAATACATATTTCATAATTTATTATCATTTAAAAATTTAGAGATACAAATAATAATCTAAAATGTTAACTAATAGAAATAAAAAATAACAGAATATCGATCTATTTCTCTAAACTTAAATGGTACATTTGTTTGTGCTCAAATACTAAGGGCATGTATCTATTTCCCCAACTACGCCTATGTGTCAAATTTCCCTTCAATTAATAGTGTTTTTTCATATTAATGAATATAGATGTTTTGTAGTACATTCTATAAAACTTTATAATTTTTCCTCTATTAAACTCAAACTTACTCCAAAAAGCCCTTATAGTTAGGAATCTTCTTTAATCTAATATCTTAACAGAAAATATGATTGTTTACAAAAGTACCCTCAATTATACTAACGTGTAAAATGTATAACAGACAAAATTGAACTACTCTTATACATGTATATTAAAATTATTTATTATATTCTAAATTTTTTAATCTACGTGAATATATATTTATTTTCAAGAAAAAAACTATAAAAAAAAATTAAAAGTGGCCAAAATAATGTTTTAATGGAATGGGGTCAAACATTATAATAATCAAATTGTTGATTACATTACATCAGGGACAGAGAGTTTTGTCCCTGAAAAATGATCGGCAGAACACGTGAAAAATGATGAAACAAAATTAGTGAAGAAGCATGAGTTGGCAGGGTTGGCAGGCAGTAGCGTGACACTGAAATGGCTGGATTCCGTGACATGTCGTTGCTAGAAAGACGTCTGTTACCTTCCCGATCGAAACGGGTCACTAAATGTTGTGAATGTCAATCATTCTAAATTTGAAGGGAAATTGGTATATACTCCTGAAATATGGAAAAAAAATATTTGTGTTAATATTAATTGATAAGTGATATTTATAATATTAATTAATTATTTATTGATTGATTAGTTTATTATTATTTATATTTTTAAATATTTATAAAATAATAATATAATATATATTTTATTTAAATATAATAATTTAGTCTATATTTTAATATTTTTTATAATAATTTTTTTAATTTTAATAACTTAATATTTATTTAATATTTTTTATAATATACTTAAGATTAAATAATTTTTTTAATTTATTATTTTCATAATAAAATTAAATATATAATTATAAAAAAATTAAATAATAAGTTAAATCACACTCATATATTAAAATATTTTTTATTTTTTTTTATTTTTATAGTAATAATTTGATATTTAATTATTAAAAAATTTTATTTGAAATATTTTTTAATATTTTATTTTTACATGTAATATATTTATCTAAAAAAATTTAAACTTATTATATATATTTTAAAATATATGAAGATTTAAATAAAAAAATATAAATAATAAATACATGTTATAATATATTTATATACTATAGATAAAAATAATTAAGTTTTGTTTTTAAACCTTTATTTATATTTTCAAAATATTTAGTATCATTTGTCAATATAATTAATAATTAAATAGATTTTATATTCTTACTAACCAATACAATCTAATTTTAATTAAAAATAAAAAAAACCTTCCTCATTTATCTATATAATTAATACAATTATAATTTAATCTTAAATAAAATTTTAAAATTATAATTATATTCTTTAAACAGTCAACTAACACCAGAGGGGGTAAGTGTCACTTATCAATAGAATTAGGGGGGTATCTGTCGTTTTTAAACCTTCAAGAGGGCATCTGTCATTTCCTCATATTTCAAGGGTATATGTCAATTTCCCAAATTTTAATTTATAAAACATTATAGCGGCCTTTAACATTAGAGAAAGGACACTTACTCCTTGTCAAGAAGGGAAAAGGTCTGGTCCTTAAAATTTTGCATAAGATACTGATAAGTCTTAAAACTTTTAAAAAGTTATTAATAAATTTTAGTCCGTTAAGTTTAACAGAAATTTTGACGATGAATAATATTATTACGGTTTTATTTTTAATATTATATTTGTCGGCCGCCGTTAATCGCCGTTGATCACAACCTCCGATCACCATTTGTTTCACCATATATATTGTTAGAATATTTGTCGAACACTCTACACAATGGTATCATCATTATCTCCGTTTGAGTAGCCATGAGCCGTAGATCTGAAGTTGAACAGCTGGCAAATATAATGTTATGGATAAAAATGTAATAATACTGTTCACCATCGAAATTTCTGTCAAACTTAACGAATTAGGACTTATCAGTAACTTTTTGAAACCTTTGAGACTTATCAATATGTTATGCCAAACCTTAGAGACCTAGTAGTCATTTTTCTATTCAAGAAACGTCTTAATTTTTCAAGAAAAGTAAAGACTCCTGTCGTTATTGTTTCGTTATGACTTGAAAATCCTTTTCACATGTACGACATTAAAATGATTATAACAAGATCAATGAAATTTTTTTTCTAAATGTTCATTAAATGATGAATCACTAATATTTTATATCATTAAAATCATATATATATACATGACAAGTTGAATTAATATTTAAGAACTAGTTTAGTAAAACTCGCAAAGTAAAATAAAATCATAAATAATTTAATCATTACAATGAAAAATGAAGCTAATTAAATCATTGTAGAGTGTAGATATGGCCAACATTAATTAGTTTCCATGTGGAGCAAATGGAAGACATGACAAGTTAGGAACCTATAAGGTACATACCAAGAAAGAAATTAGAATAAACTACTAATTCATTGGTTAAAATATTCCTAGAAATAAAAAAACCTAAGCAATAATGCTTGAAATCTTTTAATGCTAAAAGGCCGGTGGAATTAGAGTTGGTTGAATATATTTATTGAAATAAAACTTAATTTTTTTTTATTTGAAAATACTTCATTGAGGTATATATGCTACTTATGTGAGCAAAGTTAATGCAATTTGTATATAGTATTAGGTAATTTATTATGGTACCTAATATAGTATTTATATCATTCGTGGAATGATTAATTTTCTATAAAGTAACAGTATAATTTTTCGAAGTAAAAGAGTCTATGACTTAGATTAGAAACAAAAATAAACTCTTATAATCGTACTGTTTTTTAAAATAAACGAGCAAATATATGATCCCAATTAAAAATAAAAATTATATATTCTTATAAAATAACTATATAATTTTTTAAAGTAAAAGAGTAATCGCCGCAACTAGAAACAAAAATAAACAAAAACATACTATGAAGAGAACCTATAGACCATATATTTACATCATCTTAGATACTTTTCATTTATATTTGATTATAGTTCCACTGAATTATTTCATTAACAGAATATTTGTCCAAGCTCAGTAGTCATTACAAGGATGGTATCGAATATATATTTCAATGAATATATTTTAATAGGCATTTACCAGTACAATGAATATAGTTTTGAGTAGTTTGATGCACTTTATCAGTTTTATTAAATTTATATCCCAATGTTGGGAGTGAGGTCAAACCCCACCAGCTGCAGTTTGTAGGATTTCCAATTATATGTGAGTTTGTCCCAGAAAATTCTGGGTAGGCTTCCCTCTCATCGATGGCAGATTCCTAGTTGTTGAATGTGCTATAACAGTATTCATATCTTCCCAATATTATTAGTAGAATTTCCGTACATTACGAGTAGATTGTAAATAGTAAATAGACTCGTAATACTAAAAAAAATTTATATTATGTTACATATATTTTTTTTTTGACAATTAACTAAAAAGTACATAAATAAAAATTAGTAGAAAAAGTACAATACATTGAAAATAATCAAAAATTTTCCTCAAAACTCATGAGATGAGTACTCGATGTGTCACTTACTATATAAAGTAAGATGCTAGTTATCGAAAAACTTAACCCAAAATTTTTATTTTGAATGATGTGATAAGTGAGGTGATTTTATTCAATTGTATAATGAAATTTTATGTATTTTAAAATTATTTATGATAAATCTCAACTATACAATAAATCCAAAAGAAATCTTTTGTACGAGAGAAAAAATAAGATAAAATATGATTTGAAATGCTTTGTTTATAAACAGTCAACAAGATTAAGATAATTTTCAGTCATTCATTTAAATGAATCACTACATGTGATAAAGACATATTCACGATTTAAATGACAAAAAATTCTAATATTTAATAATTAGGTTTAGTTTGGCTATAAAAGTGGGAACAAAATCATATATAATTTTATTATTATGCTCCAAAAATCTAAAATCGTTGGAAATATAGCCAACATTATGTTATGCCCAGGGAAAATTGGATACAACACAAGTATAAGAACCATTAAAGGTATATAAACTAATAAAGAAAGGGTATAATATATTCCATCTTTTGGACAAACAACAGATACACCTAAATTTTCGAGCATTGGTAAATACCCTCTAATTTTTAATGAAATAGGAAGATATCCCTCTAAAAAAGAAAAAGTATGTTTTATATTAACTTTTATATATAGTGAAAATGGGGTGTTTTTCACCAAAGAGAATGACACAATTATATATCTATTAAAGCCAAGCTATTATTATTTTCTCATTTTCATGCTTATCTACAAGCGTGACCCACGAACTTATTTCAATCATTAATGGAGTCATTATCTATTTTATTTTTTATGTTATTTTCCATTATTTAAAGGGCTTAAGGCATAAGCATTCTTGTTTCTCCAAAATAAGTTAGGAGTATATAGTTATAATGTATTATATTGTGTTAAGAATCTCTAATCTTTTGCGCTCAAAACAAAGGAAAACAAAGAAAATTCATCCTATGGCCATTTGGTGTTGAAAGAAGAGGTTGTCCTGGAATGGCGTTTGCATCAGCTACAACTAAGTATTTGATTGCTAACCTTTTATACTGGTTTGATTGGAAGTTGCCTGGATGCGCTATTAAGGAGAACACGGACATGAGCGAAGTTTACGGGTTAACTGTTCATAAGAAATTCCCGCTTTTTATTGTGCCAATTCTCTATTACCCTCATTTTATATATACATCATAAATGAATAACACATTTTCTTGTGTCAAGTTTGTGTCATAAATATATGTTATAAATGAATGATACATTGTCTTATGTATCAAGTTTGTATCATAAATTCTGACAAAAATAAAATGTGTCAAGTAAATGTAAAAAATATTTCACACAAAAATTAAGAATCACTATTTATCCGTCAAGATAGCCTAATAGACGTGTTTTAGGTTAAAAAACCCTTAAAGTAAAACTGTAATGAGCTCTCAAAGCAGACAATATCTCTGATGGCCTAGGATATTACACCCCTATCTTTCTCTTGGGTTGCTTATCAATATTTCAATTAATATTAGATTAATTAAAATAAGATTTTAGGATTTAAAAATAAATTTAGAATTTTAGATTTTTTTGTTCTTTATACATTAGCCTTAATCATATAACAGATCTTTTGGGTCTAAGCACTCCCTTAAGCAGGCTAAGCTTAGGTCATTATACTAATTTAGGCCAAACTTAAGTTTACTTTTACCTTCCATACAACCCACAATTTGGGCCCCAAATAATGACTTGAATCCACTTATACTTTTTTTTACATTACTTGGTGAAAAGATATAGTTTTTGCTCGAGTTGAGCTTGAGCCCATAGTCAATTTTCATGTATTGTCACATCCCTAATTCTAAAACAATTTCAACATAATTTCTTCTATAATATAACATATGTCAAGTATATAATCCTACAACCCTTAAAAATTCATTCTAAACATTCCCAATCAAATTTAGCATCAACTATTTCCTTTCATTGCTTAATAAAAGCACAACCAGTACTAAGGTTTCTATTATTCAAATACTAAACATAGAAAATACAACATAAACTCCATAGTTTTCATAAAGTTCTAAAGTGGAAAAGACCTTTTCCTAGAGAATTAGATGTCTCTTACTTATCATGTTTCTAGCATTGCCTAAAATCTAAAAAGTAGGGGTGAACTAATGTTCAGTAGATATTTATATACAAAGACAATTTTAAAAATTATAAAATAAAAAATATCTGTATCTAATACCTTTTTATTCCAAAATTATAACATCATAAAAATATTCCCAAACAAATATTCATAAACAATCCCAACATATTATTCATTTACTATCAACAAAGCCGCTTTTTTAATCTTCAACGATAAATTTAATATTGAGATGCACATCTCAAAATTCATTTATTTTAAACCATTTATTCCATTATTTTTATCTAATTTCAATTAACTCAATCCATATGTAATTTTGAGGCATTATTCCCATAAATCGCCGTCTATAACTGGCCATACGTGCTTTTGGGACATTATTTCAACCATTCTATCTCTTGCAAAAGGTAGCTTCCTTGCAAAATCTAAGTCCTTCCACCACTTGAAATGTATTAATTAATTATTAATGTCTATTATAATTATCTTCTCAACGATTTTTTTTTTTAAAAAGGAGAAATATATGAAAGAACTTGCCAGGAGATGTCACTTAGTTCCTTCTTGTGCAATGATTGCACTAAATTGAAATCTAGCTAACTTGGCAAATTTCATTAAAGCTTTATTATGGGAAGTGTTACCTTGGTAGATAGAGATGTAGCGCCTGTGCTCTAGCATAGGTATACCTCTGTGTAGTGGCTGGCGTAACGCATGAATAACTTGTGCTCCTAGAGGATTCCTTAAATTATCAATAGCCGAGGACTTAAGGTGAGTGGTCATGAAAGCAATGGCCTCGTCAAGTATATCTTCTTCACCTACACGAAGGTGTGCCGCTTCATACAAATTCAACATACCCGACACATCAGTCGTCAATGTCTCATTGAAATTACCTTTGTCGTCTTTGAATTTGTTAAGTATATCACATTAAGATTATCGAAATTTTACAGTAGCAAAATATATGTATGTTTTTGTTAAAAAAAAAAAATTAAATCGGACTAAAGTACAATAGTATTAGTATGTTCATCTAATAAATTTTAATATAAATTTATTTAAAATTTAACAACTATGAAAGTGGTAATTACATATGATTAATCAGAAAAAAAAAATTTAAACACCTGGCATCTTTTGTTGAAGAGTGTATTATCTTAAATTTTCTCTTTTTGTCAACATGAAAAGTTAAATTGTTGTATCCAGAAATTACGGATATCGACTCCATGAAACTCATACCACAGGAAACATTATAGCCATGCTGCCTTAAGAGTCAAAAACGAAAAGAAATGCTGTAAAGATTATCTTCAGCATTATCATCATTGTAGTGATTAAGGTTATGGTAGACATGCGCTGTAATTCTTCATCTAACTCTCTTTCAAAGTGATACCCCACATCAAGGCGCTGGATTGTGTCAATAAGGTTCAGCTGTGAAGAGCCAGTAGCAATCAATAGCTCCCTTCTCACTTCGTCCTTCATCAGTTCTTCCGAATAAAAAAACGAATATTGAGAATATATATATATATATATATATATATTATAGAAAATTTAGAAAGAATAATGACAAATGAACAATGCAAAGGAAGAAACACAATTTACTTAATATCATAATTCAATTACATCAATCTTTATATAGCCAAAGAAAGTTACCCATGATCATATCTATAACTACCCATTACTACCCATGATTACCATGACAAAATATGCATTACTAATGCTAAAAAAAGGCAATACAGAAAAAACCACTAAACATGTTTTTCTTAAACTAATGGAGCATTAAAGAACATGCCCATTATTTCTTAAAAATAGGAAATAAACCACCCACTAATTCATAACATTCCCTCCCTTAAACTGAATGTTTTCAAACATCAGTTTAAAGAAAAAATAGCAACCACCCTCCCTCAAATTGAACTCTTCTAATTGCAAACACCAAGGAGCTTCCTGAGTTTCAAGTATGCTGCCAATTTGAGGGGCTTGGTAAATATATCAGTAACATGGTCTTCACTTGCAGTAAGTAAGATCAATTGCTCCATCCTCTACCAAATTACGCAAAAAATGATACCTCACATCGATATGCTTGCTTCGTTCATGTAGAACAGGATTTTTGGAAAGCTTTATTGCTGAGCTATTGTCACAGAAAATTAAAGTAGGACCCTTCTTGCTTGAAATAAAGTTCTTCAAGAATCTTTCTCAGCCAAATAGCTTGACAAGCACAAGATATTGCAGCTACATATTCCGCTTCAGTAGTTGATAAAGTCACAATAGCTTGCTTCTTTGATGACCATGAAACAGCTCCTGAACCCATCATAAAAACATAACCAGAAGTGCTCTTTCTATCATCAAGGTCTCCAGCATAATCGCTATCTATGAAGCCAATTAAATCTAACTTCTCTCCTCGTTTGTAAAATAATCCAAAATCAGTTGTTCCCTGTAAGGATCTAAAAATTCTTTTGGCAGCTAAAAGATGTAACTCCTTTGGATTTTCCATGTACCTGCTAATTCGAGCAACAGCATGCATAATATCTGGGCAAGTTGCAGTTAAATACATTAAACTCCCTACAATCTGCTTATAAAGAGTGCTTGTCAACTTTCTTTCCTTCTGAATCTTTCACAAGCTTCAAACCCGTCTCCATTGGCGTACTAACAGAATTACAATTATTCATCTGGAACCGGTCTAAAAATTTTCGCATATATTTCTTTTGAGAAATAAAAATTCCAGTAGAAGATTGCACCACTTCAATGCCAAGAAAATAATGCATCATACCAAGATCAGACATATCAAACTCCATCATCATAGACTGTTTAAAACTTTCAAGCATGGCCTTATGATTTCCAGTATAAATAAGATCATCTACATATAAGCACACAATAATAATTTTTCGTCCATCAGTAATTTTGATATAAAGTGTGTGTTCATATGGGTATTTATGAAATCCTTCTTTTAAAAAATAAGCATCTATACGGCTATACCAAGCTCTCGGTGCTTGTTTTAGGCCATATAGAGCCTTTCTCAGCTTATAAACTTTATGTTCATAACCAAACTTCACATAACCAAGAGGTTGATCAACAAATACCTGTTCCTGCAATTCTCCGTGCAAAAATGCTGATTTCACATCTAACTGAAATATAGGCCATGAGTTTTGTGCTGCCATTATAATCACCAGTCTGATTGTGTCATGTCTAATAACATGAGCAAATACTTATTTGTAATCAACGCCAAATTCTTGCTTATAGCCCTTGACTACAAGTCTCGCCTTATATTTATCAACTTTACCGTTCTCCTTTAACTTTGTCTTGTAAACCCACTTGACACCAATTGTTTTCTGTCTTTTTGGAAGATCTGTCAATTCCCAGGTGTTATTTTTTTCAATAGCTACAATTTCATCATCCATTGTCTTCTGCCATTTTAATTCCTTGACAGCATCTTCAAAACTGATAGGATCACAATATGAGAAAAAAGTAAAATATGTGAGTGGGTCTTCAGATTGATCAACTCCCGGCACTTCATAATTTTGCATCCATGCTGGTCTTCTTCTGATGCATAATGGACGTGAGCTGCTTGCAATATCTTCTCGTCTATTTGATTCAACTAGACTTTGTTGAACTGTTGGGATTGAACTTTGAGCTGCTACTGGAACTTGCTGCTCATTCTCTAAAGTTGTTGCATTATCCCGTCGTTTTCATCATCAAAATCTGCTTGAATTTCTCTTATAGTAATATCTTCATTCCATGCCCAAGTCTTTTCTTCATCAAAAATTACATCGCGACTGATAATGATTTTCTTAATGTTAGGATTATATAGTCTGTAAGCTTTTGACTGATCACTAACACCAAGAAAATACATTTTTTCCCTTTGTCATCCAGCTTCTTCCTTTTCTCATATGGAATATGAGCGTAAGCAATACACCCAAAAATTCTGAAATGATCTACTGTTGGTCTTCGTTCGCTCCAAGCTTCTTCTGGAGTTATATTTTGAACAGCAAGAGTGGGACTTCGATTCAAAATATAAATACTCCAATTCACTGTTTCAGGCCAAAAACTTTTTGGAATGCTGCTTCCTTTTAAAAGGCTTCGCACCATATTTAGAATTGTGCGATTTTTTCTTTCACATACACCATTTTGTTGAGGCGTGTAAGCTGCCGTAAGTTGCCTCTTAATTCCATGCATCTCACAAAAGTTTACAAATTCTTGTGAGTTGTATTCTCCACCACGATCAGTACGAAAAACTTTAATAGGCCTACCAGCTTCTTTCTCAGCTACTGCTTTGAAATTCTTAAAAGCTATAAAAGTTTCTGATTTTTCCTGCAAGAAATGAACCCAAGTCTTCCGACTATAATCATCAACGAATGTAATGAAGTAACGTTTACCTCCATTAGACATATGACTTATAGGCCCGCATAAATCAGAATGAATTAATTCCAACACTTTCTTTGCTCTCCAAGATTTGCCTTTTGGAAAGCAATCACGATGTTGTTTGCTAACAACACAATCTTCACAAATTTCTAAAGGTGATTCAAATTGTGGAAGACCTGACACCATTTTCTTTTGCTGTAAAGTCTTTAAATCGCCAAAATGTAGGTAGCCCATATCGTACATGCCATAGCCAAGCTGGATCTTTCAATTTTACTGAGAAGCAGGAATGACTAGCATTTTGAAGATATAAAGGAAACATCCGATTTGTCGTCATGCTAACTTTTGCAATCAATCCCAACTAAGAATCTTGAATTCTGTAAACTCCATCTTTGATAATAATCTCATACCCTTTCTCTTGAAGTTAACCCACACTAAGTAGATTTGATTTCAAATCTGGAACATAAAGAACATTAGAAATGACTTGGCTACAATTATTCTTTGTTTGGATTTTTACCTTCCCTTTTCCCATGACAGAGATTGTAGAATTGTCTCCAAACTTCACAGTATTGCGAAAAGATTCATCTAAATCAGAAAATGCAGTTTTATCTCCACACATGTGGTTACTGCAACCTGTATCCAAATACCATAAATTTTGGTGGGTTTCTTCTTTTTGATGGCACACCATCAACACAGTGGCTTCTTCTTCTTTCTCGTCTTTCTCTGCAAAGTTAGACCTTTCACTGCGATCTTTGTTTAAATTGGCACGACATTCAGAACGATAATGCCCATACCTATGACATCGAAAGCATTCAATATGTGATTTGTCTGCCTTTGACTTGGAGTCTGTTGGACGTTGATTATCACGACTCTTCCATTTTTTTTTATTTCCAGCAACTTGGTTCTCCTCAAATTTGTGGTTTGTATACTTGCCTCTCTAGTTTCCTTTGCCGCGAGCAGCTCCTTTTGAATTAGCTGCTGCTTGCAATGCTTGCTCTTCATTGTCTTGTACATTTAATTTTCGTTCACGGACTATCAATGAACTATGTAATTCATCAATTGATAGTTCATCAATGTTGTTAGATTCCTCGATTGAACAAGTGATAAAATTGAATTTTACCGTCATTGATCGAAGAATCTTTTCAATTATGGTGACATCTTCCAGCTTTTCGCCATAGATTCTCATCTTATTGGCAATTGCCAATGTTCTTGAAAAATAATCAGAAACTGATTCACTTGACTTCATGCGTAAAGTCTCGAACTTGCCACGGAGTGCTTGAAGCTTGCATTCTTTTCGCCCTTGCTGTTCCTTGAAATTTCTTTTTCATAGAATCCCATATTTGCTTGGAGGTATCCTTGCAAAGAATTGTTTCCAAGATTGAACGATCAATTGCTTGGAAAAGATAATTCTATGCCTTTAAATCCTTCAACTTTTGTGTTTCAATTTCTGTCCTTTGCGTTGCTGTCAAAATAACTCCTTTTTCTGGTTCGGCTACACCTAATTCAATAATCTGCCAATACTCCTTTGATCGTAAAAAGTTTTCCATCAACATACTCCAATGATTGTAATGACCATCAAAACGCGGAATGGCGAGTTGCACAAAATTGTCAGAAGTCATAGATATTTGCTACTGCAATAAAAGTGAATAATAGGAGAAATATTGCTACGGCACTCTCTATCTCAATTTTCTACCAACCTGGCTCTGATACCAAATGTAGAAAATTTAGAAAGAATAATGACAAATGAACAATGCAAAGGAAGAAACACAATTTACTTAATACCATAATTCAATTACATCAATCTTTATATAGCCAAAGAAAGTTACCCATGATCATATCTATAACTACCCATTACTACCCATGATTACCATGACAAAATATGCACTACTAATGCTAAAAAAATGCAATACAGAAAAAACCACTAAACATTTTTTTCTTAAACTAATGGAGCATTAAAGAACATGCCCATTATTTCTTAAAAATAGGAAATAAACTACCCACTAATTCATAACATATATATATATATATATATATATATATATATATATACACCCATTAACTTAAGAGAAGTATTAATTAAGTAATTAGTTTTTTCCTCAGAAAGGTAGTTGATGAAGCGATATCACTCCAAATACTTGGGTGAAAATTTGCAGTCCGGCGCCTAACCTCGGCTTTATTAGCTTTCAGGGACGAAATCTGTGAAACCTGGATAGACATGTTTAATTTCTGCTGGGAGCAAGGGAAATTAATTACTTCTAATGATGCAACAAGGTGCAATTTGTATTTGAATTATTTAAGCAGCTGTACATGTGGAGGATATGGCTTGCTAAATCGACATATATTTATAGACAAGGAACTACGTGTGTATGTTTTGCATTTTATGTTATATATGGTCAAAAATATTAATTTGGCCACCCAAGCCCAACCATTGACTGGGTATATTTAAAAACTTCCGCTGTCTATTGCTCAAAAAATTTTGTATATTTTAAAATTTAGGGTTATATCACATTTCAAATATATAGATTAAAAATTATTGACCTTATATTTCAAAGATGTTAATGTAGTTAGTTTCAACTACGTATATGTGTATAATATTTTTTTAAAAGTGAGTGTATAAGAATATACTTATATATAAAGATAAAAAGATTTTCGTGTGTATTACTTTTTTAATAATTTATAAATAATATAAAAAATTGTATAAAATTAAGAGGTTAATGCGTTGACATGTGCATGAATACTAATTGTATTTTTTTTTAATTTGATATTCGTCAAATTCATTGAAGCAACTAATCGCCAAAACCCAATTTTTATTTTTTATTTTTTTTTCATTGTTTCCTATTTTTCAAAAATTGCAAAATCTTGAACGTCGTCGTATGAATGAATGAATGAATTGACTGAAATGATCGTTATTCAATTTGAAAATCATACAAGCAAGGGATGAGATTTACCTTGTCTGCATGAGATTTGGCGTCTGCCTCTTGATTTGTCGGAAACCGTAAGCGCGTCGCATCTCACAGTGGTCATCATTCGACTCCAGCTGACTTTCACCTTGCTTTTCTGATTGGGAGTTAGAAGCACAACACTTGGTATGTAAGGTGTTTGACGAAATTCCTGATTATCGACTAGTAGTAGCGAGCAAGGCAACGAGATTTTCTTAGTGGTTTTTATGGAGGCTGCACTTGAGGAAATTGCTTCGGTGATTGCAAAGCACAAGACTGCTCCTGCTAACGAATCTGGCATTACTCCACAGAGTTCAAAACCTGATGTTCCGATACTTGCTAAAAAGTCTTTTGCTTCGATTCTGTCTACAACTATAGATCTTCCAACACATCCATCACAACTCCTTCCTCCGCGCTATAGGGGAGACCAAGTTGTGATCAAGATTGATCAAGAGGAATATAATAAGCCAATGGGTCTCAGTAAGTCAAATCTTATTGGGCGCCTTATGTTGAAAAAAGGTTTTGAACCGATCAAAGTTGATGATTTGAAGGCTGGACTCAATAGACTTTGGAAGCCACAACAGTCTTGGGATCTCTTCCCCATGCCAAGAGGTTTTTATGTTCTTCATTTTTCAGATCCTATGGACATGCAACGTATTTGGGGTAGTGGAACTTGCACTTTGACGTCAGGATATTTTCGTTTGTACCAATGGCAGTCAGATTTTGATCCTTACACGATAGAGATTCACTCACTAGCTCATATTTGGGTGAAGATTTATGGCCTGAGTTGGGAGTATTGGTGTCCAAATATCATCATGGGTATAGCCAGAGGAGTTGGTATGCCTTTGCAGCTTGATAAAATTACTCGGGAAGGGATCTACGGCTACTATGCTAGAGTTTTAATGGAGGTGGATGTTTTAGACACTCTTTCTCAATTCCTAAACGTGGAGAGAGGTGACTATGAATTTCAAGTTAAATTGGTATATGAAAACTTGCCTTCGAAGTGCTCTAGTTGTAGAGCTATTGGGCATGATGTTGCTAAATGTCGTGTATTTGTTGATGATAACAATACACGGGGTCGTTCGCGTTCAAGAAAGCCACTGCATGGTTTACAAGCCGGTAGGCTTGAAAAGCCAAGAAGTTATTATTGAGTGTAAAACAGCGTCTGGTCAAGGTGAAGCGACTGTCCTTGCAAGTGGTTCTCCTCGTTAGATACTTCTTAAAAATGACCAAAATGAGCAGTCAAAGGCTTCTAATAAAGAGAATAATAATGTTTCCTCGGGTGATACAGAGATTGCCTATAAGACAGATTTCTCTAGTGATAATGAAGAGGTTTCAGACCTCGATTCTAAGAATGATAAAGCGGTGGAATTTGCGAATAACCTTGTCCAAGATTCTTCTCACTGGGATGTTGGAGACATGCAACAAAAGGCTAGTTTGGAGGTAGATTTTTCTCGTTATCACTCAACTAATGAACAAATTATCGATGGTGCAAAACAAGATGGTCATAATGATGTTTTGAAGGCTCCTTCTTCACCTGTACTATAGGAAATTGATAAGGTTGTGGAGGAGATATCTAAGAAAAAGAAGGATTCTGAAGGGTATGAATTGGTTTTGTCCAAATCTAAGCAAAAGAAGCTGAAGGCTCTTTCTATGGCTAGAGAGCCTATTACAACCCGTAGAAAGCAAATTACCTTACCTAAATGAAAGTCTTGTATTGGAACATTCGGGGGATTGCTAATCGCAATTCTCAATTAGAATTGTTTAATATTTGTTCAAAGTACAAACCTAATTTCCTTTGTATTTCTGAGCCTATGACAACTTTTTCTTCTATTTGTTCAACATTTTGGTCCTCTCTCCACTTACGACTAGTTGCCACTAATTCCAAGATTCCTATTCCTAATATTTGGCTTCTTTGCTCGAATAATCTTTCTCCTCCGTCTGTTATTTGGAATAGGTTACAACATATCACAATTTCCTACACTGTTGATAGTAAGTATTGTTTCTACACTTTTGCTTATGCTTTAACTAGTTATCTAGTCCGTCGTTCTCTCTGGCAGGAGCTTTGTACCATTAATAATTCTACATTAGCTCCTTAGATGATGATCGGGGACTTTAATTCAGTTTTGGGAGCTCAGGAAAACAAGGCGGGTGTGCTCCTCATTCTGTAGCTTGTCAAGACTTTCAAACGATGTCAAATGATTGTGATATGATCCATCTTCCAACTTCTGGATCTCTATTTACTTGGAGCAACGGGTGGCGCTCTCAAGGTTATATTCAAGTTCGTTTGGATCGTTTACTTTGTAATTCTTCTTGGCTTTCTAGTTGGCCATGTACCTCTTGTACTACCATTCCGCATTCGGTTTCAGATCATAATGCTCTACTTTTTACTGCCTTAACTTTTGCTCTTTCTGGTCCCAAACCTTTCAGGTTCCAAAGTATATGGATAATGTATAACTCCTTTAAATCAGTTGTTGCAGAGTGTTGGAAGGCTCCTATGATCTCTTCTTGTCCTATGCACTTACTAGTGATGAGGTTGAAGTCTCTAAAGCTTGTCTTGCGTAGCTAGAATACATAGGTTTTTGGTAATCTTCAGTCTAATATTAATAAAGCGCGAGACAATCTAGCTAATGTTCAAGACTCTATCTCTCACTTGGGCATTTCATCAGATCAGTTTGAGGAGGAATGTCGAGCTAAAAGTCATCTTTTAGATTGTCTTAAAATGGAGAATGCCTTCTGGAAACAAAAGGCCAGGATCTCTTGGCTTACAGAGAGATAAGTGTACTAAATTTTTTCATACCTATGCAAAAATTAAAGGTATTAAGTCTCGTAACTCTTCAATGAATATCAATGGCTCCTTAACAGAGGACTTGAACACTATTTCTAGTCGTGTTGTTCAATTTTATTCTAGCCTCTACAATTCAGATTTGGTTCCTGTGGACCTAAGCTTAATTGATAATGTTATCCCACATCTTGTTTCAGAGGTTGGGAACTTTAATTTGATTCAAATCCCCTCCAATGAAGAGATCAAGACCACTGTGTTTTCCATGGATCCTTACAGTGCCCCAGGACCAGATGGCTTTAATGGACTTTTCTTTCAGCATTGTTGGGATATTGTAGGGGCAGGACGTGTGCCATTTTGTCAAGCACTTCTTTTTAAAGTCTTGGTTATACCCTAATGTTAATTCTGATTTTATTTCCTTGATTCCAAAATCTTCTACAGCTAGCCGAATTGTTGATTTCAGGCCAATAGCCTTAAGCAATTTCATCTTTAAGATTATCCCTAAAGTTATTGCAGACAGACTTTCAATAGTGGCTTCCCGTATTGTTTCTCCGCAGCAAGCTGCCTTTCTCAAAGGGCGTAGCATTCATAATTGTATTGGCATGATTTCTAAAAATATACAAATGTTGGACGTGAAAAATCATGGTGGCAATGTTGGTCTTAAGTTGGATGTTACTAAGGCTTTTGACACTTTTAGTTAGGATTTTCTTCTTCGGGTTCTTAAGTGTTTTGGGTTCCATAGAACTCTTCTGGGTTGGATTGAAGTCATCTTCCACTCATCTCGCTTATCGATTATGATTAATGGCAATCCACATGGTTTTTTCCCATGTTCAAGAGGGGTTCATCAAGGGGACCCTTTATCTCCTCTTCTTTTCTGTCTTGCAGAAGAATTTCTCAACTGAGATCTCTCTCTCCTTTTTGATTCTGGTGCTGTCAAGCGGATTTCAGCTCTTAGGGGTTGTGTAGCTCCCTTCCACGTTCTCTTGGCAGATGACATTCTTCTCTTCTCTCGGGTCGATTCTAGGTCCCTTCACAACTTGACTTCTTTTTTGCAGGTTTACTCATCTATTTCTGGGCAGCACATTAACTATGACAAAAGTTATTTTTTCCTTGGCAAATATTATGTGCATCGTCGTACTATAGTTGCTCACATTCTCCGCTTTAAAGAGGGTTTTCTTCCTATAAATTATTTAGGTGTCCCAATCTTTAAAGGAAGTCCCAAATGTTCTTTCTTTTGTCCTCTTACAGACAAGGCAATGGCAAAACTTTGTAGTTGGAAAGGGAAGCTTTTGAGTTTCGCGGGTAGAATTCAACTAAATCAATCGGTGTTCACCTTTATGTTTCTTCATAGTTTTTATATTTATAAGTGGCCTCGTTCTCTGCTCAAATCTATTATGGTGCGTGCGCAAAATTTTATCTGGTCTGGGGATCCTGATTCTCGCAAACTTATCACTGTCTTGTGGAAAATCGTTTGCCTCCCTAAAGTTTAAGGTGGTTTGGGTATTCGTGATCTTTTCAGCTTGAACTCGGCTGCTCTTTTAAAGACTACTTGAGATATTTTTACTAAGCCTTCAGATTGGAGTATTTTTTTCAAGACTCGCTTTAACTTGGATCTTTATCGTATTCCAGTTGTGAGAAAAGTTTCCTCTATTTAGTCAGGTATTCGATCCATTCTAGATTTGGTTTTGGCGAAGGCACGTTGGGTTATTGGTGATGGTAGTTCAGTTAATTTTTGGCATTCTAGATGGCTCCTTACAACGATCTTTTCCTACCTGGGCATTTCACGTCCTCGATCTCAAAGCAAAGGTATCAGATTTCATTAGCAATCAGTCTTGGTCCATTCCGCAGCAATTTGTGGAAGCTTTTCCCGAACTCCCTAACGCAAATTCTTTCAATTGTGCCTCATAGAAATCCTCGCAATGATTCCCTAGTTTGGTCAGATTCTTCTGATGGTTCTCTTTCATTTGTAAATTGTTTTAACGAGGTTAGACCTAAGAAGTCTCTTTGTCCTTGGTCTAAATTTATCTGGTCCAGCTCTTTGCCTCCACAATTCTCTTCTTTCATTTGGCGTATGGTTTATAACCGTCTATCCACAGAAGACGTTCTGCGACGTTTTGGCATGCCTTTGGTTTCTATTTGTAGGTTATGTTCTTCAACTTCAAAATTGTTGGATCACATTTTTGCAAATTGTCCTTTTTCTCTGACGTTGTGGGAGTGGATTTCGACTACATTTCAAACTGCATTACCAGTCTCGAGTAGTTTCAATCTCAACTTGCTCATGTTTGGCGCTTTTCATGTTTTCTCATTTTCTATCACATTTGGAAGGCCCGTAATCGCTTGGTTTTTGAAAATTCTTTGTATTCTCATGCTGAGATTATTTTGTCTTGTAAGTCTTATCTTAGATCTTGGTCTTTAGCTTGTCCTGGCTTTGTCTATTCACCTTCAGACCTTCGCATTTTGTAAGCTGCGGGAATTCCCGCCAATCTTTGTAAAGCTTCACAGATCACCTAGGTTCTTTGGTTGCTTCCCATTTTTCCTTTTATCAAGGTGAATACGGATGGACTATCTAAAGGTAATCCTGGTGAGGCAGCTTGTGGATGTGTTTTTCGAGATCATTCTGGTTGCTTCTTGGGAGCTTTTGCAGTGAATTTGGGGTATAATACTTCCTTTTTCACAGAAGTAATGGCTATTATTTTTGCGGTTAATAATGCTGCTAAAAAGGGATGGCAGTATGTTTGGTTAGAAAGTGACTCCCAAGCTGCTCTTTCTTGCTTGCTGGACAGCTCTTATAAGCCTCCTTGGTTTATTTACAATGATTGGATCAATTGTCGTTTGCTTATTTCACATATGTCATTCTATTGCAGCCACATTTTCAGAGAGGGTAACCAAGTGGTGACTCCATGGCAAACATAGGATTGTCATGTCCTTCCTTCACTTGGTTTGCTCACCCTCCTGCTCAAATTCAAGAAACTCTCTTCAAAAACCGATGGGGTTTTCCGAATTTTCACTTCAGTTAAGTCTTTGTGCTGCTCCTCTGCCTCATATTTACTCTGTTGCTGCCCTGCCTTAGATTTGTCCTTCGTTACGTTCTCTGCAGTTTCCTGTTGTTGTAGATGTATCTTCCTGCAGTCTTCTGTTTATATCTGCAGTCTGCTGTTGTTTGCTGCTTTTAGCAACAGCATTCAAGTAGTTTTCCTACTGCGCTTTTACTTATGCTATTTCGGCTTGCAAGCCGTTATGGTAATGCTAATATTTGTTTTGTTTTGCTTTGCTTTTTATCTTATTAAATTTTCTCTAAGCTTTTGCTTGGAGATTTATAAAAAAAAAAACCCAAAAAGAAACGAAGATTCTATATGTCAAAACAGTCAATTATATGCATGTGGATCTGATTAGTCCGGCCATCATATAAAGGAAATAATGATATCAAGAAAAATCAAACGCCGTCCCCTAAAAATCAAGAAATTAACAAGGCAAATGCACATGAAATAACTATTGCTTTCAAAATATTTGATGCTTACCTAAAACATATTGACTGTTTTGACGATATATAGATTCTTTCCAAATTATAGATAATATTTGTTGAAATTGAGTTTTTGTTTTGAAAATAATTTAAATAAATTAGATTCGATGTCGAAGAAAAAACTAATGAAAATAAGACATATTAGATGGGTGCAAAAGTAATAATATATTTTCTAATTATATTAAATTCTCTTAAATAATTAATTATATTAAGAATATTTATAGTAATATTAAATTACATGTATTTTAAAATATATTTTGAATTATTACTCCGAAAATTCGTAATTTATACACAAATTTTCTAACTACTTCACTCACATATTTTCGATCAGAGTACATTCAAAGTAAAACAATAGTATAAGCTACATAAAATTTCTTTGCGGCTAATCAATTGTCATGATCCGAAACTTAGGCATGTAAGAAGGAGAATATAATAGAAAATAATAAAAACAAAAATAGTTTGAAAATATAATAATTACTAAAAAATAATATCATTGTCTAAACACTCTAAATATATTATTTTATTTCAACTCCTACGAACCACAACATCAACAATTATATGTACCGGGATCTCACGCACATAGTGATAGTGTAATCTTGTTGTACTTGGGAGATGAGGTTTTACAAGAAGTTTCAGGTGAGATCACCCTAACTAGATTATGGTTAGACTGCATTTGAAGAACCCGTATACTCTTCTAATGCATGAAGGCAAGCCCATCAAAGAAGTCCTGGATGAGTTCAACAAAGTCACTCTTACTTGAAAAAAATTGGAGTCAGGATTGAAGAAGATCAAGTCCATCATCTGTTGTGTTCCTTGCCAATGCTTATAAAATACTTATTCGTTAATACCTTAATGTTTGATGATAAAACTATTACTATAGAAGAAGTCAAGGCAACCTTAAACTGAAAAAGATACATAAAAAGGTTATTGATAGTGAAGGCGAAGTATCGGCCGGAAGAGCTTGGTGAGAAGATCGAGAGAAAGCCCAAAAGGGGGAATCAGCATTGTTAGAAACAAATTTAGGTCAAAATCTAGCCTAAATTAAAAGATATAAGTGCTTTCACTGACACAAGAAATGGCATTTAGAAAAAGATTGCCCTGAGTGAAAAGCACAAGAAAAAGCAAAGTGTTCAAATCCTGAGATTCAATCGTGGTAAACGACTAAGATACTGCAGATGTTTTTTCAATCTCTAAAAGCAACTCAATTAATGATTCCTAGTGTACATTTTATATATATATATGTCCGCACAAAGATTGGTTTTCAACCTACCAGTCCGTAGGTAGGGGCAAAGTCTTTACGGAGAATAATACGGTTTGTATATTGAGTGGAATTAGCATAGTTAGAATCAAGATGCATGTTTGATGGAGTTGTGAGGACATTAACCAATGCCAAGCATGATTTAGAACTTAAAAAGAAGTTTATTCAGATCTTTGGGGACTCTCTCAGGTTACTTCTCATGTTGGTGACAGGCTTATGTTAACCTTTATTGATGACTACTAAATAGGAAGGGTTAGGTGTTTATGGGTTAATATATAATGATGAAATCCTTGTTATGTTCAGGTAGTGAAAAGCTTTGATGAAAAAGAAGATCAAGCGATTGAGAACATAAGAGAGTTGTGGAGGTGGATTCAACAAATTCTGCAGGGATTACGAAATTGTAAGACACCATACAGTTAGATATCGTACGTCCAAAACAAAATAGGCTTACTCAACGGATGAACAAAACTCTACTAAGAAAAGCAAGATGCATGCTCTCGAATACTGAATTATCAAAAGAATTATGGGCTAGAATTGTTAAGCAGCATTGTACTTGGCCAATAAATGTCTATTTTCAGCAATAAAATTTAGGACTCCTTAGGAAATATGATCAGGTACTCTTACTAAAAATGATGATTTGAAAATATTTGGTTCTCTTGCTTATATATATGCTTATATGAAATAAGGCAAATTTGAGCCAAGGACAAAGAAATGTATCCTTCATAGATATCCGGAAGAAGTAAAAGGGTACAAGCTATGGTGATTGGATGAAAAATCATCAAAGGCTATAAGTAGAGATGTGACGTCTTTCAACAAAGCTGAAATACACAAAATTTTGTAAAAGGAGATAATGGTATCACAAAGAAGGTAGAGCTTGAGATAGAGCCTTAGATTAGATGATCCAAGAGAAAGTAAAACAACTCTTATTTGAGAAAATTAATACAACAGAACTTAATGGATATTTTTAAAATTATTGAGACTAATCAGTCCAGTAATCCAAACTTTAGAGAAGTCTTTGACCCTAAATTTAATCTATAAATTATAAAAAAAACTTATCAAGGGTATTTTTAGAAATAGGTATAATTAATGAAACAATGTCCTTACCCTATAGAGATAAACTAAATTTACTTTAAGGTGAGTAAATTCGTTCAATATAATAAGCATTTAATTTCTTCAATAGATATATATTATAATTAAGGCAAAAACTCCTTGCTCAAGATGCAAAAGGATTCCCGTACAATATATTCACTTAATTTTCTTTGGTCTTTAATTTTTCTAGTTCAAGGGTAAGGTTTCTCCTCTTTTGTTTCCTTGCTGTGTTATGGTTTCTTGTTTATTATATTCGCCTACCTAATTTGGTGGCTTGTCACAAAAAAAGGCAAAAACTAAATAGCAGTTAATTTAGAATTTGGTGAAATTCAATAAATTGACCAATAAATTATGGCTAATTACCAATAATAAAATTATATACCCAAATAATTAAGTATTAGAAGGGCATCTTATTATTCAAGAGAGAGAAATAAAGTTCATATGCTAATCATACATCGCCCTTCAAAAGGAGTAATGACACCAACTGAATTGGGTCCGGAATCGAATCAATCAACAAGGATGCAACATTTTCTCGCATCCTTTTGTCAACATGGGTGTACCCATCTCCTTCCTTGTAAATCACATCAATAACTCGCGCAAGATTGACAACACGCATCAATACAGGCATTGGAATATCAGTAGGTTTGAGGCACTTCTTGTTTATATCCTTCCATGCATTACCAACTTGCTTACTGAACTCTTGCACATCCTCTTCCTCCGACATTCCATGCTGCTTCATATAGCTTCAACAGCCGAGGCAGCGTGCCCTCGCTCTTGCTCAAACTGCAATAACGTACAGGGCCTTATTGTTTTTCGTATAACAAACAATTATATATTTCGATCGTTCGTAATAACTAAGACCAGAGTATTGTTTATTATTTAGTCCCTCATATAAAGATTTATTCACTATAAACGACAAATTATGTCCTTATGTATTATTTCATCAAATTTCAGGACCTGTCCGTTAAAACTCCATCTTTTTTTTTCTTTGATTAATTGTATAGTCTTTTGTATATTTGGTTTCTTCTTGTTGTTTATATGGTCACAAACTCACAAAGAGAGCACCTGACTATTAAATAATAACTTTTAATAATTATCAAATTTGTCCTTTTACTTTGCAAAGGTTATAGATTCTCAACTTTACCAGTTTTTCCAAATTCATATTTATCATTTAACTTACCTAATTAGTTCAAAAAACATATTTTTAGCCTCAATTTTTGTGATTTAGAAAATAATAAATAAAGGGTAATTAAGTCTTTTTAGTGATAATGGATGGTTAATTGACAGTAAAAGGGAAGAAAATATTTCTTTTCCTATAATTTCTCTCTAATGTTAAAAATCTAAACTTCAGAGAAGGTATTTGTTAATTCTTCTTATAAAATTTACTCGAAATTTAAGACCTAATTACAGGAACACAGTGTAAAGGAAAAGGAACGGAAATTAAGTAGTTTGATACCTTATGTGACTTGACATCATCCATAAGCCTGGCAATTATTGCTGCAGCTCTAGTAATCTTAGGTCCACTGGATACCCAATCAAAAGTTTCCTTTGTCACCATATCGCCCATGCCTAAGAAAGATGCAGTTGTAAGCATTGGGTAGCCAGATGATACTAACGCCACACGCATGTACTCCTCCATTGTAGGAATGTAATTGTTATGGAACCACTTAGATTCATCATGGTAACCTCCAACCAGAGTTTTCATCTGCAGGCATCCATTAGGATAAAAAATTAGGATATAGCTAGCCCGAATCATAGAGAAATTTTCGTTTCACAAGCTTGCCAAGATTATCATTCAAGTAAAAACTTTGTCGGAAAAATAGCAATAATATCATACTGCTTCTTTTGCATAGTGAACTCGGTACGACCAATATCCTTCCTTCACAATTTCTTTCTCAATCTCATTGTAAAGATCTAACAATGCCTCATAGAATATTTGCATGTACTCCGGAAGTTGGCCCTTGCAAGTTTCATCCCATCTGAAAATTACAAGTTGGCAATTCTATTTTAATTACAATCTAATGTCAATACAATTTCAGTTAAAGGAAAGAAATTATCCAACCTCTCAATCGCTTTAGTAAAGAGCTCCAGCTCTTCAGGTGTGCCATAAACGTCATAGATATCATCTATGGTGGATGCCATGGCGACTATTTTGGTTAGTATTTTTCTAGCCAGACAGTATTGAGGCTCAAAATACACTCCTATTATCCAAAAGTAGCATTCTACCATTCTGTCCCTTGCAAAAGGTAGCTTCCTTGCAAAGTCCAAGTCCTTCCACCACCTGAAATGTATTGATTAATTATTAGCACCTACTATACGTCTCAACTTTTTTTTTTTTGTTTTCCAAAAAAGAGAATTATATCTTAGAACTGGCCTGGAGATTTCACTTAGTTCCTTCTTGTGCAATGATTGCACTAGATTGAAATCTAGCTTCGCAAGTTTCAGTAAAGCTTTATTATGGGAAGCGTCGTCTTGGTAGGTAGAGATGTAATGCCTGTGCTCTAGCCTAGGTGTACCTCTGTGTAGGGGCTGGCGTAGTGCATGGATAACTTGTGCTGCCAAAGGATTCCTTAAATGATCAATAGCCAGGGACTTAAGGTGAGTGGTCGTGAAAGTAATGGCCTCGTCAAGTATATCCTCTCCACCTACACCAAGGTGCGCCGCTTCATAAAAACTCAATATGCCCGATACATCAGTTGTCAATGTCTCCTTGAAATTACCTTTGTCATCTTTGAATTTGTTAAATATATCTGATATCACCAAACAATGACATTGAAGATTAATGAAAGTTTAAGATAAAATTAATGTTAAATCGGACGAAAAAGTATGATAGCATTAGTATGTCCATCTAATAAATTTTAATCACGTATAAATTGATTTAAAATTTAATAATTATAACAGTGATATTTATATTTAATCAGGAAAAAAAAGAATGAAAACACCTGCCATCTTCTGTTGAAGAGTCATATTGAGATTCGCTGACTAGATGAAAAGTTAAAATTACTGTATCAAGAAATTAAGAAGTTGACTCCACTGAAACTCAGTACCACAGGAAACATTATAGCCATGCTGCCTTAAAAGTCGGAAACGAAGAGCAATGCTGTAAAGATGATCTTCTTCAGTCATCATCACCATCATGGTAATGACTTGTCTGGTAGACATGCCTGTAATGCTTCATCTAACTCTCTTTCAAAGTGATATCCCACACCAAGGCGCTGGATTGCATCAATAAGGTTCAGCTGTGAAGAGCCAGTAGCGCGTAGCTCGCTTCTCACTTCGTCCTTTAGTTCTTCGATCTCTTGTAAATCAAGGGCATGATTCATCTACACTACCAAAATCAGAAAAACGTTAAGAATATAAATGAACCATATAATCCATTTAAGAAAAATACTACTAATCCATTTAAGAAAAATATTACCCCGTCCTCAGAAAGGTAGTTGATGAAGCGATCGCCCCAAATGCTTGGGTGAAAATTCGCAGTCCGACGTACCACCTCGCCTTTAGCTTTTAGGGACGGAATCAGTGAAACTTGGATAGACATGTTTTCTGTTGCGAGGGCACTTCTAATGATCTAACGAAGCGCAATTTGTATTTGAATAAGCTAACTGCGTGGAGGATATGGCTTCTGTAAATCGATATTTATAGACAAGCAATAACTCTAATTTGTAATATTAATAATTAAAAAACTAAATTTCAGATATAGAGAAATGCAATTTTTAGAATGAGTAGTTATTTCTTGTATGTATGATGTTGTTGGAAAAATTGGGATAAACGTCGGCAGCTTTAACGAGTCACTATTTATATAAACAATATTCTATATATATAAATAATAACATATAGATAAATAGTAGTACATACACCTCAAATTTACTTTTGTAAAAATATTAAAAACAAATAAAAATTTTTATAACCACAAAATATAAGAATTTACAAAAAAAATTCTAAACTTAAAAAAAAAATTTATTATATAATAAATTTGTAAAATCACATTTTTTTTTTCAAAAATCAAATCTCAAATATATTCACCGTCAAGACTACTCAAAAAATATTTTCTTTCACTCTAATTATTTTAATTATAAAAATAAAAGAAAATTTTAAAATAAAATACTTAAAATTCCTAATATTTATCTATAATTCTTCAAATATAATAGACATCATTAGACCTATTTTCTTCTTTTTTCTTCTTTTCCTGCACATGCTCAGAAACTTTGAAAATTCAATTCTCGTGTTTTTCTTCTTCAAAACATTTGTCGTACGCATTTCTTTTTCAATTTTTGTATGGGTCTCACCATTCAATGTGATGGACCCCACAACAGATGTACGCTTGAAATTCTTTACCTGAATCTATATTTTCGATTATATTCATTTAACATTTTTTTTTTATTTTGGTGCGAGTTAAAATCCTAATTTCTGTCATTAAAACTGAAGATGATATAATGCTTTAAAACATATCACTTCAGTCTTTTTCATTATAATTTTCTTCTTTCTCGTTTCAAGACTTTTCTGTAGATCCGAATACTAATTTCATATTACTGTATCTTTTTTAAAAAGATGACTTCAATAATTAGTTTTTTTTTCAATTTTATGAATACAAATGTACCATATAAAATACAATTTAAACATATCACGTCTTTCTTTTTACAAATGCCAAAAAGATTTTTTTTTGTTAGAAACATTTCACATCTGTCTTTCTCGTTATAATATTCTTGTTTCTTGTTTTTAGTTTCGAAAATTTTCTATAGAAAAGATTTTATATTGATCTCATCTATTTCAAAAAGATCACTTCAAGGAAAGAAAATTAACATGTGCCATTGATATTTGAAAAAATAGACACATACTCTTAAGATATTTGAAAAAATAATCAATACTATCTTAAGTTTTCGTTAATATTTTATTTTTATGTATATAATATTTTTATTTAAAAGATCATATTAAGTTCATTATATTTTCATAAAAAATATAAAAAAAAAGAATTCAATGTCATTTGTTAATAGAATATGTATTTAAATATATTTTATATTATTGTTAAATATTATACTTTAATTTTAATTAAAATGTGAGAAAAAAGAGAATTTTTATTTATTTTTATTTGTAATATATATAACATGTGTTTTTTTTTTATATTTTCATAATTTTTTAAAGAAAACATAATAAACTTAACATAATTTTTTGAATAAATATATTAAATATAAAAATAAAATGTTAAAAAATATTTCATTTAATTGTTTTTGATAATTTAAGAAGAATTCTCATTTATCCCCTATTGTTTAGTTTAATACCCCGTTTTTTCCCTGTTATTTTGAAAATATTTCGATTCCTCCATCTGTTACATAACAATATTGAGAAAAATAATATATGAGTCATTAAAATTTAGACTATTACTTGAATAGTCATAATAGTTTTAAACATATTCATAAATATTTTAATTTATTAAAACATTACGATTATATCTTTTTATAACACTAATTAGTTAAAAAATTATTTTCAACTCCTAACCAAAAATACATATAAAATAATAATATATATTATTTTAAAACACGTTAAATATAAATTTATTTAATTTACAAATTTCTTTTAACATTAATATTTTATTTATTTAAAAATTATAAAATTAATCAATCAATTTTATTTGATATTTAAATAGATTTATTATATTTAAAAAAATTTAAAATTTAGATAAGTTTTTATTCTATGAATAATATATAATATTTTATTTAATATTTAATATAAAACATATTTTTTATATTGACTAATAGATATAAAGAACAATACATTGAAAAAAAAAATCATATCATTACTATTACATATACAAATCTATCTATATAAATTGATATGATAATCCTATATTATATTACTACATATTCTATATTTTATAAAAATTATTAGTTTGAATATTTTTTAGTTGTGGAAGTAATGATTTTAGTTTAAAATATTAAATTTTTTTTTGAGTTATGGAACTTGATTAGTCATAATTAATAATTTTAAAAATACTCATAAAAATTTTAAATTACTAAAAATTATGCCCTTATTTAATAGTAATTAGCTAAAAAAAGAAATAAAAATATCCAATGTATAATTTATTTTATTTATTTTCTAATATCTATGTAATATTAAATTATTAATATATTGTAAATTTTTAGAATTATATTATAATACAATAATATAAATATTGTAATATAACACATTTTATATATGATTAGTATTTTTATGATTTATTTTATAATACTTAATTAAGATATTGAATTGTTTATTTATAGTAAAATAAATAAAGTTATATTTTAGCAATAATATATTAATTAATATTTAGTTATCAATGTGTTATAAAATAGTATATATTATTATTTTATATTTTATGTCCACATAGAAGTTGAAAATAATTTTTTAGTTCATTACTATATATAAGGATATAATTGTAATTTTTTAATAAATTAAAATTTTTATAAATAGTTTTAAAACTATTATGACTATTTTATGACTATTTAAGTAATAATTTAAATTTTAGAGATTCATATATTTTTTCTAACACTATTATGTAAAAGAAGAGGGAATCGGGACATTTTCAAAATAACAGGGAGGAAACGGGATATTAAGCTAAATAATAGAGGGAAAACGAGAATTTTTCCTTAAATATCAAATTATTACAAAGAAAGTAAAAGAAAAATATTAGAATTATTTTAATTTATGGGTTTGATCTAACTCATTTGTAATACCTTATACTCTGGTATTACTAGGAATGCATATGTATGACTATATTTTTACTATAGTATAAAAATAAAAAAAAGATTGATTGAGGATTTATAAAATGAAAGTATCTATTTTTTTTAGAGAAATTATTATGATGAATATGTCTATATCTTTTAAAGAATGGGATTATTAGATATTATGAAAGTTTTATGGGCAAAATGTGGAAAAAGTAAAACCTAAAGGATTAAATTGATATTGGGAATTCAAATTCATTTTGGTTTGCTACGTGTAAGGTGAAAAGAAGAAAGAAGATAATGATTTTGTCGGTAGAGAGATTAAATTAAAATAAAATAGAAAAAGAAAAGGGAAAGGAAGAATTAGGAGGAGGAAGAGGAGACGAGAAAATAGAAGAAGCAAAGAAAAATTTGGAATTCGGTTAGAATTCTTATTTTATCATTTATTTATTTTATATTTATATGTACGAATAATATATTTATTAAATAATTAAATTAAATTATTATTTATTAGGATGTGATTTGAAGAAAAAGGAAATGTCTATAGAAAAATAAGTTTTATTATACGAAATTCAGGTAAGTATTTTTATATAATTAGTTGATTTTAATTTTAAATTGAAAAGTGGGATATTTTATTATAATTGAATTATTTTCGGTGAATTGCTATGAAAATTGATATTATAATTGATTTTATGAGTCAAATATTATAAGGATTGTAAGATATCAATCCTCAATTGTAATTGTAAAGTCTTATGAAATCAACGCTTGTTGTTGGTAAATACTTAAAATGAGTCTTGAAAGAATGGTTGTAGGCTAGGTTGTTGTCGAACAATTACAAATTCTTGTGCACATTCTTCTATCCCTTACACTCTCATATTTACACTTGTGTCGAAATTGTAATAATTTAGCATAATTAGTTGTTAAAAACCCAGTTCATCCCCTTGTGACACCCTAAATAAATTTTACATCGGTAAAGCATGGAAGAGATGTTAAGTATATAAGTTAGCATGCTCTAATCCCTAATAGACTCGTTTTGAGTTAAAAAGTCTGAAAGTAAAATCGTAACGGACTGTGTGTCCAAAAAAATAACATCTCTAATAGGCTGAGATGTTATAGTTAGTATCAAAACCACTCCACATATCCTCTTGAGTAATCATAGGTAAACCTCAGTAAGGACGCTAAGTCCCTAGAAGGGATGTATGTGACACCCTAAACAATTCTCACATCGATAAAATATGAGAAAGATGCTGGATATATAAGTTAAATATGATCCAACTCTAGTAGACACATTTTAGGTTAAAATGCCTTTAAAGTAAAACCTGATCAACCCAAAACTACAGCTGCAGATATCTTTCTCTATGGATGTATAGATATTGTCTTTTCTCCCTACGGAGATTACTGGAGAGAAGTTAGAAGGATCAGCGTTCATGAACTTCTGAGTCCCAAACGAGTTGAATATTTTGGATTTGTGAGGGAAGAGAAGAAATTGAAAACCTGATCAATAAGATTCGTTGTGCATCTATGAAAGGAGCATCTGTCAATCTCAGCGAGATGTTACTGTCTGTCACAAACGATACAGTTGGTAGGTGTATCTTTGGTAAGAAGGCTGACGAGGAAAGTAAGTTTGGGACGATATCAAGAAAACTGACGACCCAATTTCAGGCTTTTAGCTTTGGCAATGTGTTTCCATTTCTTGATTGGATGGATTACCTTACTGGACTAATACCAGGCGCGAAAGAAACATTTACAGCATTGGATTCTTTTTTCGATGAAGTGATCGCAGAGCATAGGAATTCGAAGCGCGCAAATGACAAGTCGGATGCGAAAGACTTTGTTGATATTCTCCTTCAAATTCAGAAGGATGGCACCCCGAAACTCGAGCTCACTCAAGAAAACCTCAAAGCAATTTTACTGGTCTCTCTTTTTATCTCCCTCACATAGTTACACATAAGAGCACAAACAAAACTAACTAAAGATTTGACTTACAGTCAATTTCATTTTTGCAGGACATGTTTGTAGGAGGAACTGATTCTACGTCAACAACGATGGAATGGTCAATGGCAGAGCTCGTGAAACATCCAAGTATGATGAAGAAAGCCCAGGAAGAGGTGAGCAGAGTTGTGGGAAAGAAAGGAAAGGTAGAAGCCGATGACATAAATAAAATGTAGTATTTGAAGTGTGTCATCAAAAAAGCTCTGAGATTACATGCACCAGCTCCTCTTTTAGTTCATCGAGAAACTTCTTCAAGTGTTAAAATGGGAGGATATGAAATTCCTGCAAAAACAAGAGTGTTCGCAAATGCATGGGCAATCCAGAGGGACCCTAAGTTATGCGAAAACCCTGAAGAGTTTATCCCAGAGAGATTCCATAATAATCTAGTTAATTTCATGGGTGAAGACTTCCACTATATACCTTTTGGTGCTGGAAGGAGGGGCTGCCCAGGGACATTGTTTGGGTTGACATCAGCTGAAAGTGTGATTGCCAATATTTTATACTGGTTCGACTGGAAGTTACCTGGTGATGCACCGGGGGAAGACTTGGATATGACTGAAGCTTTTGGGCTGACTGTTTATAAGAAAATTCCCCTTCATGTTGAACCAGTAATGTACTCGGCTTGATGCATTATATGGTGTTTCAGTAATAAAGGTCTTAGATGACTTGGCTTTGGCTTATACATTGATTTTCATTATATATTCTTGACTGATTTAAATATATATACATATATATTTATATATAAGCAACTCTTTTTTCTTACGTATAATCTTATATCATACTACCATTTTTAGATTAAGTGTGTATCAAAAACTAAGATTGTATTAAAAAAAATAAAAAAGTTTGCTATAAACTCATTTAATAGGGTTACTTAAATTTTTTTTCTTTTCTCTCAATAAATAAACTTCAAAACTTCATTCTCTCACCTCGCGAGTTTTCTTTCAGATGTATAAATAAATATGTTATTCAATTAAGAAAAATCACATTTCAAAAAATCTATAAAAAATAAATGTGGTATGTTATTATAAAGAACAAAAGAATCGTTAATAATGAATCAACCTACTTTTTTTTTTTTATATATAATGTAATCTCTAAGAGCAAGTCTTATAGAAAAATATTATTGATTAAAAGGAGTGTAATACAAATAAAAAAATCCAAAGAGCATTTTGCAATTAAGAATACATAAAAAACTACTGCAAGATAGAAATTAAGTAATTGAAACCCTATGCAAGGGATGTAGGCAGCAAACAGCAAACTGCAGATCATTGCAGTAGTCACCAAATAGCAAAACCAAACTACCGAAGGAATTGGTAACAACCTGGCAGCGAATTTTAGCTCTAAATTGCTGGAAGTAGCATGAAAACAGGAGAAACATCTCGCAAAGTGCAGAAAATTGCGGTAAAGCAATAGCAGGCAACTAGCTACACCAAAAGTCAGCAGCAGAAAAAATAGCCTTTCTTTTATAAAAGCTATGCAACAATTTGAGGGGAAGCTGAAGTATCTACGAAAAGCGATACCAAGAAAAACCATTAGCGTCATGTGATAATAAACTATCGACCGAGGATGGGTAGGTAGACCACCAATGGAGTGAATCGCAAAATAAACCCAGGTTGGCCAAGGCATCTGCTACCGAATTAACTTCCCGAAAAACATGAGTACAACGAAAGTTCATTTTTGAAATCAGATTCTTACAATTCAACCAACGGTTATGTAATGTCTAAGGAGGTAAGAGAGAGTCACTTAAAAGAAGCTGAACTACCAGAAGCGAATCACTTTCTAGCCAGAGATTCAGCCAACCGTTGTTATATGCAATTTCGATGGCCAAAATAACTGCCATTATCTCAGAGAAGAAAGAAGATTGATGACCGAGAGCTAACCCAAAACCGCCAAGGAAATCCCCATTGTAGTTTCGAAAGACTCCACCACAAGCTGCAGGACCTGGATTACCTTTAGCTAACCCATCTGTATTCACCTTAATCCAATTTACGAGAGGAGGGCGCCATAAGAGAATAATAATTTTTGGAGCCTTACCCAGCTGCCATGGAATCCCCAAATCCACTAGAATGTCTCTATCCATACCATAACGAACAAACCCTGGGCAAAACTTGGAAAAGAAATGCAAGTGAGCCATGGTATCCCGTTTGAACCCGACGAAATGAAGGCTTCTCATCATCAAACCGCAACCGGTTTCTAGTTTTCCAAATTGAGTAAAAGGCATAACAAGAGATAGTCAACCACAAATTAAACAATTGTGGACTGAACCTACGACCCACTATCCAATCCCATAATTCAGAAGTATAATAAAAAGGAGGAAGCTTGAGTCGAAATAAACTACTCAACCACCGCCAAATCTGTTGCGCAGAAACACATTCCACAAAGAGATGATCCACCGTTTCTGAAACCGAAGCATTATCGCACAGTGTACAGACTGAAACAATACAAATTCCTCGAGATCTCAAAATATCATCGGAGGGAATCCTATGTTGTAAAATCCTCCACACAGTCATCGAAAACTTAGGAGGAATGAATTTTTTCCAGAGGTAATTGCACCACATCTGAAGTTCATACGGAGTACGCAGGTAATTATAACTTGCTTTCAATGAGAGAATACCTACTTTTATTTTATATATGAGTAAAAAATCAAATATAGTATCAAATAAAACTCAATGTGAACTTGGAAAAGTTAACAAAATGAACTGACTCTCTCCATAAGATCATAATTCAATTAATAGTTGACTTCAACAATACTAAGATCCATCATCAGCTGTTTTTACCCAATTAAATAAATATTTATGTTCGTCAAATGAACCTCTCCAACAATTACATTAACAAAAAAAACAGAGTGCAAGAGAAATAAAACAAACTTACTATGATTTTACATGCTCAAAATTTGACAAAGTACCAGTTTGCAAAGACGAGAATCACAAAATTAATGGAACCTAGTTTGATGTTCTAAAGCAATTTAAAAGCAAATGGGCGACATCCAGAAAACTCAATAAAATCCTAAAAGAAACCCACAAAAAAAAAGGACAAGCAAGATTAACCAGAACCCATGATTGAAATCATTAGAATTTTGGTTTAAATCAGTTAGGAAGAAATGGGCATTAACAAAGAGAAATAGGAACGAACAAGAGCGGAGCAAATTAGGATTACATTACTTAAAAGAAACAGTATTGACAAGAAAAACAACTTGAGAATAAGAAGTTAGGATATCTATAGAAATATTACAGTAATAAGAGTAAGAACAAACACAAAACACATGAGGTGAGGGAAAGAGAGTGTTTTGAAGATTTAGTTATTGAGAAGAAAGAGAAAATAAAAATAAGACTTATGTCACCCTATCAACGGAATTTATAAGAATCTTTTATATTTTTTTAATGCAATTTTAGTCTTTAATATATGATTAATTTAAAAATAATGATTTAATATAAGATTTTGTATAAAAAAAAAATTATCGATCTTACCTCATATATATATATATATGACTATTATTATGATTCAGTTGGATTTTAAATTCTTGGACGATCAAACCCAGTCAATTTAAGACCATTAATGAATTCAATTGAACTGAATGTTAAGAACTATTTCATCAACTATGTACAAGTAACGGGTCTGATTTTGGTTCGCATTTTTTTCATATATGATAACTTCAATCCCGGTATGAATTCACATATGAAAATTCATGTACCGCGAGTAAATTTTTCATCTTGAACTTCACAGTTATTTATTTATTTATTTATTTTCTTTTAAATAAAAGAAAAAAAAAAGTCTAACAGTAATGCGCATTTATGTGAAATTAATCAAATACATCAAGAACAGAATGAAATCAGACGCTAAATTAAAAGGTTAGATGTGATTCAGCAAGTCTACATCTGCAGAAGAAACAGTCATAAAAGCTTCATTAAATCAATCAAGATCCAAAACAAAGGAATTGTCAAAATTACAGAGAAGAAATCAGCTCCCAGCTAGTCCTGTCCTCTATGTTTTCGGAAAGAGATTTCAAAGGTTTTCCAAGTCAGTCAGAATTATTAACTGCCCTTGAGAAGAAAACATAGTAGCATAAATGATATATATAACTGAATTTTAATCCAGCCTACCAGTTTGCCACTTGGCTGCCACCTTACTGTCTGAGAACAAACCCCTGACTGAATTTTGGATCATATTAATTTAGAGCTTTCAACATTATTATATTTAGTCCTTGGAGCTTGTACGAGATATAGGATCAACTAATTAAATCAGCTGCACTTGAGAAATTGAATTAATCGTCCTATTTTATGACAATCATTAGGCTATAAACAAATCTTTTACAGGAAAATAGTAAGATATAGCGCATAAGGTTTCCTTCCCTTTTGTTAATAGTGATGTGACCATTGCCCTAAACTAAGCCTACGCCGTTCTTGTTTGATTATTGTTTAAAGCAAGAATTACCATGCCATATTCACCAATCAGTATGTACAATTCGTAGAAACTGGCATCAATTTTCTCTTACAGATTTTGCTTAAAAGAGTGGGGAAAAAAATATATCAAACGATTCTTGAAAGAGCCTTGAGAACATCATTCATTGTAGGCCTGTTATGTGGATCTTCTTCAATACATGCCTTGGCCAATATTGTCAAACACATAGCATCTCCTATTGGATAATCCCCTTCCAAAGCTGGATCCAAGAACTCCTTCAACTTATTCAAGGAACCCGAAGAGCTTTCAAATCCTGCATCAACTAAAAAATTTACAGAATCCTTCAACAGTTTTCCTTCCATAGTAGCCTCTTTAGAAGATAACAACTCAAGAAGAATAACTCCATATGCAAATACATCAACCTTGAGGGAAGCCAGCCCATCACTTAAATACTCGGGCGCTAAATATCCTTTTCTGCCTACAACCACTGACTCATTCCAGTTTGTCTGTTCCTTTTCTTCATTGAAGATTACAGATTTTGCCAATCTAAACCCAGAAATCTTTGCCCTCCAATCCTTTGTTATCAGCACGTTTCTGCTGTTTATATTTCGGTGCACATAAGCTGGTTTAGTGCAGTAGTGAATGTAATGAATAGCCACTGCCAGATCAAAAGCAATCTGCAATCTTTTCGCCCAAGTGAGCTGCCTGGATATCGGGGCACTTGTCAAACACTCCCTCAAGCTACCGTTCTGTGCAAACTCGAAAACTAAATAAGGCGTACTTCCATAGCAGCATCCCTCAAGTCTGACTACATTTAAATGGTTCATTTTTGTCAATATGCATATGACATGCCGAGCTGCCTCCACTGAATTCATCCGCTCAATTGCCACATACAAGCTACCAATCCTTCCCCGGTATACTGCTGTTCCAATTACTGTACTCTCATTGAAATCCTCAGTTGCAATCCTAAGCTCCTCCAAGCTAAAACTTATCAGCGAATGCTTTAGCTTGGACACCCCGTCAAGAAAATCAGGTGAGAGATTTGATGAGACCGAATTTCTAGGAGTTAATGGGCGGAAACTCCGAGGACGATACTTTCTTCGAATACTTATACAGACACAAGAAGCTACAATTATTAAAACTACTGCAACAACAACTCCTAGTGCAAGCAATACTTGTGGCTTTAAACTAACTGTTGTCTCTGTACTGGAAACAACTTTCGTCAGAGGAATTACCCCTCTAGGACTGAGAGCTGGATCATCTGAACGAGTTTCAATATCCCAGTCCACGACCGGAACATCCTTTGTGGGCATCAGTACTGTTGTTTTAGGAAAAATACTATCAAATGATTGTAATCCATTAGCCTTCCAGATCATTTCTTCTTGGATTCCAAATTTTCTAGCTATTAAATCCGTATTATCATCTTCTATGACCGGGTATGTAACAAGGTAATTCACATCATTGCTTCTATCATCTTCATTAGGACAAGCACATCGAATAGGCACTTTGATCAGAACATTACCTTCAAAATCAGTGTTCTCGTCAACCAGAGACTGTGCTTTCACCAAACCTTCAAAAGCTCCACAAGCAACTCCAGCAAAAGATCCTGAAGTGGAAAAGTTGTACTTGACAATGGCCTTAGAGAACTGGCCAGTGCAAGAGCAGCTAATGGGGATGATGATTTCTCGACCAAGTGCTAAGCTGGTGGAATCAGCTTCTGTCATTTTGTTGATGTCAAGGAGTTTGCATAGGCTTGATTGAAAAAGAGATGATATGTTGGACAGTGACTGGAAATTCTTTTGAGCTCTGTAGACTAAATAAGTATCACAGGTGGGATATTTCAAGCTACAAAGATAGTTCTTCCCAGGAAATTGAGATTCTGTACTGCAGTTGGATTTATCATATAATTGTTGACAAAGAATGGGTTTAATGAAGAAAATTGAAGTGCAGAAACAAATGAATTTAGGGAGGAAAGCCATGATGATGATTATGTGAAAACTGATTTGAAAGAAATGAGAAACATATGAAGGAAAATGAAAGTAAATGTTAGAATGACTCTAGAGAGATATTCTCGTTATGAAATAGACCAATGAGAGCCCTCTCGGCCGGCCTATCATTTTGATATTCCATAAATCTCCAGCTATGCACTTGTCTCCACCACCATATATTGTTGTTGGACTGCAGAACTTGAACGCACTCCAACCTAGAGTGGATTGAAATAATACAAATTTCAGTCTTCGGTTCTAAATACAGTAAGCTTGGGTAAAAAATTATAATTGATGGTGTCACCTACAACAATTGATCCAAAAGATCAAGGTTCTTTGTTATTTGATTGCCTCATGCAGGCAATAGACACGGCTCGATTGGACAATTGGAGATTAATTATATATGCGGTACATGTCAACCCGGTTAAACCTTGCGTGAACAGAGACAGCTATTGTAATTAATTGATTATATAATCTTTTCTTTTCTTTTATTCGTTAAATTCAACAGGTAACGTCTCTTTTCGGGGTAAGGTTAAACGTTGAGTGACAAAATTGACAATGTGTTCCAAAGAACCCAAATTGATAATAAAATCATAAGATGAAGATTTCAAACTCGGAGGGGCCGTCAATTAAAATCAGTCAGACTATGTTCACATGCTAAGGTAAAGAGCAGGAGACAATAGTAATAGAGTTGCCATCGTAAAAGACACAGATAAGAAGCACTAACTTTTCCTGAATATTCAAACATCAAAGTAATAAAAAAATAAAGCAAATATTTAAGAACAGAAAGGAATAACTCATTCGTGAAGGCATCCAGATCCGGGGTTTTATTTTTATTTTTTTTTCTCTTTTCTGTGGTATGTGAGTTGCAACAGTAGGTTGCGATCTCCGGGAGCAGATGACTCTTGGGCTTAAGCACAAAAGGCCCCGCTGTCAAGAGGGTCAAATTGGGCCCTTATATCCACGGTCGGTTAGTTTGTACAAAAATGAATGAGGAACAGCTAGATACATCCCTGTGTTCTCTAACCAACCCACAATCAACATGATTCAGAGGGTCAGTGTGGGCGTATTAAGAGCATTGAAGTAAAATGAGATTCATCTGATCCAAGAGAGAATGTAACATTGAGACACTGACAGTGACAGTAATTCTCCGCTGACTGGTACTCTAACTTATGGAGCGCCGCCATTGCTAGTCAATATGTTTTAACACTTTTTAAGTTTGCTTTACTCTGATTTTTCTTAGGGTAGTGTGGAGCTGTTTAAGTAGAGTTTTTCTGACGGCGTATTGCCTGAGAAATATATAAAATATGTTGCTGAGATGTGTTTTGATTTTGTTGAATGTCTGTGTGATTTTAAGCCCTACAAACTCGATCGCAAGAACAGGAAAATGAGTTCAAGAATTTTGATGGTTCGATCTATCCTCCTTCGTTGTTCAAGAATAACAGAAACCACCATAGCAATTACGGAGAAACTTAGTCCAACACCGAGTTCATCAAGACCCGTCATTCGATGCACACTGCGGGTAACTTCCATGCTAGGGGAATGAAGACTCTTTGTTCAATGAAATAAAGAGGAAAATGACCATTAAAGGCAACAGAGGATATACATTGAATGTAGTCATTTTATAGAGGAAAGGGAAAATAAATGAAAATGCAGATCTTTTACAACAGTGCAATTAGTTTTAATTCCATTACTCCGCATATATTTCTATCAGTCCATGTTGAGCACCGAGAAATAATTGGACACAGACCATGATTTCAGAGCCCCTCATGTGAATCTCGAAAGATTAAATAATTATTTTACTCTGCATCTCCAATTAATAATTTGCTTCCTAGTTTATGAAATACACATGAGCCCTTGTCCGTCCATGGTGCTCGAATCTTTTATGATTACAATTTCAAATTAAAAATAAGTCGCAGGATATCTTGAAGAGAAGTCCTAAAGCATGGCCACTCTTTCTACGCCCCCAATTATTTCTTTTGACTAGGAAGGAAGAACCAAAATCAATGCTGAACAACTTTATTTTTTCCATTTCTTTATGGGGAAGACCAAGACAAAGAGGACTCGTCCTTGAACATTTTAATAATGCCCCGTATCACTATTTTTTTATTCAATATCCCGTTATTTTTTTATATTTTTTTAAATATTTTATTATTTATTATATTTTAATTTTACTTTTAATAATTTAAATATTTTTTATTTTATCATTTATAATTTAACATAAATTAATTAAATTAAAGAATAAAATTAAAAAAATAAAAATCAAGAATAATGAGATATTAAAAAAATTATAAAATATAATAAAATATTAATTAAAAAATTAGGAATATTGATCATTCTCCCTCTTAATAATGGGACTCTAAGGAAGTGTGGCTCTCTACCGCAAAGCATGAGTCGGATAATACAATCAAACAAAAAGGACTTGCATTTCAACATAAACTTTGAATTATCATTGTCTCTGCGCCACATAAAAAGTGATAAAGCCGTCTAATAAAGTCACGAAAGCAATCAGGGCCAGAAGTGAATGAATTTTTTATGGATGTTTTACAAAACACAAATGAAGGAATCTTTTTTTTTTTTGGTGTTAATATGATATGAATTCTACGAAACACATCTTTGGAAATTCTTCAGAGTCAGAAAAGGACGACTCATCGAAATCAACTGACCCTTTCATTTTCCAATTAAGCCATGGCCTTATTTGCTAGTTGCTAAGCTAAGTAGAACGTAGGTGTCATATCCTTACATGTGGATAGCATTTATTATTTTGTCACAAGGCTTTGGAGATCGGCACCGATCAATCACGGCAAACATGTGGGAAATCGTCTCACAAGCTTCTATATTGGTATCAAACTTATCGGCTCTGGCCAGGTGTTCTAATAAACAGACAAACATGTTCTCTTTTTAAATGAAAAACAAAAGTAATAGAATTTTATGAAGCTAGACTAGCATATCATTTTTTTTTTCATCTTCTATAATCAGTTCCTTTGACATAAGAACAAGAGATCGATAATTTCTGATGAATTAACATTATATTCGCGTAAATATTCTCATTAACAAGAAATATTTTGGACAGGGGATGAATTAGGAGGCAATGGACTGTGTTTTTTAACCAGAAGGGAGAACGAAACTTAGAAATCGGTTTTCCTTTTGTCTTCTTAGTCCGTCGCTGTTGCCTGTTCATTGACATCAGCACTACACTATTCGTTCAATTCTTCTAATTTATTTATTTAATGCATTTTCGCGCGTAGGTTCGTTTGTTGCTTGGTGTCTGTTGTCTCTGTCTCGTACGCCTTTTATTTAACAAACGGCCCTTATTTCCCTCCTCCATATCCATTCATTAACTCTTCTCTTAAAAGCCCGCACTTCAAGGCCACGCCTATACCTTTCTTTTTCTACTCTTCAACTCTCTTTCTCTCTCCCCCTCTCTCTCTTTGGAATGGACTCCTCTGCAACTATCACCATGAAATCTGCTCCTTCTTCAACGAGTTCTCTTTTTTTCATGTCTAGAAACCCTACCTTTAATTCCAAAAAACCCTTTTTGAACCTATGTAAAGCCCGCAAACACAAGCCTTTGTTGTTCTATAAATCACTCAAATGCTTACAATCTCCAGAATCCACTTCGCAGAATCCTAATATCTCTTCTTTCTCCTGCTCGGCTGTCACTTTCTCTCCGGCAGAAACCGCTGATCTTCTGCCATGCAAGCTTCATAATTTAATCACCGAATTTCAATCTTTATCCGAAACGGTTGACCGCGTCAAGCGTCTCCTTCACTACTCAACTCTTCTGCCTCGTCTTCCGGACTCTTCACGAGTCGACTTGAACAGAGTCATGGGCTGCACGGCGCGGGTCTGGCTGGAAGCTACGTTAGATAAAGATAACAACATGAGGTTTAGAGCTGATAGCGACTCGGAGATTACGAGGGGATTGTGTTATTGTTTGGTTTCGATTTTTGATGGGGCGGCGCCAGAGGAGGTGTTGAAAGTGAAGACGGAGGATTTGGCGGCTTTGAATGTCGGGTTGGTTGGGGGGGAGAGGTCCAGGGTGAACACGTGGCATAATGTGTTGGTTACTATGCAGAAGAGAACTAAGGTTTTGGTGGCTGAAAGAGAAGGGAAGAAGCCGTTTGAGCCATTTCCTTCTTTGATTGTGAACGAGGATGGTGTTCAGGCTAAGGGTAGCTATGCCGAAGCTCAGGTTAGGATTATGTTTTCTGCGTTTGGTAGTTCAATCTGATCGGAAATTATGCTTTATTTAACGAACTGTGATCATAGAAGGTGATTTGTGTTTATCATGCTTGAAATCTAAATTTTGTTGGTGTGATGTTGAAGTAGTGATGATACTAGGCAGTATTTAGTAGGAAACAATGGGATGGAAAGCCCAATAATGAAAACTGTATAAATACTAAAGTTGGTGAGAAACTGAGGACCTCTGCATTAGGTTTAGGATGGTGGAAGGGATAAGAGAGAAGCATATGTTCTAGCTGAGTGGAGTTTGCTGGCTCTATTTTTTATACATGATTTTAATTAGTTGAGCAGTAGCCATGCATGCGTTTGAGGCCTTTGGAAAATATATTGATGTGTTAATTGCATCCTTGATATAAAGATTGCTGTTTGTGTAGATTGTTACAAGGATGTTGAACTTCAATCAATTGTTTTAATGATCTTAATCTTTTATCATAAAAAACCATGTTGATGGGACAGGGGGTATTTGCATCTTTGCTCCAATTAGTTGATTTCTTTTTTTAAATGTTGGTAGTCAACTAATCTATTGCTCTACCTGTAGACAAGACTCTGATTCTCACTCTGCAGGGTATTTTTGCATTAACATTTTTAATTTCAGGAATTATTTTTGAATTTTTATTTGGTGCATGTGATTTTAATTTCTTTAGTTCACATAGAACTAGGGTAGATAAGTCTTATTTTTAATTTGCTCTCCTCTTAATTCATTGGATTCATATTGATAATTCCCATGGAATATTACAAATCATGCATTACTTTTAAGAGTACTGCTTTCATTTTCCTTGTTTTCTGAACTTTTTATTAGGAGTAGAGATCTTAAATATAGATGAATTTCTTGGTGTAAGATTTTCTTCAGTATCTTCATTACATAAATGACAATATGCTTTCAATCACATAAGTACTAATGTATGAAGTCCCTCATTAAGAGACATACCAGTTAACAGCAGTTCAGGTAAATAAGGGCCATAGCTGTTCCTGTCATAGTTGTTCTAGCTAATTTGTATCTGCATGTGACACTATACTGTACAATGATAGAGTATCTTCATTTAGCATCATCTTGTTAGGTTGCAGGATTATATTCTTTTAATTGATTGATAAGGTTTTTGCAATTACATTATTTTATCGTGATCAATTCTTGGCAGGATTAAAATCCTAAGTCTAATTATTGCTTGATTGCAGGCTAGATATTTGTTCCCGGATGAGGCAAAAGTGGAAGAACTTGTCAATGTGCTGAAGGAAAAGCAAATTGGCATTGTTGCACATTTTTACATGGACCCTGAAGTTCAAGGTGTCTTAACTGCTGCACAGAAGTACTGGCCCCACATCCATATATCCGATTCATTGGTCATGGCTGATACAGCTGTCAAGATGGCTAAAGCTGGATGCCAATTCATAACTGTTCTGGGTGTAGATTTTATGTCAGAAAATGTGCGTGCAATTCTTGATCAGGCTGGCTTTCAAGATGTATGTATGCTTTCTTTACCAGAGTTAACTTTTTGTTGGATGTTGTTTCCACGTGCTACTTGAGCAATTCATGATTTTGTTTCCTGCTGGTATTTCTGTGCAGGTTGGTGTCTATAGGATGTCGGACGAACGCATTGGCTGTTCTCTGGCAGATGCTGCCTCAGCTCCTGCTTATATGAATTACCTTGAGGCAGCTTCCAGCTGCCCTCCTTCTTTGCATGTCATCTACATAAATACTTCGCTTGAGACAAAAGCTTATGCCCACGAACTTGTGCCTACAATTACCTGTACTTCTTCTAATGTTGTGCAAACTATATTGCAGGTTGGCAGCTCTATGATCTTTTATATATAATGTTGAACTCTATTTAGGAACATGTTTTTTTTTAACACAACTTTCTTTTTTACCGGCAGGCTTTTGCTCAGATTCCAGATATGAACATATGGTATGGACCTGATTCCTACATGGGTGCAAATATTGCAAAGTTATTCCAGCAGATGAGTTTGATGAGTGATGAAGAGATTTCTGAAATACATCCAGCACATAATAGGGACTCAATTAGGTCATTGCTTCCTCGCCTGCACTATTATCAGGTAAAAGTTCTTGTTTTGGTCCTCAAAGAACTTAGACATAGGGAGCTTGTTTGAATGGCATACGTTATACCACATATACTTTTGATGCAGCTTGCTGATGGTTCTATCAGTCTAATGCATCCGCGCAAGCTTTCTTTAGTTTATGTCAGTTACTGATTTTTATTATAGCACTCAGAATCCAAAAGCTGTTTTCATTCCTCCAATTATCAAGTCATTTTCTGGTACTATTAGGTGTCCTCATTATGCAGTAGAGCCAAATAGAGGACAAAATGTGGTAATACAAAAAGAAAATTGCATCCAAATGTCAGCTATCGGATCCATATATCCGATAGAAGTTTCTTCCCACTGAGAAATGTGCTTTCAGATGGTTTGTTCCATGACATAATGATCTTCCCTGGTCATTTTTTGTCTCATGTCCTTGAGCAATTGTCCATACTTGCTGTTTCTGTATGCAAATGGGATGTTCACTGTTGATGGCTTTGGATCTTAAAAAGGCTTAGCTGTCCCACGGTTTTGGTACTGTATTTACTACCCTATATTTATGTCAAATGCAACACGTTTTATTGGTTTTATTTCTGAAACACTGTCAAACATAACAAGTTAGCAGCTGCTTTATATCGTCTCTTCGTACATTTGCAAACTTAGGCTTTGTAATTGCTGTATATTGCTGACATTACGGTGTTTTTGGATCAGGATGGAACATGTATTGTACATCACCTTTTCGGGCATGAAGTCGTGGAGAAAATCAATGAAATGTACTGTGATGCATTTTTAACTGCACATCTCGAAGTCCCTGGAGAAATGTTCTCTTTGGCAATGGAAGCAAAGAAAAGAGGAATGGGGGTAGTGGGTTCCACTCAAAATATCTTGGATTTCATAAAACAGAGGGTTCAAGAGGCACTAGATAGAGATGTTGATGAACATCTCCAGTTTGTGTTGGGAACAGAGTCAGGGATGGTGACTTCAATTGTTGCAGCAGTTCGTAATTTGTTAGGTTCTGGAAAGTCCTCTTCTGGAAAAGCAAAAATTAATGTTGAAATTGTCTTTCCAGTTTCATCAGACTCAATGACAAGAACATCAACAAGTTCACCCTCAAGTTTAACATCAGTTAAATTGGCTGAAGTTGTACTACCTGTTATACCTGGAGTTTCTAGTGGGGAGGGGTGTTCTATACATGGTGGCTGTGCATCTTGTCCATACATGAAGGTGAGCGTGTCCTTTCATTTGTTAGATTGTCTGCATAAATTTGACCATGTACACTACCCAACTTGGACTTGACCTGAAATTTGAATGTGTCAACTTCACTGTTGATTTTAATTCCTCTAGGCCAGTGAAGTCGCATATATATTCTCCCATTTCAATTAGATGTGAAATCTACAAATATCCTTTTCGTAGGTGAGGTTGATGTGCAAAAGTCCCAAATTTGTTGCATTGCTAATTTATATATTTTCTTCAACATGGTGCCTCAAGTAGGCTTCTGATGTATGTACTCTGACTGACAGATGAATTCTCTTACATCACTGTTAAAAGTCTGCCACCACCTGCCTGAAGGGAAAAATATTCTTAAGCCATATGAAGCAGAACGATTTAAATTGCAGACCCCTCAAGGAAAATCAATTGCAGATGTTGGGTGTGAGCCGATATTACACATGAGACATTTCCAGGTTAATATATTTTGAGAATGTGAATGCCATTGTACCCTTTTTTTCCTCTAAAATCACAGTGGGCACATGTGAATGAGTTCGATTTGACTTCACTCTTTTGGCAGGCTAAAAAGGAACTACCAAAGAAGCTTGTCGATCAGGTTCTTCATCCATATGACAATGGGAGGTGAATGTCACTAAATTGAGCTCCTTTGACCTTTTATATAAATTGGCAGCAGCAGATCTGTTGGCACGGTTGGCTGCCAGCAGGGGTTTTATAGGAGGAATTCTCCAAATGAAGCATCATGCCATTGCACTGTTTTGCTGTAGAATATTTAGTTTTACACACTTGTTTCTCTCCCCTTCCTCCCATCATTCTTAATTTGATTTTTTACAGTGTAGCTCAGTGATAGGCTTATAGAAAAGAAATGAAAGTGCAATTTCTTCTTTTTCTTCAAACCATTTTTTCACAGTGAAACTGTATAGCTGTTAGTATAGCAACTTGTGCTTTTTCTTCATGAACAAGAAATTTCATACAGGTTGATTCTTTTAGCAATGAATGTTTATAGAACAGAATGACTACTTTTAAATTTCTCTGAAATTAGATGCTTTATACAAATTGTAGGTCGATTGTACAAAATCCATGATGATTGATGAGACGTCGTTTCGCTACCTATTCTATTTTCCCATCAACACAGCATGCAAGTCTTCGAATTTGTTTAAGAATCCATTTGTCCCGAATTTGATAACCCTTTTGGTTCAATTGACTTCATCTCGTTATATTTTACACAAATAACGTGGTACAATTCAATGTGCAAATACGAGACCAATTTGGTAGTTTCATGTTGAGATTGAACGTCACCGATTCGCATTTTTGTCCTCATCTACGCTACAAACAAGTTAGGTATGTAATGCATTACTGAGTTTTCTCTTTTTGTCAACTCAATAATGTTACGTCTCGGTTTCGTTCTCTCACGATACCAGACAACAGCCACGTGTCTGTCGGTGTGGTAATGTCTGTTCCATGTTTCTAACCAACCGTAACCAACTACCTTGACCATTTTTATTCACCATTTACCATTTATGAAACGACGTCGTTCCATTCTGACATTTTGTTCCCTTCCATCTCTTAACCAGTCTAATGAACCGGGGAAATTATTGCGGTCTCGTGTCTCCACAAACGTAGAAGACGGGAACTGCTATAGATAATCACCGTACGTCCATACATCTCTTTCCCTCTGTTCATTTGTCGGTTTTCCTTTTTTCGGCTTGATTCTCTTAAGACTCTTCTCTTCTCCGTTGTCGTTGCATCGTGCGATTCGCAGTTCCATTAATTAACTCGATCTTGTTGTTTATAGAATTTTTATCTTCTGATTTGGAATGTAGTCTTTTTTTTTTGGCCTATGCGTTATATGTAACTAGTTTAATTTTGCTGCCTTTGGGCAGTAGTTGCGCGTAGTTCATCTCGAATAGTGCTTATAATTGTAGCTTATCTTCTATTTTATGGCATTTATTTCTTCTTCATTTTTCCCTTTCTGCTTTAGTTTTATACTTGTAATGTGCGTAATGCAATGTCGGATGTATCAATGAATTGTTGACCTCCAATGTGATCGATTAATTGTAGAAAGAGTCAATGTAATCTGCCTTACCGAACAAATTAATTCAGCTTATCTCTCTTCTCTATTTGAAACGTGCCTACTGTACTTGTTTCTTTCAGCTAATTTAGGAACCTTATTGAATAATCATGCTTCATACTCTCTTTTTAACGCAAAGGTAATATATTGTTGACTTTGCTATGCATATGATACAATCATTCATTATTTTTGTCATAGTTTTTGACTAGGGACTCGTAGCTGTGTTGCAATCTCTTTTTCAGAAGATAGATACGGAGCATTCTGACATTCATTTCACGTTTAAATGTGGATATACACTTTCTACCTCATATAATTTTGCTTTTGTCACAAGATATACATTATTTGCTTTAGAAGGTCGACCCATGAAAAAGTCCATTTGCTTGAGAATTATGCATGATGTCTGTTTAGGGTTGATTTTGACAAGATTATTTGGTTAGGTCTTGAAATGTTCTCAGAAAAAGGATGAAAAGTTAAAAAAAAAATTCATGAAGTAATAAAAAAGAAGGGATTTCTTTTAAAGTAATGTGCAGAATTTTTTCGCTATGGGGAAGCATTGTTGCCTGAGAATATAGTACATTTCATGATTTATTTAGAAAATGCCCAATGAGCTGCTTTGAGCTGCTACGAGAGCAACCAAAAGCACAATGGATGCAGATAGTTGAAGCTTGTGTTGTGATTATTCCTGTTTATGTTGCTTTGGCTTTTGGATTCAGGAAGTTTTACGGGAATGAAATTATTAGTTTATGTAATGCAGTGGCTTGTGATGGAAATTATTCAGATACTAAATGATTATGCTGATATATGTAATAGCTCCTAACATAAGAATTTCCAGGTTGGCTGTATGTTTAGTAGCTGATTTTTTATTGTTGCATCTTGAGCAAACTGTAATAAATATGTTCCACAACCACAACGAAAATCTATCCTTCTGACAATTATCTGATGGTAAATTTTGCAAATAACTATTTCTTATGTTGTTTAGCAGGATAGAGTGCTAGTTATTATGGGCTCTGCTACTGTAGTAGCAAGTGTGCAAGGGAAACAACCTCTTTTCTCCTTTGGGGTCATTTCTGATGTCCAGTATGCTGATATTCCAGATGGTCGCTCATTCATCGGGGTTCCCAGGTACTATCGTCATAGCCTTCTTGTACTGCAAAGGGCAGTTCAAAATTGGAACAACCACCAGAAGCTTAAATTTGCAATCAATTTTGGGGATATTGTTGATGGGTTTTGTCCCAAAGACCAATCTCTGAATGTTGTGAAGAAAATTGTTAATGAATTTGATAAATTTAATGGCCCTGTTTATCACATGATTGGTAATCACTGCCTTTACAATCTTCCCCGTGACAAGCTACTTCCATTACTGAAGATTCCTAGTACTGATAGGCATGCCTACTATGATTTTTCACCAACGCCAGAATATAGATTTGTTGTTCTTGATGGCTATGATATCAGTGCAATTGGTTGGCCGCAAGATCATCCACATACATTGGAGGCATTGAAATTTCTTAGGGAGAAAAACCCAAACACGGAGAAGAACAGTCCAGCAGGACTTTTGGGGCTGGAGAGAAGGTTCCTTATGTTTAATGGAGCTGTTGGGAAAGAACAAATGGAATGGCTAGATTCTATACTTCAGGGTGCAACAAAGTTGAAACAGAAAGTAGTTGTCTGTTGCCATCTGCCCTTAGATCCTGATGCAACATCCCAAGAGGCACTTCTATGGAATTACAATGAAGTTATGGATGTGATACACCGTTACAATTGTGTGAAAGTTTGCCTAGCTGGACATGATCACAAAGGAGGACATTCAATTGATGCTCATGGGATACACCATAGAGTTTTTGAAGCTGCGCTGGAGTGTCCTCCGGGCACAGATGCATTTGGATACATTGATGTTTATGACAATAAGTTATCACTTGTTGGCAGTGACCGAATGCAGAGCACAGACATGTATTTTAGTCCCTAAGTGAACTTCACAGAATAGCAATGGCAAGAATTCTACCACTCATTCTTTTTTAAAACAATGTAGAGTGTACATTAATCTTAACCAGAACTATCAAAAGGAAATTGTTCAGGGCTTTCACGAACTTAATAAACGAAGTGGTTAGTTTGCAAGTGGTAGGGCTGAAGAGTCATTTTACTGGTGTCATTCTTCCTGTAAAAGAGGTAAAAATGTGCTGCTGGTCAAATTGGAACTTGATTAGATTATTATGGCTACTCTGCATTTTTTTTTTTAAAAAGATGCAATACGAGGACTTCTCAAGAGGTTACCCATCTTAGTACTACTCTCATTCAAACACGCTTAATTGCAGAATTTTAATGGAATCTGGTGCATTAGAGCGGGTATAGTCGCACCCATCTTAGTACTGGCTACTCTGCATTTGTTTCCAGTAAGATGTCTTCTGCTTCTATGTCTACTTTGTGTGATTATTTTCTCACTTTGCTAGTGCTTCTGTTTGGTCTTCACATGTGAAGTCCTGGAGTCAAAAATGTAAATTACATTTGTTTTCTGAAGTAATAAAATTATCCCGTTTGCTACACTACGAAACTGACTTTAGGCAACTTGATCTGTCTAAAGCAACTGAAAATCTTATTTATGAACACAACATTAGTTTCTTCAGTTCACGTTTTTGCAACTACTATTGAGTGAATCCCTTGTTTATCACCAGAGAGATCTTCCATAAAATAAAATGCAAATTAAACTTCCACCGAGCCAACGGAGAGTTGTTGATTCTTGTTTTTAAATGTTAAAATTCTTCTCATAATCCCAATTCAATGCATCAGCCAAATGATGAAAATTTTAAACAAGTCTATCGTGGCTCCATGGTTGAGAGCGCTGAAGGTGATCATGGCCATCTTTTTATCCCTCCGAAATCTTAAGTAACGTTATTTGTTAGTTAATTACATTTTATTATCAAGGGTCAATTTCGAATGTGTCCAGATTTTGTCGTCCTCACGCACCTCAACCTCTCTCCCCTCCTTGGCACTCAGAAACCTTTTTTCTATTAAAAGGGGTGGAAGGTGTGTATATTCATTCCTATTCCATTTTAAAAAAATTAAGAATTAAGGTGATCTGAATTCTTCAGCGAAGTCATGTACACATGTAGTTGCAATAAGAAATAATATAGTTGACCAAACCTTTGTCTGCCACATGTAGGGACAAGCTCTGTTCTTTTCACCTTCTTCGGCTAATTAGACTATATTAGAACTGTCCAGTTGCATATGAATAGACTATTACCGAGATCTTTTTCACTAAATTTTAATATACCCACATTGTTAATGTTGATTCACGCCTGTTAGCTGTGGACAAAATTCCTATTTAATTTCCAATCTATTAAGTCAAGAAAATCACAAGATAATGAAACGTTTGCGTTATGGAGTACTCTGTAAGATGCTCAATGGTTTTTGTGTGACGCTAAATCGATAATGACTTCCAATATTATCATGTACTCAACGATGAAAAAAATGTCCGACGTAATCTTATTTTAAGAAAAATCTAGTGTAATACTGGCTGTTGCATACTTTAGTGAATGAACCTAGAGATTTCCTGAGCTGGTAGCCTTTTTCTTTTTAAATGTCAGAGCCTGATCGTCATGCTCATATAAAATCTCGGGTCATTGCATCAGTTACAGCTAAGATGGTTCTTAAAATAATCTGTGCATTGAGAGACATATTTTCATGATCATCCTCATCTACACGCTTCTAACATCTACTTACAAGCAACAAAGTTGACCAAACATTTATATATCCCTTCAAATTTATCAGCAAATATTTTCTTTCACTTTCTTAAGAAAAATTACACAGATAATAACCCCAACATTTCCACTCCCCGTAGGCAGCCCCTTTCCCACTTCCACATAAGTCTGCTTTACCAGTTTACCACAGTCGCATCTCAACCGTCCAATTCAGCAGCTAGACCCACATATAGTCAGTAGGCCTCACATGCCATGGACGGTCCAGACGCAAACAGTAAGGTCCAGTAAACATATAGAACACAAGAGCAAGCACACGTATAACATAAAACAGACAACACTAGACCATGCAGGCTACTGCTAGTACTATTAATCTCTTCACTTTTCTTGGGACCTCTTTGCCTTTCTCTTCTCAAGGAAGAAGAATCCAAACAAGGACACAACAGAGAAAGCACTGAAACAAACCGATGTAATATCTAGTGAGACGTGGCGGCCGGTGATTCGCCTGGACATCAAAGAGGTTAGTTGTCTTCTGGTCATTGGTGCTCTGACCATAAGCTACCTCATGATGATCAGCATTGAAAGCATAGACGCGCTACGAAGTATGTGGCAGTGGGAACGTCACGCTCGATGATCCACTCCAAGGTTTCGAGGCTTTTGTTGTATGGCTTTTCAACTATCTTAAACTGACAAGTCTTGTCTTTGTTGAGATGATCCTCTGTTTTCCTCCACGCGCGGTCTTTTTGGCTGATAGGACCGTAGCATAACAGTCACCTTAACGGTCTTGTAGGCCGAATCAGTACCTGCGGGTAGGCTCTGGTTCACGCCCCACGTAACATGTAACTTTGTCTTCACCAGCTTTCAGAACTGCAATAAATAAGTAATAAAATATTTCAGGAACCCAATTGAAGAAATTTTGATTTCGTTTGAGAAAGAGAGATGGGGTCGCTTACCTTGGCCCTTTTTAGTAGGTGGTAGTGACTTGGAAAGTTTTCTGCAGAGAAGAGAAGAGTATGACTCCATAACATTGTTGCATCAGAAGAGAAAGAAGAAGAGAAGCTAAGAGAAGCCCGCGTGTTGCCATTAACTACTCTGCTTCTTTGAAGTCGTTACTGAGGAAATCGCCGAAAGCTTGGAAAGTAGAAAAGCTGTTGATCCCAAAAGCACTTGCAGTTATGAGAATGGACATATCCTAGGGCTTCCTTTTATATACAAATACAAAACCTAAGTAACACAAAATGTCAACTTGATCGACGTTGCTTAGTGATGTTGGCAGAATAAGTCAATGGCCTAATTCAAACGTACCTGGCGGCACCTTTTAAAGAATTTCAAGAGATGAATAATTAATTAGTGAAGAAGATAAACTATTTTTGACAGACTATTGATATTAATGAAAGAACGTCCCTTCAGGCAAGTTAAAGAGGTGAGGTCATGTACAAAATGCGTTTGGGATTTAGTTGAGTGTAATTGACTTGGTAGTAATTAACGAATCTTGTTTTTAGATACTTGGAAATTTGTGGTAGATAGATAGGGACTTGATTAATTTACTTTTTGTCCCCTAATGGCAGAGAAAGAGCAAGCGAACAAGAAGACCGAATTGAGAGGAGATTTTAGCCGTACAATTGGGAAAAGGGCAAGCGGCCCTCGTGTGAAGAAACGAAATTTTTAATAAGAGTCCACTGTCCAGGCCTTCACAAGTGTCCCCTCTTTATGGCCGCACACTGACTACTGCAATTTCAAAGTAATTAACAAGAGGAGATATATATATAATATATTCATGTTGTTGTAATTTCTATATGGTTTGGTTGTCGTGACATCACGATTAATTTAAATATGATAGATCCGTAATTAATCCGTACATTGAAAATATTGTAATGAAGAATGGGTAGGATGATAAATTAGAGTCGTACATTGAAAATATTTTAATGAAGAATAGGTAGGATGATAAATTAGAGTAATACTAATAGACAGACAGCTCAGAGTCGATAATGCTCTGCAAGCTGCATAGCCAAATCCGGTTCTCTGCCTTTACTTGATTAGAAGTCTGAATAGAGAGAGAGAGAGAGAGAGAGAGAGAGAGAGAGAGAGACAGTGTGTGTGTGTGTGTGTGTGCGTGTGTGCGTGCGTGTGTGTGTGTTATATAACAATGTTGGCCTCGGGTATTGAGGTTACAGAGGCCCAAGTTTAGTAATCACCAAGTATGTATGCTTTAAAAACCAAGGCCCCAATTTTAGTTGTCAGTAACGACTAAGGCCTCTCATATAATAGACAATTCAATTTTATTAAAATGTTCCATTTGTCAATTTCAAATTCATGTTTTAATAATTCTTTTTCTTGAATAAAATCTTATATATGCTTTTCAAATACAAATTTTTATTCTCTACATTATATTTTCTCGTAAAATTTACAAACCAACTTTACATTCTCTTCCTCTTAATTGATTCATTATTTATATTTTTTTACAATAAAAATAAAATCATTCATTTGTAAATCTCAAGAAAATTATGAATATAAAATAATATAAAAAATTTATTTAATATCATTCATAAAAATTTAGATAAAAACTAAATTTTCATGTGAAACAAGCAAGAAAAAAATATTTAAATAAATATACACTTTGATATACAATATTCAAATAATAACTTTACTTAACAATAAATATTCAAAAGTCAAAAATATATTCTCACTTAATGTCTTAAAATTTTTAAGGCCTTTCCTCTAGAGATGTTAATAAAAGAGTGTTTGGAAACACTAATTTTTAATAGAATTTATATATCTTTATTACTAATATTTAATATCTAGTATTTTTATTTCATAATAATTATAATTTGGAAATTATATTAGTTCAATTACAAATATACTTTAATTGAGTGATAATATAAGTAAAAGTACATATGCCTGCCCTAGATAAAATTAAAAAGAAAAGAATAGTAAAAACAGAAACCCAAACGATAAATGACAAAATTTGAATAACAAATTGTTTTTCGCACTAGAAAACGGTTAGTGCTAACGATCCGTGAATATATTATATATGAAATATAGTGAAATTTTTATTTTTTAATCATGTTTTCAAGAAAAATGGAGCACATAGTTATAGACGGCTGCCGGATGCAAAATTAATGGAGGACGCGGGGTTTGTCAATGAACCGAAAAGGAGTTAAGTGTTTGACTGGCTAGACAAACTCAATTAATTAGGCAATTACAGATTTAATCATGATACGTAAATAGCAGTTGCATATACATAGCACTGAGATCAAGTTCAAGAAGCAAGCTTGGATTACAGGAAAAAATATCCCAATGCTCTCTAAAAGAGGAACCGGTCCTCAATCAAACATCGGCATGTGGACTGCGCAATGCTACAACTAGCTCTAGCTGCGTCATTACCTACTACTACCATTTAGCTGTTCCGTTACATATATATTATGCCCTTCGAAATATTTGATTGCATCGATGGATCGAGGACAACTTATTTAGAAGATTTAAACTGCACGCACATTGACAACACTTGCAGTAAAAGACACGGTCGAATGCCGGCCAACATTCTTTTATTGTCTCTTTGTATTCTGACTGATATTATCAATGCTAGCTTATCAATAAACTATGTCATGCTCATTAAGTGATATGATTTCTTTGTTCCTAATTGATTGAAAGTTGGCCAAATTATAAACCGTTTTTCTGCTTTCCCTTTCTTTGTAGCTATATATGGACAGGATATTCAGGATAGATTCATCGACAGAAAGCAAAGGATCCATTACTCTGCAGACAAAAATGGTAGAGCATCGTCGTAAACCCGGAAATAATGTACCAGACCTTACTGATTTCATGAACCGATATGTTCTTTGGGACGGCCGACAAGGACAAGAAAGCTTATAATTTGACTGGGGGTCGTTTGATGGACGAGGAAGCTGGATTTTGATGATAGCACTAGAAGCAACAGCGGCAGGTTAACACAGGAGTGGCTAGAAGAGGCAAAGCGTATGGTGGCCTCGTCTCCTTCTCGATGTGATTCTCCCTCTAGACTTGTTGGGTCCCCAAGGTTTGCAGCCGCCCAGGCAAGGCTCTCTGCATCGTCACTTGATCGAAGAGATCCTCTTTCTAGGTCTGCCAGAAGGTATTGTCGTCGTCAATATTCATGCATAACATATATTGTGAAGTTCATGAGAAATGGTCTTGAAAGAAAATGCATTGTTATATATGTTAAGTACTGTTTTATTATTATAGAAGATGCTTGTACAATTGGGGACTCCGATTTGCATTACTAATGTTTCTACACTGTCAAATAATTCTATCCGAACAGGCACAGGCCAGTGGAGGGATTCAGTGGAGAAATCCTAAATAAATCAAAACATACACGCAACAAATCAGTCTCAACAGACACATCAACAACAACTGCTTCCGCAGACCAATCCCCTGCAGCTGCAGTCCAAAAATGGTTCTCCAACATCCTCACGAAACCAACCGATCCCACATCTACACCTCCTTCTCCTCCTTCCCCACAATCGCTTCCACAGACTCTTTTATACCACCTAGGCACTCAACCCACAGAAGATCCCGATTCCAAACAGACAATCCTGCACCATCAAACTCAGCCTCACTCACAGTCACCGGGAATCCCTGTCCTTTCTCGCCGAACTGTCAGAACAACTCCACCTGCAACAATACCAGACCCAGCAACACAGTCAGTTTCTCCACCCAAAAACCTTATAATTGAGTCCACTCATAGGAGGATCCTTATCATCATCAAAATGTTCTTCACCAGTTGATCCAGCCGCTTTCCCCGCCCAAGAATCTAGTGGAGTCGGCTCAGAAGCTCTCAATATCAAAGTCCACCTGTTACATTGATCAGAATGTTGCACTCAAGAGTGATGCAAATGGAAATGGGTGGTCTCAGGAAGAAGAGAGAAGGCTAGACATTGGCCTTAATGACTTCCTTAAACAACAGAGGATCATGATTGAGAAGATATCACGTGGGGAGATTGATTCCAAGGCCAAGATTGTGCTTCCTGCAGCTTCAAACAGTTGAGTGTAACTATAACCAAGTATGATCAGTTCAAAGACTAATCATAATCTAATTTGTAGTTTTGATTGAATGTTCTGTGTGATGGGAGAATGCAGGTACGAGTTCGATGGTGGCAGCAATATGCTATGCATGGTTGTTGGAAAATAGAATGAGGAAGAAGAAAGGAGAAGGAAATCGAGAGAGGTATGTGATGGCGCCTGTGATGAATGTGAGGAGAGGAAAAATGTGGAATCATTGGCAGGCTGCTTGGCTCTTCCATCATGTTGGCCTTGATGCTACCTCATTGCTCTTTGCTGATGAGGTAATTTTACTACATACGTCAATGTGTTAAATTCTTGTTAATTTCAATTGATGTTAAAAATTTGCCAGAAATAGTGTTATGAGTCTGTTTATATTATTCGGGATGATCAGGTGGATTTAGAGATTTTAATGATGACTGGCAAATTAAGCATTCTTGTGGTTGGGCAAGATGTTCTCAGGACTAATGCCGAGGTTGGTACAACATAATAACAAATATTCTGAAACTGAAGTGTACATTATCTCATGAATTTATTGGAACGTTCAGCAAAAGACAGAAGTTAGCAATGCTCTCTATATATCTCATTTTGCCTTCTGTTGCTCTTACAGGTTAGATCTCGGTGCACCATTCTTACAGATAATTATTGCGAAGACGCTTATGATTTACTTCGAACACCAATATTGAAAAAACTTTTGGTACATTACAGGAGCCATCTTGTAATCAATAATTTTGACATTGTTCAGTTTTCTGACCAATTTTCTCTTCTACAGCTTGCAGGTATCTTATTAGACACCCAGAATTTGGATTCATCTTCTCCATTGTCTATGACAAGAGATGCTGAGGCAGTTCAGTTGCTATTAGTTGGCTTCAGGCCCAAATTACAGAAGAAATTCTTTTTGGTCAATGTATGCCTTTTCTTTTTCCCTTCTTCACACCAGTAGTAAAAAAATGTTTAATTTTTTCATGCTTCATGATTCAACGTATCTCCACTTTTATTTGGTTTTGGTTGTTAGTGATGCAAGATCAGAACGACAGCTCCATTTTGGAAGCTCTGAGGCACAACTATGGGAATCCACCCAATGAGAGTAAGTTACTCACAACTGCATATACTGAAATCTTAGTAGAACCGATGTAGTATTACTTTCTCGTACTATCATTAAAAGGATGATAAAAAATATTCTCGTCAAGCTAACCTTTATTTCAGATGACCCTGTCCTGTTAAAAATTTGATTCACATTCAAACTTTAAACACGGTTCTTACATGTAGTAGTGCTTTTGAAGTGTTCTTGCTTGCTTATAAAGATCGAATACTTTTTTTTTACCCAATGTTTATAGACGGTCAAGGAAACTGGGGCTCAATTGGAGAACAAGGTTTCACAGAGGAAGTCAAATTCCATCTCTCCCCGTGAAATTATCACACAAAATTCACATAAGTACTCCAATGATTCGGGAAGTGCAAAAAGTAATAAAATTTTAACAAATTCAGGTAATGCATTGCTTCTTTATCATTGCTGCCAGCAGATCTTTGTATCAGCCAGTGCTAATCCATGTTCATACGATTTTCTTTCTTTAGCTATCTTCAGTTTGGTTCATGCCTCAAATTTAAGGTTACTAACACCTTTAAACCTTGCAGCTAAGCCTAATTCATCTCCAGCGCAAGCCACTGCAGCACCACCATCTCGAGCAGCTCCTGATACTTCTCATGGAAAAAATAAGTTCTTCCTGGCAAAGTGGTTTGGTTTTGGATCAAAATGAAGCTTGCCATATATTTGTTCATTTTCATTCATGGATCACAGAACATCAACGAAACAACGAATTGACTATCTGAAAAAGTATGCATTTTTCTTATCTAAGATAATTTTTTGTTTATAGAGAATGTTATGAAGCAGGATTTGATCAGCAGTACGAGATGTGTTAATGATGTACTGTTGACAAGTTCATAGTTGCCATCATGATTCTGTTATTATTTTTGTACCAAACAATCAATGTCATTAGAGCTACTAACTTTTAGTAGCATAGTTAACCCCATAGCAAAATACCATATTTGTAGATGTTCTTCTTGACAGTCTTATTTTCGCCACAGAATTGATTTCTCTGCTTGTCTATTAGAAGCAAGAATTGCTTTTTACCAATAACTTGCAAAGGGCACATAGCTCAGCAAACAATACCCATTTTTTGTGGTATTATTTATTACTTTTTATGAAATCTTTTGGACTGGGGCTCAATGATACTCTAATTATTGCACCGACATTAAAAAAAAAAGAGAGAGAAGGGAACTTTCAATATAGCTTTAGATATTTGTTTCCATTATAAATATTGATTTGACTATTGATATGTATATAAAAATATTAGATTGTGAAGAATCCATGATAATAGCAAGGCAATCAAAGATGTTAAACTGACTAAATAACATAAGACTGTATATATGTTCATGTGCAGTGCAGCTACTGATTTCATCACCATCAGAATCAGCTTTACCATGCACATACATCAGCTAGATAAAGACATTCACTAGGACACGAAAAAAATACTGTCAACTAATTCTTCTGTATATAAATATAAGCAAACATACACATATTGGTGGTAGATATAACATTTGAAAAGAAAGCAAGTAGCTCATTTATCTAGACCAGATCAAGAGAGAGAGACGAAGAAGAAATAGGAGAATTTTAAAAAAAAAGAAAGAAAAAAACAGATGGGGAGATGCCTCTAGATGTGTCATTATTGGGCATGTAGGTGATACAATCTGTCTTGTCCAATTATGCCCACTTGTTCAACTCCCCAGCTGTACCTTCCTTCTTCTAATCCCTTCTCTCTTAATTAGGACCCACTTCCTTTCATCAACCCCAATCATCTGTCCCTCTCATAATCCAATCTGCTTCCTCATCAATCCATTCTGGCCCATAGCATGATCACCTTTTTAGCATACCTTATTCCTTAACATAAGGTATGATATGCATTTTCCTATTACATTATTCAACCTTCCAGGCATACAGAAATAAGCAAAACTCTGATGACATACCTGCATTTAGTAGTCCTATTGAACCCGAATTTCCTGTCTGAGAAGACAATGGTGTCGATGTTAACGATGATAACGGTGGTGAGGAAGATGTTGTTGATAGCGAAGAAAGAGATGTAGTTGAATGATATAATTGGTTTAAATATAAACAAAGCATGCCTTAAACCAGGACTAAAAAGCCAGTCATGTACATCCCAATACACTTCTACTCTTGCTTTGTTGACATGAATGGATTCATTACCTCTAAATTTCCATTGAAGATGCTTGACATGAATGACCAAATGCCCATCAATCCTTATCTCCATTTCTGGCTCAACCCCACTTGAAGAATTTCCATTGGCTGTATTCCCACTTCTGTTCTTGCACTCAATTGAGATCTCATGAAGCCTACCTTTCTCATGAAATTTGACTCTTGTAGAGAATTTCTTCTTGCCAAATATGTGTTCTTTTCTTGAAACCAGAACAGGATCAATAAGAGCAGGTCTACACCCAGTTTTCCTATACGCTTCTTTCTTTAGATCACCAAGTAGCAGCGCAACCTCTTCATCGCAAACAACTGCTAACATAATAATCAGAGTTGGGCTCAGTTTCGCCATTGAATTTGGCAGCCTTGAGGTCCCAGTATATATCGACAGCTTTACCATCCACCACAAAGCGCTTGGATCCTTGTTTCCTCCAAAAGTACCATGGCTTCAGCTCAACTTTGCAGGTATATTGGTTAGTCTCCATCTTCTCCTTCAACTGATACTGATAGGCCATGGAGTAGCAAGTTCTTGCACCATGTGATGGTGATCAAACGGCACTGATCAGCAATCTTTGTTCGATAAACTGACATGAAAACACTCTGACCGGACCTGGTTACCGCAGCTGGATCATCAGACAGCTTCTCACTCGATGAAAAACAAGCAGGAATACCAATTTGGTCTTGCATGGTTCTTCAAAAATATTGATAAGTTATAATGAAATAGAAACCGGGCAAACGCCCAAACCTTAAAAGCAAGATGAAGAAACCAACAAGATGAGACGGGAAGAACTGAATTCAGACTGAGAGTAATAGCATAGAGAGAGTGAAAGGGATCTTACTCATCACCAAGATGTATGAATGAATGACAGAAGCTGCCAACCAGAGAGGTGTTATTGGCAGCATTTTATGGAATTAAAAAAGTAATTTCAAACTGGCAAATAGATGGCAGTGAGTGAGAGTGTGTAGAACAACCTCTTTAATAACTCTTTCTCTGACCTGGAACTTTATTTTAATAATTCTTTCTGTTTTTTCACTTTATATCTAATAAAAGTTTAATTGTTGTCAACAAGACAACTTTATTGAATCCGAGGTGGTTTTGCTTCTGCTGTACTTAAAATACGTATTCCCATGCATCGCATGGTTAAAAGCAGAGGGAAGACCAATTTCATCAGATTTGGAGTATAGATTTCCACGTTAATAAGATTTAAATAAGATTACTCCTTGGAAGCATGACAGCGGAATGAGGAGAACACTCCATTAAACCCATCAATTGAAACATATTTGAACATTCTATGAAAAAAGAGTTTAATGGTGGTTGAGGGGTTTAACCTTTTTAACTTTTTACTCCAAAGATGTGGTAGTGCTCGTGTAGGAAAGGAATCTAGGAAGGAAATGGTAGTTGCAGAAAATCCATCTGAGGAATCTATGGTTACAGCTGTAGATCTGGTCTAAATAAACGTCTGCATTTTCATTTTAAGACTAACTAGGAGAGTTTATTTTACTTGGCACCGTCTTCATTAGCAAGAAATAAAAATGATTATAGAATTTAGAGAATAGATTTTGTTTAATCTTGAACAATAATGGTGTTGAGGTGTTTGTCATGATAGCGAATGATTCAAGTGAAGGTGAATTTTGAGAAATTGCAGCAGTAAAGCACAGTACAAAAGTCATTATTCTAAATAATTAAAGATATGGAAGACAGCTAGTTGTTGATAGTAGCAGTTGAAGAGAATAATTAAACACATGACCTACAAAAACAAATATACAAAAAGGAAATCTGATAATAGATTTTGACACCAAACAAACATACATATAACAGCATATTTGGTCTTATCATATCACTAAGTGCAAATGCATGGACTGTCACTGTCCATGTCGACGGCAATTTCACTTCCGAAAGAGCGAATTTGCTAAAGTGGGTGGAGTGTTAGTAAAGATATTCTGAGAAGGGCCTAAACCATTGGACATGGATGGGTCACCGGCCCGTGAATATTTTATATATAACCATAGATGGGGCATTTTGGTCATTGAACAGTCGATCATAAACCTCCCCCCCAAATTCTGGTTTGAGGGTTTCTGATTCGTACGAGGAGAAGGCCTGCCTTTACTGGAAGCGAAGCTCATACAGTATGCAAATCCGTTTCCCGATTTACAAGTTTCTTTTTAGCTTCTAACGTTGTCTGTGGAAACGTACGGAGTATAATTCTTTGCTTGTAAAATGCAGCTTCAATTTTTTGTAAAATGCAGTCTTTTCGTGGGAGCATCCGGTTGATTCAGAGGCATACCTTGACTAGCGCAAATGCTATTTCACTTCCGAATGGAGTGGTTTCGTCCAAATCTATCGGTCATTCATTTGATTCAATGAAGAATTGCCTAGTGCGTTCGCTTCACTTGGTAGCTTCTCGCTCTCAGGTTGGACTTCTTTGCTTATTATTTCTTTTTTTTTTTTGTGTGGGTATATTTTCACTTAATTTAATGCTCATTGAATGAAAAGCATATATTTTTCTTTTAGAGGGCTTGTGTTTCATGAGAAGAACAACGTAGATTGGTAAAATAAGTTTTGGCTCTAGTTTGTCTTGAAATAAACCCATCCGACCTTCCGAAATGAGAGTGTTTTTACCTCCCAAGTGTGCGTTTGAGATTTAGCTTAATAGGTGTTATTAATTTAGTGAGGCTTCTTTTGATCCGTATATGTTTATGAGCAAAAAAAGAAAAATTATGACACTCTTCAAGGTTCTTTAACAGGTAAAATTTGGCTCCCAAACTGAGTCTCTGGCTTCATTGAACTATTATGGTAGAAGTACGTCTGGTTTGAATGAACTGGCGATGCTCGAACCACATATTTCAAATAGGTGCATTACAACTGCTGGAGGTTCTGTTGAATCGCCTTCACAAGCTCCTTCTGCAGCTTTTTCTGATGTGGCTCCCCGCATTAAATTTAAGAGGCTTGATAAAACTGCCAGGAACATAATGCAGGCATGTAGCTATTTGCTGCAAATACTCTTACAAACCTTAGCGCAGATTACGCTTCTCATTACAGTATCTTTGGTATACATTGCAGATTCTGGATAAGGAAGCAGTGGAAGAAGTGAAATCACATAGAGAGATACCTGATATAAAGCCCGGTTATATTGTGCAACTTAAAGTGGTATGATATGTTCCTGTTGCTGAAATATTTCTTATTGGTTTCTGGGGCAAAGGGTGGTCATTTATTGATAGAATGACAGTTAATTTGTTCTGTGATGATCCTTGATGTCTGCAGGAAGTTCCTGAGAATAAGAGACGTGTTTCCATTGTGAAGGGTATTGTTATAGCAAGGCGTAATGCTGGTATAAATACTACATTTAGATTGAGGAGACTTGTAGCAGGGGTTGGAGTCGAATCACTCTTCCCTCTGTAAGTAAAGTTGGATTTTTGTTTGCCTCATATACAATACATGCCCCCCCAATACATGTTTTCTAGCTGCAAAAGAAGTGTCTTCTTCAACACTCTCTCTTGCTTGAAGTTTACTTCTGAATTGCTTGGATACATAATACGTGACACTTCTTGAGTAGTATTATAGGAATTTAGAAGAATCTTACTTACTAAGAATTAAGCAAGGATTTTATGCATATAATTGATCAGAAACTGCTTGAGGAATTGGATATTTCTTAAATTATTGGTAAAATATTCTTAGGAAAAAGGTTTAGAATCTGAAACACAGTCAAGGTCCTCAAGGAGAAAGCCATTACCCACTCATAATAAGCTGTGCTATATTTTCTTATTGGAGGAAATTTAGTGCATTTAATTTGGTAATAACTAAATCTCTAAGTGAATAGGAACTAAAGTGGCTATGCATGGAAACCTGATTTGAATGTTTATGAGGTTTGCTCCATGTGGTTTCTGGCTCTTCCTGTCTGAATTTCCTTGAAGTAAAATACAGTGTGTGTGCACTATGGTGGTATTGAGCCTCCACCCATTCAGTCTGATGAAGCTCAGATTCCAGTCTATGGGTTCATACTTCACAGATTTGAAATGGGATACCTATAATATCCTCATAAATACAGATAAGTACATGCTGACCCAAATTGATGACAGCACTTCATATTAATTAGTATGATGTGACCATGAATACACCGAAAAAAAATATAGTTACCTTCATGTTTATCAGGATAGGAAGCCAAACTCAGTGCAGTATGGAATCGTGTTATCTATGTCTTTTGTGACAGTTGAAATTTCTTCGATAAAGCCTACTAAATTACTTGTCCATCCCATTATTCTAAAGTATTTGGCATTAGTCTTTTATTTTCTATGATAGAACAGGAATTTATTACAAAGAAAATAGATGGTGAAAATGGACAGAGTAATATCATAACATATATTTAGCAGTGGATGGTATAAAAGTTTCTTTGTTAGAATAGAAACTACATGTTGTCTTATCTTTTGCCAGTCTTGCAATATATAGATTGATTTGTCAAGTTCAGGTCATCTTTATGCTCTTTTAGTAAAGTACACATCAGAATAACTACATTCTGTAGTGTGGATGGAATCATTAGTATACTCTTTACTGCTTCAATGTTAAAAGAAGCTGTGTAATGCTCACTGGAAAGGATACTTTTTTCTGAAAATGCAGCTATAACTTGTGGTTTATGCCTACTGCATAAGCAGTTGAAAAGAGCTATTTAGTAGAAATGACATCTATCTTTTTCAGAAAAAAAAAATGTGCCTTTAACTCATATCTGATGCTGAATTGTATGCAAAACTGAATGTGGTTGACAAAGGAAGTCTCAAATTTGTATTTGCTTTCTAGGTATTAATCGCCTATTACAATCGACATTGGTTTTATTTAGTTATAATTCTTGTCTTATGTTTGTGGGTGAGTGTGAGTTGGTCCCAGTTACTAGTGAAAATGTGGAGGTGTGACCTTTCTTATTATATTGCAACATAAAAAGGCTCAATAGTGTCTGGATAATGACCAAATAAGTTTTGTGGTGGATGACAGGTACTCGCCTAATATAAAGGAGATAAAAGTGCTGGACAAGAAGAAAGTGAGGAGGGCGAAGCTTTACTATCTGAGGGACAGGATGAATCCACTTAGAAATAAATAGAAAGTTTTATAATGAGTGGAAGATTTATGAATTCCTTGAGAAGGGAAGGGGTTGTGTTGCATTGGTGAGAAATGTTGAGAACTATTTGTGTTTCCATTTGCCCTGTTTTGCAAATCAAGATATAATCTAGGTTCTTTTGCTGGTTGGGATGGGAAAGTTGAGAGTTCCAAGAATCCAGTAGAATACAGAGCAAGCTGCCACAAAATTGTTGAAACCTTGTTTGTCTACAATTTTGCTATTAACATAAAAGTTCATACTGAAGTATGCAGTGACATGGCTGTTGGCTTCATTAATGCTGCTCATAAAAATTCTTTATTTGCAATGATGGACTATGTATTTGAACATGTGCAGTGTAAAAGAGGGAGCACAGCACATTTCCTCCACCATCATTAAATGATATGACATGTTGCATGTATTTGGTGTTTGGAGCTGACTAACTGTGAACAGATAATGGTTTAGTCTTATATAACTTCTTGGACAAAGGCAATGCTGGAGAAAGAATTTACAGCATATCTTCTCCTCCCTGATTGTCATCTAATTTTTCTGGCGCTAATTTTCTCATATGATAATTGTTGCTATGAAACAAGAAAGTCTTGGACATGTCTAGGAAATTCTTGTGAGGTGTGGCCTGGGGGCTGGCTCTTCTATTGATAAAATATAATACAAATCCATCCTGAATGTGCTCCTGGCATTCCCTGTTATTATTATTGTGATTAGCTTAATTCTTAGTGTGGAAAGTGGGAACGTATGGCCACATCTCTGAAGCCCATTTCAGCTTCTCTTATCTGCTGATCTCTTTACGCAAGTAATGCGACAAAATTATTATGATAATGATCCAAAGTCAACTATACTATATCCTCCTAATAAGGTATTATCTCGTCATTGGTAGATTAGCTGGAAAGCTCCTCATCTCATGATTGCAGATCAGGATTTGCATCCCTTCAGCTACCATCATCAATAGCCCGCAAGCCTTTTTGCCTCAGATTGCAAATTCCCCAGTGCTTCTACCTCTCATCTACTTCAACATCATTTCTATTATATTTCCTTTTTCTGTTACAAGATTACGCATCCTTTTACAAATTCATTCAAATTAATATTAATAAAACTTTACATTCTGATAGTATTACGTTATTTAGAACTAAATTTTTGTAACTTTGGTCCATTTTCCTTCTCTTTTTTTTTTTTTTAGATCGTGTAACACACACAATATGATATTTATATTGAATTTTTTTTATTGACTTGGAGACGTTGAATATTCCCACAAGTAAAACTTTCTTGTACTTTCAACGCATCAAGTAATTGACAAAGCCAAATCAACACTCTACTTGAAATAAACTAATAAATAAATATAATATTATAATATATGTATGTATGTATGTATACCCACTTGAAAATTGAATGGTTGGCGCGAGGATTCCGTTTATCTTCCATGTTGGCCGTCGGCGCCATTGAATAGTTGGCGGCAACAGTAGATTACCTTTTGGGATTGCAATTACAATCACATTCACAAATATTTTAGATTTTAAATTATATAATAAAATAAAATAAATAGACCAATCTGATCTTCTCTCTCGTTTTCTGAAAATTGAATGCCCCCCATTACTTTTATAACGACCTAATTGTCGAGTGATTGCGTGATGCCTACTTCTTGACAAAATTACAATATGTTTGATATTCCAAAGAATTTAATTGCTTTGATTAGTATTGTATGTGTTTATAAGTAGCAAATACATCTACAATTTTAATTTCACGTGTTATAAAACTTTATAAGTTAATTTGAACTAATATAGGTATATTTCTGAAACTTCTAACCATTTAAAATTGAAATTTAACTTGATCTTAAAAATATCTAATTTTAAATCGAATCAATTCAATTGAAATCTTCTTTTACCAACAAAATAAAAAACGATACAATTGTTCTATATTTAACTACCAAAAAAAAAGATAAATAAATAAATAAATAGAAGTCGATCGATTTTAATATAATAAATTAAAAGCAATTTTTTTGTCATTCTTAAACTTATGGCTGACTTCTAAGATCATGAACTTAATCAAATCGAGATCAAATAATAAACAGCAACTAATCACCAACTGGAATTGTGTGTGTGTCTCTCTCTCCACGTTCCCACATGAACGCAAATCTGAACTTCATTGGAATTGCACAGTTGAAAAAGAAAAAGATTTGTGTAAGTGAGCGTGAGCGAGTGATTCAGTCGATGAAGAGTCGGTTTTGCTGATTTTCTCAGCCATTAAACGCTTCACTTTGACGAAACTATTACACATCCATCCATCCATCCATCCATACATTATATAAGCACGCTTCCTTCGCACGTTTCTGCATTTATTCTTCTCTATCTCAACCTTCCCTTTTCCTTAGAATTCATCTCTGCTTTCTCTTCTCTTCTCTTCTTTTTCTCTTTCTTTTTGAGGTAATTACAAAAAGCTTTGATTTTTTTTTTTGGCGGGTGTTAAAAAGAGGAGAATGCCACAGGATTCGACTTCTGAACAAGACCAGGACGATTCTGATGCTGAGTTCGTTGAAGTTGATCCCTCTGGTCGTTACGGTCGGGTCTGTGTTTTCATTTCTTCTCTTATATAATTTCTCATTTTCATCGCTATTTTAATTTTTGTTTCATTTGCTAGTTTTTCGCGCTTTCTTACTGTATGGATTTGATGCCACGATGATTGTATATGTTTGTTACATTACGATTTGGGTTCATTTTTATTAGCACCGTTTTTAATGGGCTGTTCTTATTTTGATGTTTTGATGCAATTTTTGCAGTACAAAGAGGTTTTAGGAAGGGGGGCTTTCAAAAAGGTGTATCCTTTTTCAATGCTTTTGTTTCGGTTTTTGAGTTAACATCGTATCAAACAAGTAGTCTCAGTTTGTATACATGCATATGAAACTTGATAATTGTGTATCCTTGATTAAGTTGTGGGAATTCAGTTATAAAGCATTTGATGAATGGGAAGGAATTGAAGTGGCATGGAATCAGGTTAAGGTGGCAGATCTGTTACGTAATTCTGAGGATTTGGAGCGTCTCTATTCAGAAGTTCATTTGCTTAAAACTTTGAAACACAAGAACATTATCAAATTTTACAACTCATGGGTGGATACAAAAAATGAGCATATCAACTTTATTACTGAGATTTTCACTTCTGGAACATTGCGACAGTAAGTATTACCAGTTCTGTCTGACTATCCTATGTTTAGACTCTCTCGTTTATTTTGCATTTCTTAAGAGCTTCATATTCGAATAATTTGTAGATATCGAAAGAAACATAAACATGTTGATTTAAGGGCGTTGAAGAAGTGGTCTAGGCAAATTCTAGAAGGCCTTTCTTATCTTCACAGTCATGACCCTCCAGTTATTCATCGAGATCTGAAGTGTGACAATATTTTTGTTAATGGGAATCAAGGTGAGGTGAAAATCGGTGATTTGGGATTGGCTGCAATTCTTCGCCAGGCACGTTCAGCTCATAGTGTCATTGGTAAGATCTTTGTTACTTAGTATTTTATTTCATTTTTGGAATGAGATCTCTATTGGTGCCCCAGTTGAATGTAACTGTAATACTTTGATTATAGGTACGCCAGAATTTATGGCACCTGAGTTGTACGAGGAGGAATACAATGAGCTTGTGGACATTTATGCCTTTGGCATGTGTTTGCTGGAGTTGGTGACTTTTGAGTACCCATATGTTGAATGCACTAATGCTGCTCAAATATACAAGAAAGTGACATCAGTAAGTCATTGATGATCCTTGGCTCCCTTGTAATTTTTGTGCCGTTTTCAGCTCATACATTGCACTTGCTTTTGGAGATGTAATTTAAATACCTCACTTTGCAAATGTTACAATCACTGACTTTTAAATACAGACTGTAAGGCTCATCTAGGTTCTCAGCGTTGATGATTTTATCCTGATGATTCGAAATGTAATTATTTCAGGAGTAATTCATGGATTGCATCAATTGTTATGTAGATATTTATGCTGTGTGTGGCTTACTTTATGATGATTAACAGACTTTATTGTCTTTGAATATCTATGTCATAGATTGTCCACCTTGTTGAGATTTTTATTTCTATACAAGTTTACTGATAGGTAATATCCTGAGATTCTGATTATCGAATCTATTGGTGCTAATAGTAAAGAAATCAGTTTTCAGTTATTTCTTTTTAGTATTTGCATTAGACATCAACCATTAATGTTGGTTGAACCACTGCACCGGATATTACTTCAGAAATTTCTGGGACAATCTGAATTCAGTTTTCTCATTAATTTAAGAGGCCATTAGGCTGCTTAGGAATGGCAAAGATTCTTCATTTTGTTCGTACAGACACGTTGACCCATAGATAAACAACAGTAGATCACATTCTCTGTTTACCAGCGTTTCGAGTAAAAGTAAGTTAAGACTGAACTTTTAAAAGCTATTATAGTGCAGGCCAAAATATTTAAGTATGGTTGGTGCTTGTGGCTTCATTGAAGTACTTACAGATGAATCTGCTCTACACTTTTTGCTCTCAATTTCACATTGTTACTCTATGCATCTGTTCCTTGTTTATCTGTTGTTGCATTTTCATTAGAAATATTTATCTTCATTTGAGATAGTTAAACCTATATGCTGTTCTGCAAAGCATAACTCAAATAGAAGCCTGTCAAATTTCCAATTTACTACAATAGTCTAGTTTCTAAGTTAAAGCCAGTTTTTGGTTAGGCATCAAACTGAAAGAATCTTTTCTGTTTAACTGTTTAAAGATACTGTGAGGATCGTTTGTCAAGCGGGACCTCTGTTTATCCCCTGTCAGGATTTGACCAACTTATCAGATAGATACATTCAAGGTCTTAAGTCAGGAATTTCTTATTTGTATTTGTATTTTTATTTTTATTTTTGGCATCAATGGAATTTCTTGTTTATAGAACAATGTTGAAACTGCATCCTTGGAATCTTGTGAAGTTTATAATGGCTCAAGATTGAAATAAATTACAAAAACGTTTTGTGTTGATATCTGAATATGAGTTACCTTTTCATTAATTCCTATCTTTATTTCAGCAATCATTCTTTCACATACCAGTGGCTTGAGGTCATATGCGACTTTAAAGTAGCCTCTTGATTGTCATTGGTCTTTTTCCTTGCTAGGGAATAAAACCAGCATCATTGGCAAAAGTGACAGATCCTGGAGTTAGAGCATTTATAGAAAAATGCATAGCAAAAGTCTCTGAAAGGTTGCCTGCCAAGGAACTTTTGAGGGATCCGTTTCTTCAACCAGAGGAGGAAAATGAGAGTGTTGGCCGTCCTTTGCGAGTCAAAACTCATAATTCAGGTAAATTTAAAGTTTAACAGCTGCTACGAAGCTTCAGGACATTTTATTTCTTGCCTTTACATCTTTTGTTGCTGTTGCAGCTGAGACTTCTGGTCAGGCAAAAATTGATAAAAGTGCTCAGGATTCTTCAGCTGAGACAGGCAGAGACTTTACAGTGCAAGGTCAGAGGAGGGATGTTAACACAATTTTTTTGAAATTACGGATATCAGATCCCACAGGTTCTCTCTTTCTCTCTACCTCCACGTGTGTGTGGGCATTGCAGTTTCTTTGATTCCAACAAGAACATTATTCTTCAACTGAAAGTTTCCATGGTTCAGGTCACTTTCGCAATATCCACTTTCCTTTTGATATTGAGGCAGACACAGCAATTGCTGTTGCTAGTGAAATGGTGGAAGAGTTGGACCTGACAGATCAAGATGTTTCAACCATTGCTGCAATGATTGAGTCAGAGATTAGGTCTCATATTCCAGACTGGGAACCTAGGGATTTTTTTGGAGAGACTCTGCGGGATGAGGTGGGAAGTTTAAGTAGCTGGTCTCCTAAACCCGACAATGAAGCTTCGCCATTGATGAATGAGCTGACTCCTAATTCTGCTAGTCTTCAAATGGAAAGATTGCCATCAGGTCATAGGTACTGGTCTGACTCACCCAAGGGAGCTGGTAAAATGTCTCAAGGCAAGACTGCTACTTCAAACCTGTCACCTCAGGAGCATTCTGTCAACCTTGACAGCTTGACTGAAGACAATGACCAAGCTCTTGATAGTGGCAGAGATGTTGACAGTCCAAATGGCGTTGCTTCCCTTGAACCTGTGTCTGGCAATACTGACAATACCATAGAAAAAGAACATAGAGGAGTCAGTGATTTGCAATTTGGAGACAGAAATAGTGCAGTTCTTGATCTACATGGTGATAATGCAGCACATAAGTCTCAGGAGGAATGTCAGATATTGATGAATACTGAATCAAAGGATGTCAAAAAAGTTGTGGAGGAATTTGAGTGTCTGTTGGTGGAGCAGCAAAAGGAGGTAAATGAGTTAAAGAGGAAGCATGGGTTATCGATATCAGACTTTCTGAAGGAACTCGCTCCAGAAATCTGTCAAAAAGTTGTAGGTATGTATAAGCTGAAGATTCCTGAATATGATGCATTGTAAGACTCATTACTAGGTATCAAATCTTCTTAAAGCAAATCTGCAACAGGGAAATAATGGTAATCTTAGACATCTTATACATGGGCAGAAGGTATTCCTTAAGCTCAAAGGTTTTTGCATACCATTGTTCATGTTGAGAAGCACGAGTTGAATAGTAGTGTGGTGCAATGCAACAAGTCTTAAGAAAGATGCTTAGTATGATCTTCATATTAGTTGATGCTGAAACTTGAGAGATAAACCAGCAAAATTAGCCCAATAGAAATGATTGGTGAAGAAACCCAATGTCGCTTTGAGAGTTGGCTCGTGATATTCCAAAGCACAAATGAAGTAATACTAATCTTTTTTCCACAAATACATGATGCTGCTTGCGAGATGCAACATTGCTCTGATAAATATTTTTGTAGAGTAGATACCTAAGAATAATCTGTCCGGTGAGTTATATGTTCTTCTTTGTCTCCTTGTAGTCTGATATTTGTCCTGAAAATTTTATGGTTTGTATACTTGTACATATGGCTTACAATTACACACGAAGTCTAGCTGTTTCAAAAATGTTGAAATGAGAATGTGTTTCAATCTTTTGTTGAATTGTTTCTGTCGTTAAAAAAGTGAAATGGGATTATTGTTTGTATTGTTTGCTTCATATCTCCCGGTAAAATACGTGTATAATGTATAAGACTCTTACCAAATTAAAATAATATGAAACAGTGTCTTTATATGATTTTTCATGAGCAGTCAATTATTTGATCTTTTTAATTTCTTTTATTGATACCCGTGTAAAAGACGTTCTTGTTTTTGCTTTAGCCTTATTCAAGGAGAGGAGTACAACAGCCAACAGCCACGATATTTGATATGAAACTAGAAAGTTGGAAACTAAAATGTGGAAATTATATTCATGGAGATTTAACACACAATGAGAATGTTACTATTAGATAATAATTTTCTAAAGGATAGTATTCAGAAGCATTTGAATCATTAGGAAGTTCTATGGTGGATTTCAAGACCAAGAACCAGAGAACTTAAATCAAACACGCGGCACAATCTGAGGCTGATTTTGTGGGCTACGACAATGAAAACCCAACCCATTTCACCATCATTTCTGTACTCGGCTGCTTGCCAATCGCCATGAGCCATAATTCTTATGCAACTCATAACCTTCAGATTACGAGCCTCAAATTGAAACAACTTAAATAAATAATAGCAGCCCCATATGAGGTTGTCAAGGTCACATAAAATCTCTATGCTATAATCCTAGTGTATCCTATTCATTGTGTTGTAATACATAGAAAACTCATATCAATCACTGTCACCGACGGTAAAACCTCCAATAGCTTGGTCCAAAACACAGTACTGTACTGAGACTGAGTAACTCACAAATTCCTTTGTTATGTTAATGCCGGGACACGTGTCAACAGATAGAGTGGCGTTGCATAGACTTTCCATGAGACCCAAAGTAAAGGTTATGAGGCAGAAGTGGAAGTGGAAGTGGATAGAAACTCATTTGAGGCCCTCTTTTGTCTTGCCAGAAGTAATAGATAACACACCAAATCCTCGTTCTCTTCCATTTTCCTTCTATTCCCAAACCCAAACCCTCAATTCCTCTTCTTCTCTTTTCTCTCTACATTCTCTCTCTTTATTCAAACAATAATGGCAATTTCAGCCTCAGCAGCAGCCACAGTTGCCTCCACGTCCCCAAAACTCACACACCCATATGCTTCTCCATCAAACTCTCTACCCACAAACACCACTTTCCGTACTAAATTAACACCAGCCCTCCTCTCCTCTTCCTTCCTTTCCTCCTTCGCTACTACCTCCAACGCCGCCGTTGCTACCACCACTACCCCCCGCCGTTCCTTCATTGTGCGCGCCGCTCGTGGAAAATTCGAGCGCAAGAAGCCCCATGTCAACATCGGAACCATCGGCCATGTCGACCATGGAAAGACTACTCTCACCGCCGCCTTGACCATGGCTTTAGCCTCTATGGGAGGCAGTGCACCGAAGAAATATGACGAGATTGACGCCGCCCCTGAAGAAAGAGCACGTGGTATCACTATCAACACAGCTACAGTCGAGTACGAGACTGAGAACCGACACTACGCTCACGTGGATTGCCCTGGACACGCTGATTACGTTAAGAATATGATTACTGGTGCTGCCCAGATGGACGGTGCCATTTTGGTGGTGTCTGGTGCTGATGGTCCAATGCCGCAAACTAAAGAACATATTTTGCTGGCTAAGCAAGTGGGTGTGCCTAACATGGTCGTGTTTTTGAATAAACAGGACCAGGTTGATGATGAGGAGCTTTTGCAGCTTGTGGAGTTGGAGGTTCGTGAGTTACTTTCTTCTTATGAATTTCCTGGTGATGATGTGCCTATTATTTCTGGTTCTGCACTTTTAGCTTTAGAGGCTTTGATGGCTAATCCTGCTATAAAGAGAGGAGAGAATCAATGGGTTGATAAGATTTATGAACTTATGGATTCTGTTGATAGTTATATTCCTATCCCTCAAAGACAAACTGATTTACCTTTTTTGTTAGCTGTTGAAGATGTGTTTTCAATCACTGGTCGTGGTACTGTGGCCACTGGCCGTGTTGAGAGAGGTAGAATTAAGGTTGGAGAGACAGTTGATCTTGTGGGATTGAAGGAAACAAGGAACACCACTGTAACTGGTGTTGAAATGTTTCAAAAGATTCTCGATGAGGCAATGGCTGGTGATAATGTGGGTTTGTTGCTTAGAGGTGTCCAAAAGGCTGATATCCAGAGAGGGATGGTGTTGGCTAAGCCGGGAACAATTACTCCGCATACTAAGTTCCTTGCCATTGTGTATGTGTTGAAGAAGGAAGAGGGTGGTAGGCACTCACCCTTTTTCGCAGGTTATAGGCCTCAATTTTACATGAGGACTACTGATGTAACCGGAAGGGTTTCATCTATTATGAACGATAAGGATGAGGAGTCCAAGATGGTTATGCCTGGTGACCGTGTGAAGATGGTGGTGGAGCTTATTATGCCTGTGGCTTGTGAGCAAGGAATGAGATTTGCTATCAGAGAAGGAGGGAAGACTGTTGGAGCAGGTGTGATTCAGTCTATCATTGAGTAATACTGAAAAGCTGTGGCATGGGCTGAAATGAACTTTGCTTTTCAAGTGGTGTTAAACTTTACATTCTCAACTTTATGCAATTAGTTTCACCATTGTAGGAGCTTCTTGAATCCAATGTCATATAATTTGCAGTTTTGTTCTTATTTTGCATTGAACTCATATCTACTCTAGTTGGATAATGTTCATGTGGTAATTCATTGTGACTATATTTCTTCTGTTGCTCCTGTGGCCAAGATTTCTAGTTAAGAAATTAAAAATTCTGATCCTTCTGGGGGTAGCTGACCTGTGTATGTCCTGTTAAGTATCTTGTTATTGTTTTTCAGCCTATGGTCAGTTTAACCTTAGGTTAACTGCTGCACAATCTTGACTCTGGAATTTTATATGCTGTTGATGGATTTTATAACATACTTGCTTCTATCATTTTGCTCTCCCCTTGACATCATATTGAATATGCTATAGACAAAGTACATTCTCGATCTCTAAACCTTCAGATGCCATTATAGTATAACTCTATATTCATCAATTCTCTTGGTTTTGCTTCTATCATTTTGCTTGATTCTCCTAATCTTCGTATCATGCCTCTGTAAAGGGCCATTTTATCTAGTTGCCTTCTTCTTGTCTTTTTCTCTTTGTGCTTCGTTCATCCTTCCCTGCTAAATGCGCTAAGCAATTAACATCATATCCCATTTCCCCAGGTCACTGTCACCGAAAAAGTATTCGCACCATAACTTCAATAAATAAAGCCTTCTTGGGAAACAGGAGATAGGCAGATAGCACTCATAATATATGGCAAATGAAAATTCTAAACATACTTCCAACTTACTTTCTTCGAAATGTTTAGAGGATTTGTATATAGATCGACCTTCAACTTCTTAAGCGCATGCCACATCTATTGTCGAATCTTTTGAAGAAATAGACACTTGTGGAGGTACTTAAATTTAATTTTGAAGTCCAATAGTTAAATATGTTTTATAAACATTTGTTTTTAACTCGACAATCCATTGCCCGTTCATTTATACTCAATGGTTAGTATATTCTACAATAATTATGAATGAATGAACAGATACATGATTTCAATCTTACATGGATCTTTAATTGTGAACATTTATCTTGCGAGCGGCTGCAGATAAGAGTTCATTATGAGAATGTGATTGGATAATTGCGGCTGCATACACCGAATATTTTTAAATAAAATTAGAATTTGTCTTATAGTCCAATTTGAAGAACGCAAGTACATGGGCAAAGTACAAACATAAATACACTTACGCATTTCTATTGTTGGTGGGACTTATAAATGTATGTCGAATGCAATATGGAGAGTGCAACACGCTATACATCACAGGTTATGACAAATGTTATTTATCCATGTCGCCCAATGTTTATTGCATAAGCATAACAGGCAGAAAAATCTGGAGAAAAAGTAAGATCATAAATAACTGAGGAAATTTAGCTAAGTAAGATCATAAATAACGAGGTAATTTAGCTAGCTTTTAGATAAGGGAAGTTTGTTTTTACACTATAAAATGAGGCCTTTTACAAGCTATAAGCATACAGCCCACAGCATTAACATTGCCTAACGTTCGTAGGCGGCCCTACCCAGGAACAACCTGCTAGAACGCTTCACGTAGATATCTTTCACTCCCTACACTCATGCACCAGAAGTAAAAACTTAGCCTCTATTGATACACCGCCACTGGTGAGAGGCGACCAAAAAGCCACGCAGTTTTGCATCTTCTGCAAAACCCTGAGATCCACAGACATCAGGAAGACCTAGAAGATAGTTGACATGATCAGCTGTTGAGCAAATGCTGCTCTCTGCCTTTTCTCTTCAATGTTCTCTTCATGACTATAATCTTGCGAAGTTGGCTCCATACTGCACAAGACGAATGCAATCAGTCAATTGCAAGGTAGCATCATTGAATGACCCTCATCAGTATTATTCCAAAATTGTTCTTTTGTATATTTGGCTAGCAGAATAATATGAGGAATTTGACAAAAAATGACAAGATCAGTATCAGGATACACCTGATTCATACAAGTATATAGCTCAAGTAATGGACTGATGGAGCAACAAGAAAAACGCAACCATCTGTGGCACATACATAAAAACCAGAAAACAGGAAATCTCATGCAACATGTGGCTAAGATTCAGATAATTTGATTGGAAGTGAAGAGATGATGTCTTTATTTGCATCAAAATTGGAACAAAGATATATAACATTCAGACCAGCACAATTCCTAGAGAACTGTCTCACAGACCAAAAGAATCAAGAGCTGAGAATATGCTAGAAGAGCAAGTGCCCATTGCAGATAGCCAAGTAACAAAAACAGCTGCAGTATTCCTCAGTTCCAGAGGCAGGAGCAGCTTCCAAAATATGGCAACAAAAGCATCAAGCAAAAAGGTTAGAATAATCTAAAAGTTAAAAATTATGGCAGTATTGTATTCCATAGAAGAATGATCCCAGAACACTATAGGCACAGAGAGAGACAGTACGAAATTCTTGTTTCTGGATAGGAGTTTAGCATAAATAAATTCCTATGAGCAAGATATTGACAAACACAAATTCAGTTTTGACATTTGTTTTACTTAAAGCTGGAATTTTCTTCAGTTAGCAACATGAAGATAGACTGTGACCACCCAGTATATATATTCAAAAGAAGAACGATACCTTTTCAAATCAGAAGCGACAGAGACCTCGTTGGAACAATCATCTTTCTGAATACCTTTAGTTTCTGAAATAGGTGCACGGCAGAGAAATGGTGATAGGAGCGGATCAGGGATACATTCCTGTGCATTTCCTTTGCCAGTCGTTGAAGAGCCAAGAAATGAGCTCAATTCCTTGCCAAGCATTGCTGAACCACCATTCCAGAAGCCAGATTTTAGGGATTTTTTCCTGCGCTGCAAAGCATAAAGGTATTCCTATCCTTGTAACTCAGAGTACATGAATTTGTAAAACAGGTCATATGTACACTAAATTATAGGAAATGAAGACCCAAAACCGGTGAACAATACCTTTAACGAACTTGCATGCTGCACTATGAAATGTTCAACAGCATCTTTTCCTAGATTTGCTGCACACAGTGGACAAACCTGAAACAACAATGAAAGCAGCCATCAAGTTCAATTCAAATTCCAATTCCAATAGAAGACCTGACTAATTGCATGCAGTGTTGCTGGACATACAATAATGTCTTTACATCGTCTGCTGTTGATAACATATGATTCTTGATTCCTATTTTCTTAACCTAATGATGCAATAGCCTGATATTTCATATTTACCACGAGCAACCTCAAGGAATCAAAGAAGACACTTCAGACTTGCATTATTAAGCAACTTATGATTGTCAAGATAAAATTACTATAAATATAGCTAATGTGTATAATAAGAGTTGCACATAAGGAAAAGCACATACTGCATTTTTCAAGTCAAAGAAGTGTTCTTCCTGCAAATGGCTACAGATCAGGTGAAGTTCAATGTCAAGATAGCAGAAGGGGCATGGAAAGCAAGCTTTTATATCATCATCTCCTTCAGACTCGTCCATTATCAAATGATTATCTGCTTGAAATATAAACCAATAAGAAAATATTGTTTAACAATAAAGCAGCAATAAGTGACCATTACCCACATAACTGTGTATCGTAATTTGCAGAAAAGAAATAGAATAATGTGGCAGGTACAAGAGAACATTGAGGGATCAACCACATTGAAATATCTTAGATAGTATCGTAGCTAAGAAGACAGTAAGAAAAAGTTCTTGTCTCTAATACAGGGCTAACTCTTCCTAAAGAGTTTATAGAACGAGATCCCATCCTATCCTGGAATATGGTTGGTTAGCAACAAACTACTGAACAGAACACCGTTTAATGCCTATAATAAACAGTATTTGAAAAGCTAAAATCTCTTGCTGCAACAACTAGAACAAAAAACCTGATTGTCAAGTGCAAACAACACCATAAAGACTAAAATTTGGCATCTTCCAGCAACCACTAAACCCCATTACCATCCTTAATACATCTACCATACTCTCTTGAAACATCTATCTACAAAACACATTTTCTAGACACATCCAACTCTCACCTTCATATTCCTCATCATCAGAATCTGATTCACTGTCTCCATCTCCATAAATATAATTCTCCTTACAAACAACTGGAGCCAATGATATTTTTTCCTCCAATATCGTCAATTTGATGGCCTTTAGCTTATCTAAAGACTTATCAACCTCATGCAACATATTGTTGAGTCGTTTCTTCTTATCATATTCGGCATCCGGCACATATACTGGCATTGTTAATCACTTTTTAGCGCTTTTTAGCGAATGATTATGATTATCCTCACAGAATTTAATTTTCTTCTTCTCCGTTATAACTCAAATTGTCTTGGCAAGAATTTATATACTCTCTCAACCCTAATCTCTCAATTAATAAAGCATATAATAATTGAAAATCTTCTAAGATTTTGTGGGGCTAATTACAAGATTCTCTAATATCAGCAGAGTTGCCTATTAATTAGAGTTCTATCCTAAACAAAACTCTTCAAGTGAACTCTAAAATTAAATCTTGCTTCATAAAGATTAAAAATAATAAAATAATTATATATTAAAAAACACAAAAGCATATATATATACAAATAAAAATTAAATAAAAACTTATGACGATTTCTATGAACAAATGAATCCACCGGTGTCAAAAAGTCAAAATGACAAGACCATTCTAGTATCACTATACAACATGGTACAACCTCTCTCTTTAAACCTTAAACACATCATCGAAGCATAACTCATTTAAAACTTCTGAACCAGGTCTCATATGAACAGAAACCACTTCCAAACAACCACCAAAACCAGGCAAAGATAAGAACTTTCAAACACTTTCCAAAAACAACAGAGTAAACATAAAGAAAGAACAGAACCCGAAAACAAAAAACGGTGGTAGAAGAAAATAAGTACCGAAATTGAGACGAGAAGTTTGGAAAGCAGGGAAGTGCTTAGCAGAGTGGACTCTGGAGGACCAGGAGTCAATGTCCATGATGATGTCGGCTTCCCGGAGTGAACGTCGGATTACGGCGTCACAATCAGGAGCTGAAGGTGATAATTCGATGGACAGTAGAGAAATGCAGTTGGTTCTGCGGTGTTATTGTGGAAAGCTTCACCCTTTACATTGATCTGATATATCAGGAAAAAAAAGCTTTTCTAACACACAAAAGCTACTTCGTGGATGACTGACACGTGGAATTTTGGTAATAAAAATAATAATAATAATTATTATTATTATTATATCACTTGTCGTCTATCATCTTATTTTTATAAAACTTCACATGTAATGTCAGGAAGAATGACACCATTATTCTTTTATTATTTTTTAATCTTTAATTATTGCTTTGGTTTTGTTTGTTTCCTTTTTTGATTTATGGAAATATATTTCGTGATTAGGTAAGTAAGGTGTGTGTATTCTACGACTACGAGGCATTATTTTATGATTAAATTAGAAAGATGCATATATTTCGTGATTAGTTAAAAGGTTTCGGGATAGTGAGTCAAGTAATTATCATTAGGAAGGATTTTCTTTGGTCAATTTATCGTGGCCTAACAAGTGTAGTACAATTAAGTGAACAATAAAAAAATGTTTCAAAGACAGAAACGACACACGTTTAGACAAAAAGTTGCTTTAATGCGAAGAATGGAATATGAATATGAAGTAGGGACCGTGCGTTACACCTAAAGAAGAGGGTTAACTACAAAACTTTTATTATAAGATTATATTACATTATACTATATATATATTATATGTGATGGAGATATTTTTTTTTTCCATTAAACAAATAGCACTGAAAGATTTGATCCATCGTGGCTTAATTTAAAAAATATCAGTAACATTAACACCATTACATTCAAATCATGTGTTTTTCAGTCGATTTCAGTGTATCATATCATGCAAGTAAAGGCAGTTTCTCTCTTCGGGCTTTCAGCTTCAACGATTTTTCAGAAGATTTTCAGGCCATTGAAAACAAATTGGTCGCCGTCGTGAATTAAAATTAAAGAATTTTTCATTTTTCATTTTTTTTTGTTTTTTGTTTTTTCAAATAAATGAATATACATATGCAAATTACAGTTCTGATTTATGTTAAAAAAATAAATAAATGGGTTCAGCAGAAAATTCTTAAGAGTTTAAAATTAGAGGATGATAAGTTTATACTCATTAGTTACCTAAATTCGAGGTAATTTCAAAGCGAGAAAAAAAATTTCAACCATTTGAGATAATTGATGTGAACATTCGAGATAATCACGTTTTTCAATATCACAATAATTAATATTTTCCTTATTAATTATTAATTTTCAAGTTTAAAAACTCACTGCTTAATAAATTTCTTGATCTAGAAGTCTTATACATATAGGCTTGTTAAATGAGATGGTAACCTAAGTCTAATAAAACGTGGACATATATATAATTTAATTTGATTTTGATTCTATGAGCTCAACACTTGAGTGTTCTAAAGTCAGTTGAATACGGAGAATGAAGATTTTAGTTCAAAATGTTGACTTTACCACCATATTGATTAAACTACTCGACTATATATTAAATAAAAGAAATCTCTGTAGCTAGCCTACTTCCAAAATTAAACCGAAATTAAGAAATTGGACTGGTAAGGCTACCATAATTAATTAATGTAATATTCAATATATGTTAAAGTTTAAAGTTAGTAAGCAAATTAAGTTTCAGTCTACCACTGCGACCTCTGTGATCTAGTTTTATGAGTAAATGAAATCTAGGGTAACAAATTGATGACAACAAATAAGTCCCGTCCCATCTGTCATAATTTTGATTGAACGGATCTCCTGTATAATGCTCTCTGCAGATATGGAAATCGAATCATCACCGCTAACCCTACGAGAATTGTGCCCAATATCTATATATATGTATAGCAGCTTTTATTTGATGGTTATGAAATGATTAAAAAAGGAATGAAGAGAGTGATGATTACATTCAACAATTAAAGGCTTTATTAGGTTTCTAACATATACAAGAGATCTCATAGCTGGATAGACCTGCCCAAGAATCTCTAGGCACATCACAGACCACCTGTTAGTCAACCTTAACTTTTCATCATCAACATATAAAAAGGAGATGGACGAGTACTGGTTCATCATCACGGTGGAATTTCTGCCATCAATCAATGCTCAATGCTAGCTAGGATTTTATATTTCAATCTGCGCTGTTAGTTTTGAAGGTAACTTCTTGAAAGTGGGACAAAGTTAAAAGAGATAAAAAGTAATCCACGACATCAATAAACAAGAAGAAGCAAATACTATCTCTCTAACAGTAGATAGCATAAAGTGGATTGCCTTTAGTTTCATGATCGGCAAAGTGTGTGAAAAATGAAGCCAATACTGATGTGACGATGTCCCTGCCTCGATCTCCATCCCAAAAAATGAAGCAGCAATTTATATCCAGTTGCACATCTCTCAAGCTTTTAATTATCCAACTCCAGTTGACGAACACCAACAAATTAATTTATCAAGAATAGAGTAGTTTGAGTAGACGAGTGCTCGATTCATGATCAGTCTCTGGTATTGTAAGGAAGATGAGAGTGAAAGAGAAAAATTAAACATAAAATTAAATACACTATAACATGAATGAGAATTTTATTGCATCAATTGCAAGCAGCATGCAGTTGCACGCATTACTTACATTACATATATAGTTTACACTTACACATCTTTTTCATGAATACTACTGATACTGATACACATCAACAGAACACCACCTTTCACTGAGATCTGACTCCTTATTTCTGCCATATTACACGAACACTCCTGCAATCAATTGGAGATGAAATCCTAGTGAACCTTAAAGAAGTTCAGTAATTAAAAACAGATCGCAACACACACCATATGTTGCAGACAGAAAACCTTTTAAAACTTAAAAAATAAATCTCTCAATAACTACAGTAACTAATTATCGGACCAGCAGGCTTGATTCCCCTTGCATGGATATGCATGCATGATTACCATTTCATGCATAAGCCTTGCCTTGAAAGGACATCTTTGCTTCATATGTATATAATCAAGTGGCAGCTAGAAAGGCCGCCCATCTCATGAAACTGAGGGGGAACCCTAAGCTGCCTCTTCGAAGCACTAAACTAAACCGAAACATCGGTGCCGCCAAAAAGTTGAACGTCGCAACCATGGTGTCGAGAAGATCGAAGGAATCTAGATGCAGCAAATTATTTCAGCGAGTCAGGGAAGACGAGAGAAGAGAGAGAGAGAGAGACTTACAGACACACACAACACTCTTACATATCAAGCAAAGATAGAAAATATATAGAAACGAAGATATATATGTACAGGCAAATTAAGCATTAGAAAAATGAAAGAAAGAAATAGGAAGTCTAGCTTTATGAAGAGGCAGCTGTAATATTGTGGTGCACGCATACTGTAGAGAGGCTCTAATCTTATATTCCCGCATGCACGTTTCTCTTTTAATGTGCAGGCACGTTTCCGCAAGGAAAAAGAAAGGCAAAGAAAAAGAGAGACAATGGGGTGTGGCATTGCATTTTTTGAAGGCAAAGCATGGTGTCCCAAAGCTGGGACTCTTTTAAAAGGCCTTGGCCTAGCTAAAGGGACCTTTATTTGCAAGTGAAAGCGTCCTTTTGTATCGTGGTGTTTGAAAATTTTGGCTCTTCATCAGCCCTCTTTTGTTTTTGGTGGGTTGTGTCAAAAAGGATTATAATTTTATGGTAATGCTTTTGCTTATGTTGATATGTCTTTGTGGGGCTACTTTTTCTTTTTGCAACTTTAGAGATCCCATGTCTTGGTGATCCAAGTTCTCACCCACTCTGATATAATATAGATGCCATGGGTATATGTTACGAGGGGGACAATGATGCTACCCACATGGACAAAAGTCAATTCTCTGCTTTCATATGATTGTAAGTTCGGATGTTGATATATACTTAATTAATCATACCCTATTAACGAATTAATAATTATGTTTTAACTATTTTATAAGATTATTTCTCTTGTGATTAACTATATAATATGTGGCAACTCGTTCTATTAATTCGTAGATGCCAGTATCATTCTATTAACAGGAAAAAGAAGAAGAAAAAAAAAAGTGTGTTACATCTTGTACTAACATATATACTACTATTCCTTTTTTTTTCCGGGGAAAGGAGAGTCAAGATGGTTGATATGATCCCAAATCTTTGAAGAATATTAAATAAATGAACTAATATAAAGGGGAATTAATACATACCTTTCATAAAGATTAAAAAATTTACATTTAAATAAAAAATTTGAAGAAATTCACATTTACCTCTCCTAAACTGTTAGTTGACCGATAAAAGATCGTTAAGATTAAAAATATTTTAAATATTTTATTAATTTAATTATTATTCAATTTATTAAATAATTAATTCTTACAAAATATTATATTATTGTTCATTAATCATTTAAGATTTTAAGTTATAAGGGTGAAATTTTAAAATAAATTATGAAAAATTATATAAGATATATGTAAATAAAAAAATAATTATTATTACATTAATTTATAAGTAGAATTTATATATTTAATATTATTATTTATCACAATCATAATTTTTTTAAGTTAATAATAATTTTAAAATTATACTTATTTCATTTGTATGTGTATTCAGTTAACAAAAAATAATATAAAATATAATTTAATTAAATGAGTATATGAATATACTAAATTTATTTTACAAAGATTCTAAATATCAATTCTAAATTCAGAATTTTTTTACAATTATAAAAAATAAATTAATTCATGTTATGTAAAATGGTATTATTATATGAACAATAATATAATATTTTATAAAAATTAATTATGCAATAAGTTAAAAATGATAATGTCTAAAAATATTCTTAATTTTAACGATTTTTTAACGGTTAACTAATGATCCAGGAGAAATAAGTGTAGGTTTCTTCAAACTTTTTATTTAAGTGTAGGTTTCTTAAATTCCAGGAGAGTTATGTATTAATTCTCTTTAATATTAATATTAATACTAGGTTGTTTTATTTTAAGAAAAAAAAAATAATACTTATCCTAAAGGTTGGATCTCAAGGTCTCGATCATCAATCAGCTTCGAACTAGAGGACCATTAACAGATTCTTTCAATCAAACGGCCAACGTTGAACTTGCATATCAAATATGGTGATTTAGTATGTTGCGTAAATTCTACAAAACCGTAATTAAACGCATGGAAAAACACAGGGCCGGGCCACTGCGACCTAAATATTAGCGACACGTGTGCCGGAAAATGCAGCGGTACACACTGCATCGCAGGCAGGCAGGCACGTTAGAAAAGGAAAAGTGGGGTCGGGTGAACTTTTTAACGGACGAAACTTCGCGTGGAAGACAATCAAAGTGGGACCTTTTAGGTCAAGTGGAGCTCAGCTAACCGAGCAGTTTGTCTTCGTACCGTACCAACAATTGCAGTGTAAATGAGAATTGAAACTAAAATCTGACTTGGCACTTAATCATTAGAGATGAGAATTGCCCGAAAATTAGTCAAGCCCTTTCGCTTTACAGTGTTTGGTTTTGCCGTTCAAGTGACAACAAGTCTACCGGAACTGTGCCTAAATTGAAGAGAATCTTTGACTCTAGTTTTTTAGATTTTACAAAATCATTTCTAGATTATATAATATAGTACATTTATGATCATGTTATACGATAATTTAACAAGATTTTCTTATATTTATATATTTTTTAAAATTAATAAAATAAATATGATAATGAAAAATTTTAAAATACTTAACATAATAATATTATATTAAATAATTGAGTGTGACCATTTCTCAGAAATTTTATAAAATTTCTTTTCTTTATTTAATCGAATAAAACATTTTTTATGATTAATTCTTACTTTATTCATAATTATTTTTCTTATCAATTTAACTATTCTAAATTCATAGAAAAACATAAGATATAATTATTTAATTTCAGAATTGAAAAAATAAAGATTTATAATAAGTAAAAGTTAAAAATTAATAATTTTTTTATAAATTATAATTATATTGCACAATTAATAAATTATAATGTATCGTATAGTTCTGATACTAAAATAGGAGAGGGAAGACACGTTTCTGATAAATAAGATATTTTGTCATACGGCTGCATTATCTGTCGCGACTTACAACAAGTAAACTCTTATCTTTATCAGAGGAAACATTTTAAGTTCGCAATATTATGATAACAAAAGCCTGAAAATTAATTGCACAAATTTGTTTCTTCGTGTAAAATAAATATATTAAAAAGAATTTGTTTTGTTAGAGATTTATGTTAGAGAAAGAAGAGAAGAGGAATTTAAGCTGGCATGATAAGTTTGAGAGGATTTTCACACCAAACTAAACAGTGTTAATAAATGACATGGCAGCTTCATGGGCTTAAAAATGGGCTTCCCTTATTGGACAGTCGAAGGTAAACCAAGATTACCAATCGGGTCTGACCCAGCAAACCAGGGTGCTTTATTTCAGGTTCAGGCAAAGGTTAAACCCTCGAAAACCCCTGCTGTACTTCCGACTGTTTCTTCAAGGTTTCTCAATTCTCTGATCATAAGAGAAGCCATGAATCGGTCAAAGGCAATACTTGCATCTATCGGACTCGCCAAATCCCTCCTGTCGACTCGTTTTTCTTCAACTCGGCCACTGTATACTCGGGTGACTCACCTCTCTTCTTTTACTCTCTCCAATGAATCTCACACTTCACATTTTCATAGCAACACTCAAAAGCTATTCTTCTCTTCTAGTCCGAGCTCTATTTTAGACCTTATACTAGTGTATGATTGGTCTCATGGGTTAGAGATCAAGTTAAACGAATTAAACACAGAACTCACCCACGAAACTGTTATCTACGTTTTGAAGAAACTCAATAAAGACCCGGAAAAAGCATCCGCTTTTTTCAATTGGGTCTGTGATAAAAACGGATTTAGACCGAGTTCTTCAGTGTATAGCTTGATCCTTAGAATATTAGTAAGTAAGGATTCACTGAAGCAGTTTTGGATCACTATGAGGAAAGTGAATGAAGAAAATGTTTATATTGATGACGAAACTTATTTATCAATTTTAGGGGTTTTAAAGAAGGCCAATAAGGCTAGTGATGTTGCGGCTTTGAACCAATTTCATGATAGAATGGTTAAAGAGAATGCTGTGAATGGTATTGTGAAGAATGTGGTTGATGTTATTTTGGGGTCGGATTGGGATGATAAGGTTGAGAAAGAATTGGAGGAGATGAAAATCGAGTTATCAGATGATCTTGTCATAAAAATTTTAAAGGAACTTCGAGCTTATCCTCTGAAAGCTCTAAGGTTTTTTCATTGGATTGGTGAGTGTTCAGGTTATGAACACAATAGCATAACATATAATGCTATGTTGAGGGTTCTTGCTCGGTGTGATTCAGTTGGGGAATTTTGGATTGTTGTTGAGAAAATGAAGAATGTGGGGCATGCCGTGGATATTGACGCCTATATGAAGATTTCAAGGCAATTTAAAAAATATAGAATGATGGAAGATGCAGTGAAGCTTTTTGAGCATATGATGGATGGCCCGTATAAGCCTTCAGTTCAAGATTGTAGCTTGCTTTTGCGGAGCATTTCATCAAGAGATAACCCAGATCTAGATTTGGTGTTCAGAGTTGCAAAGAAATACGAGGCATCAGGGAATTTCCTTTCTAAAGCTGTTTATGATGGGATTCACAGGTCACTGACAAATGTGGGTAGGTTTGATGAAGCAGAGAAGATAATGCAGGTCATGAAAAATGCAGGATACGAGCCTGACAACATCACATACAGCCAAGTTGTATTCGGACTTTGTAAAGCTAGAAGATTTGAAGAAGCCTGCAATCTGCTGGATGAAATGGAAGAAAAGGGATGTATTCCTGATATGAAAACTTGGACCATTTTGATTCAAGGGCATTGTGCTGCAAATGAAGTTGACAAGGCATTATTGTGTTTTGCAAAGATGATGGAGAAAAACTATGATGCTGATGCTGATCTTCTGGATGTCTTGATAAATGGTTTCCTTAGTCAGAAAAGGGTAATTGGTGCACATAAATTGCTCGTGGAGATGGTAGAAAAGGCTCGTTTAAGACCTTGGCAAGCTACATTTAAAAATCTAATTGAAAAGCTCTTGGAAGTAAGGAAACTTGAAGAAGCAATGGACCTTTTACGATTAATGAAAAAACAAAACTACCCACCTTTCCCTGAGCCTTTCATTCAATATATTTCAAAGTTTGGGTCTGTAGAGGATGCTTCAGAATTCTTGAAAGCATTGAGTGTGAAGGAATATCCGTCCTCTGCAGCTTATCTTCATGTTTTTGAATCTTTCTTTAATGAAGGTAGACATTCTGAGGCCAAAGATCTGCTCTACAAGTGCCCTCATCATATTCGTAAAAATTCTAAAATCTCTGAACTTTTTGGTTCTGCAAAGTGACAAAACTACCATCCCTGCTACGAAGAATCAATTCATGTTTAAATCTTCTGCACTATGGAACCGTCCTTGTATTTTCTACTTACCATGGCACATTAATTTTGAGTCTTATGAGCCTATCTTAATTAAAGTTGTTTAGGAAAGATTTTTACCAAATTCAATAGAGATTAGTTTCCAGGCTTTATAAGGTGATCATATTTGCTCAAATTTTGTAATGGTTTTGCCTTGTGTACAACAATAATAGTGTGCGATTATTATAGTATTGGATATGCAGCTTAAAAAATTTAAGCATTTTTCTCCCGAAGGATATGTATTTTTTTCTGTTTCAGCATTCTTATCCTTGAATTTTTTTTCTTATTTTTGTTTTGGGAAGTGTAGACGTGGATCTGCTCAGCCTAGTGGAAGTGATTATCTCCAAGTTTTTCCTGTTAATAAATACATATTGTTCTGCTTTTATTTATTTGTACTGTTAAGTAGAATTTATTCCGAGGAAAGGCGAAATGAATGTAGGAGTACTGGATTTTGATTCGTTGAACAATTTGCAGTTCAAACTATCGTTGCATCACAGGATTTTCATTTTTGAATTCTTTCATGAAAAAAAAAAAACTTAAACATATTGGATAACGGATATCCAACAAATAAAAATCCCCACCCAATAATAAAAATTGTTTCTCATCCTGAAGGACAATATAAATACTTTAAGCAGCAGCGCAAGGACTCCATCAAATAATTTATTTTCTTCATCATTTAGGATGGTACAAAACTTTGACCCAATATTCTCCAGCAAATTCACTTCATTATGACTATGTTTATAGTAATGGTGGTATGGCCTGTTTTATAGTTGATTATTTGTCTGGCAAATTCTTCGTTGCATACCGAGTATCAAGCTGTAATTTGTTTCTCTTTATATTAGATGACTGGATTATGCTATTCGAAAAACGCTCAAAATTCTCGGGGCCTCTTTTCATCACAAAAAGGAAGAAATCAACCACATTGCCTATTTTGTTTGTCAATATATTTCTTGTCATTAAACTGCACTAACATCTTTCTACAGGGACAGCATCAGTTTGCATGTTGCCACTCAAAGCAAAATCGTAACTCCAGCAACTTTGCGAATTGGTGACTTCTACCTGGCATTCAAGGTAGTTGAAGACATGCGCAGAGCTCCAGTGTGTTGTTAAAGCTACTCCAGGCAAAAGTAGCTTCTCGCTGCTGTTATCATCTGATGTTGAGTTTTGACCCTAATTACCAGCTTTGTAAACAAACACGACACCTGATTTTGAAGATACCCACCAATCACATGAAATGACAGCAAAATATTGAAGCTTTTCCCTTTTCTTTTTCTTATTACATTAACCGTTGAACATCTTTTACAGGAATGAGCATAAATTCAGTCAGGTAGCTCAGAACGCTCCCTTCTAGCTGTATCTATCATAGTAAGCAAGAACTTGCTAGGATCACAACTGTAAGGGTTAGCAAGAGCCGCATGTGCCAAGAATGGAAGTTTTCTTAATGATCTTCCACTCAACCCCTGTAGAGGAGAACATAAAGATCACAGTGATCAGTAAAAGTAAAATCACTTTATTTATCCAGTTTACATGTCAGAATGAAGTGCAAAAGTTAGTAATAAGTTAATTGTTTCTGTTTCTAACCTCACAAGCTTCTGCAGCTTCAAGCAAGAGTTTATAGAGGAGCTGTGGTGTGTGAGCCTCTTGAATCTCGGGATTACTTAGTTTCTCTTTTAAAGTAGGAAAATTTGGAAGCATGATGCGATCACAGTCCTGAAGAAGTCCCACCGTTCATTAGTAATTATATGAATTAAGTCATTCCATTACAGCACTGAAATTCATCAATATTAAGGCTTCAATGACATGGTTTCTTGCAGAAGGTGAGATAAGTATTCACCTGGGAATTTGATATGATTCCTGTTCGTACAATTTCCTGCAAACAGGACCTTAAAATTTCATATCGAGCTTGAAGTGTTGGAGGACCAACGTATGCTTTGATATCAGCACGATCAACAAACGCAATATCTGAAACACAAACATTGTTATGTCTATAAACTTGAAAAAGGTGGAGATTTTCAAAAGATAAAATGAAGAAATGCAAAAGATAAGGAAGCACTGAAAAGGACAAGCAAGTAACAAATTTAGATAAAGTGACGACAAACTGCCTATACATAAGGAAGAAAGGGGAATGGTAGAAAGAAATGGAGTTCAGGTCATGTGATGCTTTAAGTCGCAAATTTACTCAATCTGAACTAGATCACAGGCTTACCAATGGCAGCAGTTATATTGGAGGTAGTTAGAATTATCACATTTGGGGATGATTTCAGCTTGTCCATCTGAGTCAGTAGAGCATTCACAACCTGAGATGCATCTTTCAAGATGCATTAGCCTTAAAGATGAATCACAAAATTCTAGCAGCTTATTCTAGAAAGAAAATATAATAAAGAGCAAGCAGAAGCAGAAGTGTAATACCCGAATTGAATCTGAAGGTTCAGAACCAGACAAAGCAGCCTTTCTAGCAGCAGCGAGGCTTTCAACTTCATCTGACCATGACCATAATCACGGAAATATTAGCTAAGAGAAACAAAAATAATGATATAAAAAGTAGAAAGAAACTCTAAAAGGAAACTCTGTCATAATAATTCTCACCAATTAAAACAAATACCAGATTGTTTTCTTCCTCTACCATTTCTTGGATTTTTTGGAAAAGCTTTGCAACCTACAATTGACATATTCCTCAGTAAAACCCAGAGCCACATGCACCACAATAAAAACTCAAGATTGACTTTTTTGTTGCTACAAAGCTCCAGTATTTAACAAGAAATGTGAAGCCATACAAGGTAAAAAAAAATTAAGGTTCAGTATGTTCCCCAAGTGAGATATGACTTGCAAGCTAACTCATGAAAACAACTTTGACACTGTCTTTTCCCTCCCTCAAACAATGTGAGACAAATAAATCCTTTTAACTGAAATTAAGTGATGTTTGCTAATTTCCAGGTAGACAAACCAGAAACAATTAAATGCCAATAAACAGAACCCAAGTTTATAGAAGTACAGATATAATCTAGGTTTGAACTAGATTGTCAGTAGTCATCTCATAAGAATAAAAAGTTTCAAACCCAAAAGTAATAAGGTTGGAAAAAAATTATAAATGAATGAAAGCATGACTACATACCAACTTCCCACTTTCAGAGAACCATTTACTGAATAAAGAGTGTGCATTAACTTCAACCAACTGGCAATTTGGGTATCTGATCAAAGAATGGCAAGATAGAAAACATAATCAGACTAGATCCAATATAGGGGAAGCAATAAATATAGTTCATTAAAACAAACAAAATTCGGATGAAAATATTATTACAACCTGGAGCTAAATCTGATAGACAATTTTTGGGCCAGCGCTTTACACAATGATGTTTTCCCAGTTCCTGGAGGTCCATGTAAAAGGATAATACTGCAAACAAATAAAAGATTTAGAAGAAGTAATTAGAGTTCTTTTGGCTTACCTTTGTTTATCAATAATCAAACACAATAACCACATGCTCTCCATTGGAACCTATTATAGGTGTAGAACTGAGATTTCACTTCTGCTTATTACATAGAAAATATAGTATAATCAGCTTATAGATATATATGAGGTCAACTAGATTTCCCTTACCGGTTCCATGACACAAGGAAAGGATTAACGCCCTTCTCGGTGAAGAGCAAAGCACTTGCTGCATATCGCAGTAACTTTTGCTTGAGACCAGATTCATAAATCAGGCTGCAAGAACAGATTACCATGTTACACCATCATGAAACAAGCTGTAAAGAAGATAAGCAACAGATATACCTTTCCCACATGCCATCAAATTCCTTGGCAGGAAGAATCCATTCATTGAAGCTAGAAAGCTGCCCATCCCCACTTAGTTCCTCACATGGTCCTTCCTCGCTAAGCTAATAAAACAACATTGAAATTTGAATGAAAGAAAGAATGTCAGAGAGAGTCAAGGCACAACATATCTCCTTGTTATACAAAACCAGAAATCTATCTGCATGCACCGGATAAACAAAAGATTGCGAAATTTGAAAGATATTACATGTGAAATTACCTGAAAGACATGTACAACAGGTTTGACTTGCCAGAACAAAAGAATATCATGGTTCTTTGCCCATTCATCTACAATATTAGAAAATTCATACATCAGAAGTACAGAATCACTTGAAGCTGATAAATATTAGGAGATATTCACTTCCAATTTGTCTGCTTGAAATATTCAAGCTCATCAAATAATAGAAAAATCAGTAAACAATTATCTCTGTATTTTAACCAAAAAAAAAAGGAAGCATTTTATCTTCCAATCTAAATAAACAAAGAGAACTTACCGGTGTCACAAACACAGATTCTTTGTACATTTTCTATGAGAAACGAATCATCAGTCGGTACAGGGATCGGTCCATCTACATAGCTTAAACTCCTCTTTTCAAGCATTCTAAACCCAAAACATAAATGCATAAAAAATCTTAATCATTCTATATCAAACAAAATTAAAAAGGTTATAATTGAGGAATCTGACTCAAAAAGCATATAATTCCAGAGCGATATGTGAAAATAAATAATTAAATTCTTACCTTTCAACAGCTAACCGGACATCGTCAAACCGCGCTGTGCTCGAGGGCTTTAGGACAAACTTCAACTGAAAAGAAAATACATTCTACATTAAAGATGATAACTTGAAACCGACGTCGAAATTAGACAGGTAATTATACTTTCACATACCGGGGACGAGATATTTGTCTTCAGCGAGAAGAGGCAGGGCCGGATCGGCAACACCATTCTGGTCGGATATTTCCGCGTCAGCGGTGTTCTGAACGGTAATTTCCATGGGAGTACTCATTTTCGGGAGAGTAACGGGGATTGGGGAATTAGAATGTGAGCAGAATCACAAAGAACTGGCAGAGTGTGAAACCCTAGGGACTGAACTAAACTTTGGGGTTTTTCTTTGAAATGGGCGGGAAAAAATGTGCTAGCATGTTTCCTGAGCTTGGGATCACCAATAGCCAATTAACACGTGTAAGAGGAGCACGCCGTGTCTGTGACCGCGGAGCAGAGATTCAACTGTCCTCATAATAGAACAATGGAAGTAGATTTTCCCCTCCTAAATTGAGGGGTAAATTTGTAATTGAGAAGTTATAAATTTTGTAAATAAATTTTAAAATTTTAAGTATAGGTGCAAAATAGATGATTTCACCAAACATGTTTATAAAATGTTTTAATTATTATTTTTAAAATTAAATAAATACCATGATACTAATAAACATATTCGTAATTAAATAAAACAAAATGAGACAGTATGCAAAAAATGAAAGAAGGATGTGTCCAAACACTATAATGAAAGAAGCAATCTTGATTTTGAATGCATGCGGTGAAATAATAAATTTTTTTTAATTTTTTTAAAACTAAATAAATAAGAAACAATACAATGATAGATATACAACACAACGGCAAATCGAGAGAGATATCATTAAATATGATATAATAATCTAGTAAATTCTAATCCATTATCTTATCATATCCCAACAAATGAGTGCACCAAAAGGGACGGCCAGTATAATTTTTTTAAATTTTGTTTTTTGTTTTCTCGCGCTTTTTTGTTTTTTTTTATTTAATAATTTTATTCAAAATATTTAACAACTATTTTTAAACTTATATCTCAAAATTTGTTATAATTATATTAATATAACTAAATTAAAATTTTAACTTAAATATAAATAACTAAATATTTAAATAAATTAAATATTTTATTTATCAATAATACTCTTAGTTGGTGTTTGTTTTTTTTTTGTTTGAAATATGAACATAGTTAAAATTTGAATTTGATTGAAATATAAATTTAATTGATGTATTTTTTTTTGTCTGAAATCTGCATATGACTGAAATTTAAATCTAAATTATATGTTTTGTTTGTTTACTTTAAATATTTGAATATAAATGTTAAATTATTTATTTTTTTAAAATAAAAATCCGAACTGATATATTAACATATATATTCTAAAAAAAACTAAAATTAATATATTAAATTGTTGATATATATAAATATTAAATAATAAATTAAGAATATTATTGATAAATAAAATATTTAAATTGTTGAGACATCTACAATTTAAATTTAAGTCAATTTTTTAATTTAATTATATTCAAATATTTTTACAAATATTAAAATATAAATAGTTTTTAGATATCTGAATAATTATATTCAAACTTAAGTAAAAAAAAAACATACCATAAATGTCTGAATATAAATGTTAAATTATTTTTTTTACATAAAAAATTTGAAACATATATGTTGACATAAATGTTTTAAAAAATTTTAAACTAATATATTAAGTTATTGACATATATAAATATTAAATAATAAATTGAAGATATTATTGACAAATAAAATATTTAAATTATTTAAGTGTTTACTCGTTTAGATTTAAGTTAAATTTTTTAATTTAATTATATTTAAATATTTTTAACAAATGGTTTTTAGACATTTAAATATTATTCAGACTTCAGTAAAAAAAAACATACACTTAGGTAATATTTGATTTTTTTTACTGAACTTTGAGTATGACTAAAATTTAAATCTAAATAAAATATGAATCTGAATGATATATTTATTATTTATTTTAAAACATCTTAAAACAAGTATTAATCTGTTTGTTTTAGCAAAATAAAAAGTCTAAAATTAATATATTAGCATATATAGCCTTTTAAATAATATACTTATATCTGTAATAATTTTGATCATATTAACATAATAAATAAAAAATTAATAAATTATATTAGTATGTACATTATTTATTTGTTTGATATATGATTTTCTTAAAAAAATTATATCTGATGATATAAAGATCAATAAAAATAATAAATTATATTATAATATAGTTGTAATTATATAAATATACAAATTTATTGCAATAATTAAAATATAAAATAAGTAGATTGAAAAGATAAATAGAGGGGACCCTACGATATAGAAGAGATCCGTAAAAAGTAGTTAACTAGGATTTTAATTTTGTTGGTAAATAATTAAATAAATTAGGAATATTTTAAAAAATAAAAATATTAAATTATTCAAACATTTGCTCATTCAGATTTAAGTTACAAATTTTAACTTAATTATATTTAGATGTCCTTAATAAATATTTAAATATAAATTAAAAAATAAAGGACAGTTATATTAAGATTTCAGGTAGAAAAATAAATAACTCTGTTAGTTTAGTACTTAATATTTATATATGATAATAACTTAACATATCAGTTTCACATTTTTTAAGGGTATATATGTTAATATATTAATTTTTTATTTTTTATTTTTATAAAAAATAATTTAATATTTATACTCAAATATTTAAGATAAAAAATAAATATATTAATTAGATTTAAGGAAAAAAAACCTAAAACGAAGACGTTGGTAAAATTCAAAGTAACGGAAATTTTTATTACAGTTTTATGTGCACATCTTAAAATAATATACACTTGTTCAGTAGAGAATAAGCACTCTTCAATGAGAAAGGAATTACAGCTTGGAATTTGGTCGATCAACGAAGTGTACTTCTTCCATCACCCTCCATGATTGTATCTTTGAAAGACTTACCTGGAGGAATCATAGGCACAACATGCTCTTGATAAGGCACCATCACATCCAGAAGATACGGTCCTGAAGTTTCCAGCATGATCTGAATTGCGGCTCTAGCATCTTTCTTTTTTGTCACTCGGGCTGCAGGTATTCCACAGGCTTCTGCAAACTTCAACATATCCGGAAATATTTCAGACTTTCTTGATGGATCTCCCAGATAAGAGTCGCCTCTCTTGGCCTTACAATACCGATCCTCCCATTCTACCACCATGCCCAAGTGTTGGTTGTTTATCAGCATTATCTTCACTGGGAGATTCTCCGCCTTGGCAGTAGCCAACTCCTGGATATTCATGATGAAACTTCCATCACCATCGATGTCTACAACTGTTGCACTGGGGTTTGCAACAGCAGCTCCTATAGCAGCAGGCAATCCAAAGCCCATGGCTCCGAGTCCTGAGGACGTTAGTAACTGACGAGGTCTGTTAAACTTGTAAAACTGAATAGCCCACATTTGATGTTGTCCAACACCTGTACATATAATTGCTTTTCCATCGGTTAATTCATTAAGAATTTGAATCGCATACTGAGGAGGAATGTCTTCACCAAATGTCTTATAACTAAATGGATATTTCAGTTTTTGCTCATCAAGCACCTCCCTCCAAGCCCAAAAATCAAACTTAACGCCATGTCCCTTACTTTCCAGCATCGTATTCATCCCCTTAAACACCAACTTCGCGTCAGCACAAACGGACAAGTGAGGCTGCTTAATCTTCCTAATCTCAGTAGAATCGATGTCAACATGAACAATCTTAGCTCGGGCAGCAAAAGCCTCAAGCTTTGATGTCATACGCTCATTAAATCTAACCCCAAATGCAAGAAACAAGTCGCATTCATCTACAGCATAATTACCATAAAGAGTGCCATACATTCCTATCATTTCCAAAGATAAATCCTCCTCACAAGGAAACAACCCCAGACCCATCATCGTGCACGTTACTGGTATCCCCGTCAGCTCAACAAACCTCCTTAATTCCTCACTAGAATTCAAGCAGCCACCACCTACACATAGCACCGGCTTCTTCGATTCCGACATTAACCTCAAGATCTGCTCCAAATGTTTTCTATCCGGATCTTTTGGTAAACTAGACATGTAATCAGGCAACGTAATTGGCTGGTTCCACTTAGGAACAGCCAACTGCAGTTGTATATCTAGTGGTATATCAATTAAAACAGGGCCCTGGCCTGCCCGATGTTGCTAAAAAGAATGCCTCGCTGATAATTCTAGGAATATCATTAACATTAAGAACAAGATAATTACATTTTGTAATACAGCGAGTCAGTTCCACAACTGGAGTTTCTTGAAACGCATCGGTACCAAAGAGTTTTGTCGGAACCTGGCCGGTGATAGCCACGATCGGAATACTGTCAGAATAAGCATTTTTGAGACCAGTAATTATATTAGTGGCGCCAGGTCCAGAGGTAGCAATACAGACGCCAGGTTTTCCGGAGGAGCGGGCATAGCCCTCGGCGGCAAAGATGCCGCCTTGTTCATGGCGAGGGAGAATGTTACGGATGATGTGGGAACGCGTGAGAGACTGATGGATCTCCACTGACGCGCCACCAGGATAGGCAAAGACGGTGGTGACACCTTGGCGTTCCAAGGCTTCGATTATTATGTCAGCACCTCTTCGAAGCTCTCTGGGGACAAATCGGGAAGGAAAGTCTGTTTGATGGGTTGATGCATCACTTGTGGGCACGGGAAGAGAATTGGTAACGTGTAAAGAACGGTGGAGAGCGGGTTTTGTGATCGGATTGTACGAAAAAGGAAGTATAAGCAGCCTGGAAACTGATGGTGGAGATTTAGTGGTAAAAATGGAAGATGTGGATGGTACGAGGGCTGCCATTTTAACTGAAGCAAGTTAAAAGAAAAGATTTAAGGGTGATGGCGGGAGATGGTAGTTCATGGCGAGGGATGGGCTCCTTTTAAACACTGATCGATCGATGGGGCAGGTATATAATATACTGCTATAAGAATGTTTCGTGTTGTTTTGTTTTTTAACATGTTTTACATATTCATGTCCTGAACCATGCATTAGAAATTAAAGCATCACTTTCTCTTCATTTTTAACCTTTTCGTCTGGTTAAGCTACAATATGTAGTTCTATATATGCATGCATGCATGCAATATATACGTAACTGTGAAGCCTGTCAAAAAATGAACTAGCTAGTACAATTGACAGCAAGTACTCGAGAAGTATGCATATATATATCCTAAGTACATGAAAAATACTACTGGACTCAAATATATATATATATATATATATATATATATATATATATATAAACAATTTACACATAATTTCTAGTAATTTAATAATACGTTATATATTATGTATAATTAAGTCTATATTTGAGGTCTGAATTAAATAGTTATTATTTAAAATAATGATGATCATGATAATAATAATAATAATAATAATAATAATAATATTATGTAAACTTGCATGCATGTTAACGCGACGTAGATGTGGTAAGAACTCTCAAGATTAGTAATGGCATTTGTGTAATATCCTTCGCGTCTTGGTTGACATTATTAATTAAACTCTGCTAGCTGTGCGTATAATATATAATTAACTAATATTGTGGTTTACTTTGTAATATATTAATAATTATTATATTAAGCAGCGATTATGAAATGTAAATTGCACGATATCTATGTTTCATTTGATAGCTGTTGAGTACGGGGACCAAAACGTACGTTTTGGTAATATACACCAAACAAGAAATCAATAGCGATCGCTAGCTAGCTCTATGCTTTTGCTTTATCACAAAACTCAGGGAAATTAGGAAGACTATCAGAGATTCGGAGTCAAAGCTATTAGTTTATAGTCAATTTTTCTCCCTTGATTTGACTCATTTCCGGCCTGTTAATTAGAAACTCTACACTATATATGATTTTGTTAAAGTGTTGAGTCAATTTATAATAATTAAAATAGGCTTTATATATATATATATATATACATATATAATTAATTATGTATTAGGAATAGTGTGATGACTTATGTTAAGATAATTAACATAAATATATACGAATGAAATTTATATTCTCAAATGGTGTGACAAGGAGATATTTTTCCCAAAAGTAATTTCAAATATATTAATGTGTACCATGGTTTATAAAAAATACGAGGCGTCTCGAATAATTATTTAAAGCCATTTTAAGTGGTAATGTGTTTTTTTAGCAATTCAATAATAAATTTTACAGTTTTTAAAATAACTAATTAATTCATCAGACTATCTAGCTAATTGATGAAAGTCGGGTAATTTTGGATGTTAATCTGTACCATACCTTTTATAAACATATAGTATATATAAATAATATATCAATCATGAATGCTAACCTTTTTTCACTAAATCAATTAAAATTATTGGCTCCAAATCTTATGTGTTTTCTAAGAATATCTGATGACAAGTGACAATTGTAATATTTTATACAAGATCAAATAGACAATAGAACATACTGATTTATTTTAATTTGAACATGTAACGTCAAGAAAGATATATAATTCTTTTATTTCTGGTGTACAAGGACAGTTCTACTTTTATATACTAGAAAATAATTTTACATCTCTAGCTACATAAGATACGATTAAATATCCCTTTCATGTTATGAATCCTAATGAACAATTTTCCAAAGGAGGGAACCTCTCTAACTACAACTTTTATCTCTAAATTTTTTATTGAAAGTGATTTTTTTTAATCCAAATCGTAATCTTCAGCAATATACTTACAAGTTTCAACTTCACCTAATTATATTTTTAAAAAATAATATATATTCATTCGTAAATCTCACCATTATATATATGAAAACATATTTAAAATTGTAATATACTCCTAATTTTTGGAAAAAGAGCAAATATCCCCTAAGTTTTTAGAGAGTGTTAGATATCCTCTTAACGTTTGAAAAAATAGGAAAATACTCCCTGAAATACCTAAACTTCCATTAATTTGGCCTATTAAAATATTATTATTTTAATACATAAATTTCATTAAATTAGCAAAACTAAATATATTTTGTTCATTATTAGTCATTCAGTCCTTATTTCTAATATCTTTAGGGGTAAAATGTTAAACATAAAAAAAAAATTATTTAACTATTTTTAAAATTTTATAAATAAAAATATTATTTATTCAAATTTTATATTACTTTTATTAACACAACAATAAATTTAGTTAACTTATTATAATTTATTATTCTCCTTTATCATAAAATACTAATGTAGATTTACCTCAATTTATTTAGATATTCCTATATACATATTCTCTTGACTTTTGAAAAATATTAAATTCTTTATTCAAGTTAAAATATTAAAAATAAGGAGAATACATATAAACAATTATTTGACAAGAAAAAAATTGAGTTAAATATATTTATAGTATATTAAGAATTTTTTTAAATAAAATAAAACTAATAAATTATAATATATGAATTAAATTTAGTGTTGTGTAAATATTAAAAAATTCATATCTTAATTTGTAATAAATACTAAAAAGTTAAAAAAAAGTTAGTAGCATTATAGTATATAATTTTATCTAAATTAATTATTAATATTTTAATTTGAATAAATAATAGTTTTATTTCTAACATTTTTTTAAAATAATAAAATAAAATAATTTTTTAAGTTTATCCATTTTAATCCTAAATATATTAGAAATAAGGATTAGATTACTAATAATAAACAAAGTATATTTAACGTTGTTAATTTAATAAAATTTAGGTATTAAAATGATAATACTTTAACTGATCAAACTAAAGGAAATTTAAGTTAGGGGGGTATTTTTTAATTTTCTAAAAAGTTAAGGGGATATCTAATACTCTAAAATGTATGAGAAATATTTACTCTTTCTACAAAAATTAAGGGGTATATTAAAATATCATTTTTTATTGAAAAATATATATTTTTAATGTAAATCGTAATCTTTAGCAATACACTTCCAAGTTTCAAATTCACCTATTTATATTCAAGAAATAATATTATATATATTTATATGTGTATATATATATATATATATTCATAAATCTCATCACTATATATATGAAAACATATTCAAGATTGTTGGACTCTTTTTATTTCCACTTCAAAAGGAGTTTTCTAATTACTCTATAATCTACGGTATGGCTCAAAACATGCAGTTTATTTAATATGCTATATATAAGATTATTCGTATTACTTTTGTTTATTATATATAAATCATCAATAATATTTAATGGTTGAGGACACTATATATGACTACTCCTAATTATTTTAGATATTGTTATTGATATGTATACTTTTATTTAAATACGTTTCTAAACTAATAAATTAGTAGGTTATTGTTATGCATCACGTATTGATTGTTACTGTTAATTATGACCTTATTCTTAAAATACTTTACATAGTTTTGAACAAAATACTAATGCACAGGGTGATATTAAGTGGTATTAGAAAATGTTATTGATTTTATCAAAAAATTTATAAATTATAGTATGTTTTTACGTACATGTATTGATTATCATGATGATCGTACTTAGATTTTTTTTAATGCAAGTAAGATAGTGGATGGGATAAAAGACACCTTATCAAACATCAAATTTCGTTTGGTTATTTGACATAATATGTTCAGATAAACGTTTTAACGAATGAGATTAAATATCATTATAATCCATAACGGTTCAAAATACGAATGTCAAGATAATAATCTTATAAGAAATAAAATCAAAATGAAAAACTTTTACTTGAATCAAAAAATTAATGAAATAACTAGTATAGGCTCTATATATAATAGAGAAAATTTAGTATTATAAGTTAACTCACATAAGAAAAATAAGTCATACCTAACTAAGAAAATTAAAAATTAAATAATAAACTAAATTGACAAGAATAAAAGACTTTCTAAACTAATTAAATTCTAAAATTGGCTTACATAAGATTCTTTATCTTTTAAATAAAACTCGTTCTCGATTCCCTATCTCTTAAAGAAAACTCATCCTCAAATTCCCCATCTCTTAAAAAAACTCATCCTCAGATTCCCTATCTCTTAAATAAAAGACCATGATTTTAATTTTTTGTTATTTTTTTGGCTGAAAAGATGTATGTGTTTAATGATACAGAAAAGCTCTATCTAATACAGAGATAGACTTTAATATCAATTGACGTAAGTGGGATAGTGGATGGAATAAAATGTACCTTATCGAACTGTGAATTTTATTTCGATTTTTTGATGTACTGGATTAGATAAACATTCTAACAGACGAGATTAAATGTCATTCTAATCCTAATGGTTCAAAATACGAAGTACTAAGATAATAATCTCATGAGAGACAAAATCAAATAGAAATTTTTTTATTGAATCAAAAGATTACTAAAACAATTAGTATATACTCTTTATATATAATAGAAAAAATCTAAATAATACAAGTTAATTTAAATGAGAAAAATAAGTTCTACCTAAGAAAGAAAATTAATAATTAAATAACAAACTAAATTCATTAAGAATAAAAGACTTTCTAAACTAATTATATTCTAAAATTATTCTACATTAATTTTGTTAAAAATTCTAAAATTTACAATTTAACATATTACAATATAATATTGTACATGATTTTACTTATCAATACTTCTCGTTGTTAGCTTTTAATTTGTATATTGTGGTTTTTATATAGATGAATTGATTTGATGGAGATATTATTAAGATAGGTCATTAGGGTGAATAAAATTTATAATTTTTTTAATAATAACGCTTTTAACTTTTGTAGTCAGAGTTTAGTTTTTAATAATTTAATATTATTATTTGTATCAAAGACTTGAATGATATGATATTTAGAGGATTTTGATACATATATTTTTAATGAGGCATAGATTAAAAAAATCAAAAGATTTTTCATCAAATTATAAAAAATGAAATAAGACAACAAGTACTTGAGAGTATAATTATAACTTACTATTAAGAAATAATATAGCAGTAAATAATCAAACAAATTCAATTCAATTAAATGTAACCTTAAATTTCAAGTACCAAAACAATTTTTAAGCGCACAAGTTCAGTTACAATTGAAATAAATCATAATGTTAATATGAACAATTGGATATAAATTAAACAGATTTAAATTAAATACGAATTAAAAATATTTTAGTAGCTTAATTCAGATTATGATCTAAAGAGCATATATATATATATATATATATATATATACATATATATATATATATATATATATATATATATATATATGTATATGTACATAAAATAACGAGATATAGAAGTGAAAGAATTACATGATTTATAAATAAAAATGTAAAGAAAATGAATTATGATATTACATAGGTAAATTGGTGTTATAGGCTTATAGCATTAGTGACAAAACAGTTACTTGTCTCGTTTAAACATTAATAAAATTTTGCATTTAATTAATGCACCGGAGAGAGAGGGAGATAGGAAATTGAAGTCCACAAAACAATTGAAAAAGTTTTGAGATAACAGATAAAATTTTATATATACACATTCGTTTCATCATACACAGGACTCAGGAGGGCTATCCACATAGCAATGCATAGATAACAAGAAGAATGTGAGGCTCTAATTTGCCTAAGATATCAATATGACCCCAACAGTAGTTTCCTAGAGAAAAAGACCATGAAGGAAAAACTTGAGCTTCAAGTTCAAGTTCAAGAACTTGAAATCCTCAAGGCTGTGGCACAAGCTTGGTATGGCCATTCCGGCAGCATCTAGGTCAACCAGTGAGTTCGATGCACATCGCCGAAATTTCAAGAGCCAGCCATCCAGATTCAAGCTAGAAGCAATGAACAACAAGAAGTCATCGGGCTAAGCAAACTGCCGCTGGGAATTGGGATTTCAGGCAATCACTATGGGACTCATACGAGATTGTGACAGTATCCAAGAAGTTAGAGGCAGGGCTTATGTTGGATAATCTATTTTCCGGGATAGATGATTCTGCTGCAGGTCCGGTACATAGGCGCCGCAGGGAGAGTAAGAATAGCCTTAGAAATTTGTTTAATCGTTTGTCTTCCAGGAGATTCAATGAGGGTGAAGTTCCTGGAGATGATGATTGATACGTATTCAATTTTGATTAGTGCAACCTCACTACCTAGCTAGCTACCTTCGTCTATGATGATTCCATTTTCAGATTACACATAACATTTTTCTTCTAATTATTTCGATTGAGGAGGATAGTCCCACAGTTACATGTGTATAATATGCACACAAAATTGGAAAATGTATCTTGTTAATTTAATAGCATCAATATATAATGCTTATAAGTGCGAGGAAAACTGAAAGTACTTCCTGAAATGAGCAAGTTTGTTTCAGAAAATATATATATGTCAAGATTTTTCAGTCTCGTTGATTTGCTGCAGATGGAACACGAGGAGTTGGGTTGCGTAGCATCTTGTGTTATATTTGTTCGCAACCACTTAATCAAATGCTCATGTGAGTTGCATGTGCTATGTAAGCCGATATTATTTCTCATTTATTCTTAGATAATATTAATATATAGTGTTACCCTTGCATCTAGTTCTCTTATCTTTTTGTCAATTCAATGAATATCAGGGACAGGCATAATGTAAAATTACTAATGGAATCTTAATTAAATTACTTACCATCCCTATAAGCAAAATCCAAACTTTTATAGGGTGGGCGGCATATGGCAAGAAGATAAACTAAAATATAAGTGTAATAATTGATTGGAATTGGAAGGAATCAAGCTTCGTATGAAAATATATACCTTGCACTTGCAGTAATATAAGTAGCAGTTTGCTTATGCTTGTTGGAGTGGAGTACTCACTTCGGAATTCTGCATAGGTGCATCAGGGGCCAATAAAAGCTCATTGCAGCATTTTCAACTACAATTTTAATCTGAAACTGCCAATATCCGATCGAGATCCAATCGGATTTTATCATTATTTACTGTAAACTTTTAGCATGAACAGTTCATCAGATTTGGGTCGAAGGTTGGCATTTTATTTAAAGCGGAAATCAAAGGTAAACTCAAGGGGATGCTATAAGGCTCCTCGCAGTGTTACTGAGCTTTGAACCAAAAATTAGCCAAGTTGCGGCTGGGTAATTACTTCTGTTTATCATACATTGACTGAAGTTCTATAACCAATTCATTATAGTTGTGAGTTGTGAGCTTTAGTTTTATTTACAAGGATAATAAGTTCTCTGACGCAAATTTCTTATATGTTTAATGTATCTAACCTCGTAATAGACATGAACTTCAGTTTTCCTGTTTGCATCTGATATCAGTTAGACTGTTTCTTTGTTGAAAGATTTATATTGCAGCATGCAGTTCTATGAACTTTTCTCATACTAAAAAGTAATTACAAGCATCGCATAATGATTTTATTATATTTTGTTATTTGACAGAAAAAATTGCACAAATTAGAATCAGAAAACCATAAATATCCGGTACAGAGAAAATGCATGTTTAACAAGCGTGCCGCCCAAGCAGCACAAACAGCATTAACACAAACTATATATGCTAACACACCAAAGACAAGCCATTTATTTAGATAAGAGTACTGCTGATAACATTAAATTAGGTGCTTAATTTGCCTGTTGCTCAACCCTGACCAACATGCTTTAAAGAAGCTTAAGGTACCTTGAAGGTCGTCCATTTGCAGAGTTCAAATCCTCTGCGCTTCCTTTGGATGAATCCATCAGCGTCAGCGTCAACGTTTCCTTGACGAACCTCACAGTTCTCATCATTAGTTGAACTTTCAACAACTTCAACATGCTCATTCATTTGAACCTTCTTTTGAGTCTTTGGGGGAGATACCTTCTGTTGCTGTTCTTGTGGAGTCTCTTCTTCTTCTCCATAGGTGTACTTATTTTTTAAGACCTTGTACACACTAGGGTAGTAGGGGACCTCGTTAAGAGCGGTGGGCACTCTCTGCATTCTTGATAAGTGAGCACGGTAATCCTGAGACGTTGTGTCCCAACCATACTGTGGCTGCTTAGGAGCATATCCGTAGCTCGGACTGCATTTTATTTTATCTGTTAGGCTCCCTTCTCAACTACAAGTTACAAGCAAGAAATTGAAGCTCCATTTTATAGACTCATAAAAGTTAGCTTTATTCTAAAACGATAATGGGTGAATCTAATTCTCTTATCTTTTTGTCAATATCAAGTAGTAATTCAGCCACAAATAGGCCGGTAGGTATATGATGCTTTAAAGAAAGAAGAGTGCCAATCGTGATCACGGATCTTGGAATCAGTCTTCCCATTAGAATAAATAATAATAATGACGACTTACATATCGTAACTCTGTTATGGTTAAGGCTGCAAATTAATTAACAAAGCTTCTGCTAGAATCTCACTGATTGAGTCAAGTTGGGGATACATATAGCAGTCTGATATTTTGTTCGCTGTGCCGAATCTCTGAAAAATTAGCACTTAATTTCTCTCTCCCATTTTAAGTGATTCTTAGAATACATAGCTGTGATCCAGAAAGTGTAAGATGGAAAATCAAATGAAAATGCAAAGAATGCATCAGTTTGCAATTAATATGTGCCATGTAATATACGAGTGGTTGCAAATATATACGAGTATGAAGTCAGACAAGCGCTTTTGGTTTTTTTGTTTATACTCTAGCAAGAATAGTTAGTTATACATTGCCCTTCAGACCTTCCATATTCCTTATCTTAATCGCTTCGTAGGATAAAACAAAAATGGCGTTAACTTTACATCATTTTCCCGTCAATACAATGTCTGCCACAACTACCATCAACCAATTCCCAGAAAACCCTAAAACCCTGATCTTACAACAATGCAAGACCTCCAAAGACTTGAACCAAATCCACGCCCACTTAATCAAAACCCGCCTCCATCTCAACCCTAAAATATCGGAGAACCTACTTGAGTCCGCAGCCATACTCATTCCCGCCACCAACATGGACTACTGCACTCTCAGTTTTCCGCAAAATCGACGAACCCGATTCCTTCAGCTTATAACATCATGATCAGAGCCTTCACATTGAAGCATTCCCCTCAAGAAGCAATGATTTTATACAAAACAATGCGTGAAAACTGTGTACAACCTGATCATTTTACTTTTGCTTGTACATTGAAAGCTTGCTCTAGAATAAGAGCATTGAAAGAAGGTGAACAGATTCATGGCCACCTTTTGAAATCTGGCTTTGGGCTTAAGGAGTTAGTTTGGAATAGTTTGATTCAGATGTACGCAAATTGCGGGGAAATCGTTATCGCACGTAAGGTGTTCGACGGAATGTATAACAGGGATGTTTTCTCCTGGAATTCTATGTTTTCGGGGTATGCTAAGAGAGAGCGTTGGGGGGAAATTGTGAAGTTATTCAATGAGATGCGCAATTGGGATGATCGGTTTGGTGAGGTTACCTTGATTATTGTTTTGACAGCGTGTGGGAGACTGGCTGATATAGAATTAGGACAGTGGATTAGTGAGTATATAGAAGCAAATGGGCTTAACAGGAGTGTTAAGTTAATGACAGCTGTTATTGACATGTATGCAAAGTGTGGTCATGTTGATAAGGCAAGGAGATTGTTTGAACAAATGGATAAAAAAGATGTAGTTGCTTGGAGTGCCATGATTTCAGGTTATAGCCAAGCAAGGCGGTGTAAGGAAGCACTTGATGTTTTTCATGATATGCAGATGGCAAATGTAGAGCCTAATGAGGTCACTATGGTCAGTGTACTTTCTTGTTGTGCTGTTCTTGGAGCCTTAGAGACTGGTAAATGGGTTCACTTATATGCAAAAAAGAAAAGGCTCGAGCTTACTGTTACACTTGGAACCGCACTAATGGATTTTTATGCCAAGTGTGGGCTGATAGAGAGTGCAGTTGAAGTTTTTAAGAAGATGCCTTTGAAGAATGTGTTCTCTTGGACTGTGTTAATCCAAGGCCTTGCCAATAATGGACAAGGAAAAAAGGCCCTTGACTTCTATTATTTGATGCGGGAAAAGAGTATCAAACCAAACGATGTGACTTTCATTGGTGTTCTTTCTGCATGTAGTCATGTAGGGATGGTTGATGAAGGTCGGGAATTTTTTGTCAGTATGAACAGAGACTTTGGCATTGAACCAAGGGTGGAACACTATGGCTGCTTGGTGGACATTCTTGGCCGAGCTGGGTTAATTGAAGAGGCATATCAATTCATAAAGAACATGCCCATCCCACCAAATGCTGTCATATGGAGAACATTGTTGGCTGCATGCAGAGCTCATAAAAACGTTGAAGTTGGGGAAGAATCATTGGAGAACCTAGTTCAATTGGAACCCATGCATAGTGGAGATTATATTCTTCTATCAAATATTTATGCATCAGTGGATAGATGGGAGGATGCTTTGAGGGTTAGGAATGAGATGAGAGAGAAGGGAATCAAGAAGACCCCTGGTTGCAGTTTGATTGAATTGGATGGAGAGATTTATGAATTTTTTGCGGAAGACAATGGCTGTCCACATTCCAAGGAGGTTTATGATGCAACTGAAAACATGATGAGAAGGATCAAATCAGCTGGCTACGTGCCCAACATGGCAGATGCAAGAGTAGATGCTGAGGAAGATGATAAGGAAGCTTCAGTAGCTCACCACAGTGAGAAATTGGCAATTGCCTTTAGTCTTATCAGAACATCTCCTGGCACCACGATTAGAATTTCAAAGAATCTTAGAGTGTGTACAGATTGCCACAATGCAACAAAGATAATATCAGAAGTGTTTAATAGAGAAATCGTAGTAAGGGATCGGACTCGCTTTCATCATTTTAAAGAAGGGTCTTGTTCCTGCAATGACTACTGGTAAACCCTCGATTCAGTTTCGCCCTATATTCGAAGGCTTGAGTTAGTATGTTTTGTACACAAAACAAGCAATGTGAGTGGATGACCTCCAATATAGAACACATTTTTTTTCATGAATCCACTCTGGGTATTAAAGTAAGAATTCATTTAGGCATGCAAAATATAAATTCAGTGGTTAGTGAAACCTTTGTCAAACTAGTTTTCATTTTGATGAAGTGGATTGGATCTATTAATCGATCAGTGGAAACACCCTTAGCCAAAAAAATTGGAATTCCACCATCACATGGGGATACATTTCAACTATACTCCTGTCCTGACCATCTTGGAATAAGAAATAAGAATACTGCCTTAGCGTGCGTTTCTTAGGATCAAATGCAAGGTAATTAATCTTAGTCCGCAATCTGCTTCAATCTGCTCTCAAGAACGTGAAAACAGATCAAGTTTGTTTGCACAAATTTGCCCCCGTCGAGAAGCAACACAAACAATTCTCACTGAAAGGAACAAATATTCTATGTACTTGTTCACACACAGATAGCGAAGCCTTCTAACACATTAATCCCAATATTAAATTTTAAAGACCGGAAAAAAGATATTGTCAGTAAAATTCCTTGTCTCCTGATTCGTGAACATCTTAGGCACTAATTATATTACATCCAACAACAAATTCACGCTTCACGGGAAGTACGTACACATCACATGCACTCCAACTAATCAAATTAATTCTTTGTTCCATAATTTTTCTAGCATCCTCCTTGATACGACAACCATAACCTCCAACCAATCAACCTCTTTGCCTTGCCCCAACCAATTTCTGTTGTCAGGAAAGTTATGATGTCTGTCCTCAGATGATTAAGATAATGGAAAAGCAGAGTCATTAACTAGGTTCATGCATGCATGGAGCAATGTGTTCTTTCTTTTCTTGCAAATGAATTGCAGTTCGAACACCCTAATAAAAGTTACATTCATCTCTTCCTTCAATTTTCCTTCATTTTACAAGTTACCATCAAACAATGCGGCCCACAGCAACTTCAAACTTTCAGTTGATGAAAAGATATGACTAAACTCCTACTAAGTTGATAAAAGTCAGCATCAGATAGATACAGTGCTGTGCTTCAACTGAAATGTAATATATTAAATTAAATATTTTTTATGTTTCCAAAACGTATCCATTGAACTAGAGCCCTAGTGGTTGCTCAGCTTCCTTCAGCTATTTTGAACCCCAGAAGGACAGAAGTTATCTTTTGTGACTACAAGGTTAATAACACAGGTTGAAGCAGAAAAAGAAACTTTTTGACTTGCTTTCCAGTCTTTGCTTTAGGAGTTTCCCCAGAGTCATCACGTACTGCCATCAATGAGCTTGTACCAGGAGATTCTGGAGGTAAGATGGTGTTCTCAGAGGTGAAAATTCGAGGAGGAATCATATGTTCAGGTGGAGCAATTGTAGAGAGATAAGTAAGGAGCATCTGGATTATTTGACTGAAATTAGGGCGAGCATTGGGGTCCTCCTTCCAGCATGAAGTTAGAATGATTGCCAATTCCTCAGGGACGTTTTCTGCACTAGGCCTCACATTCTGAAACAACAAAATATACTCTCAAACTATCAGTTGCATTAGCAGTACAAGAAAGGGCCAACAAGTACTACATAACAATATTGTATGGATAGGCAAGACGTTTACTTTGAAAGCAGCTGCATAAGCTGCCTGGAGATTTGACATTCCTTCAAAAGGCAGTTTGTTGTGCAAAAGCTCCCATAAGACAATCGCAAAGCTATAGGCATCCACCTTATGGTTGTAATGCTTCTTTTCTCCCTGTCTCAGTGTAACAGTACTGTATAACTGCGACAAATAGCAGTGCAGATTGCACATTAAGTGTTTTTTGAAATTGGTAGGGACAGACAGTAAAAGAGATGTTTATATTAAAAGGACAACTACCTCAGGTGCCATCCAACGGTATGTCCCTGTTTCAGCAGTCATCATCTCTGTTAACGACTCTTCTCTTGCTAAGCCAAAATCTGCTAGTTTAACTGTTCTGTGGTCTGCAGTCAAGAGCAAGTTTTCTGCACAAAAAAATTAGAAGTTTAAACTATTTACTAATTCATTATATATTATAATGGTGAACTCGATGGGTAAATATTCCAATACAACTTGCCAGAACTCATCCAGCCGACAAATATGTTGATCATTCTCATAGATATACCAACCTATATGGGTTTCAGATCACTAAATATCATGTCTGATAGTTTATCCTAGTTGAATTATGTCAACACAGGCTTTGAGAAAATGAAAACAATTACCCACAATTAAAATTTGCAAGTAGTGCTATAACATATTTAGCCCATATGTTAAATGCAGCTAGTACTTATTTATTTATTTTAGTGTTATCTTATGTTATTCTATTTACTTTATACATCAGATGCATAATAGGCAGTCAGGCTATCATGATCTCATCTACAAGAAGTGAGTGCATTTCAGTTTCTGCAACCAACATTTTTTCTCCAGTTGAAAAATAACTTCAACACTTACAAGCAATGATATCTATAAACTGATATCTTAGGTCCATCTGAGCAACCAAATCTGCCATTTAAAGAGGTAGTACTGCATTTGGCATAAAAATTTGGTTCAAGAAATTTATTGCTGCTTCTAATTGAGTGCATTTGCTTTTCTTTCCACAGGCCCAAAGTGATTACCAAAGCTAGTGATGTTACCATTACATCTACATTGAAATTGTATGTGATACACATCAAAACCCTGATTTTATTCTATTTTTCCAATTTCTCATAGCATATCCACATCCAAATTATATTATGCCTTAAACAGAGGGATTTTGATGGCTTATTTTCAAGAAGCAAAGGTTGAAACATATGAAGATGTGCAGCATGCCCCTAAAGAACAAATGTTAGCTATTGTCAGAATAAAATGGAGTTTTCTGTTGAAATTCAAACCTACTCATCTTACCAAGACAGCTTTCATGTGCCTGCAATTCCTGCAATTACCAAGTACATGAAATTTCATGCTTATTCCAAAGGAAAATCAATTAGATAGACATTTACATTGAACATAGAGACATTTATGTAACATGTTCTCCTACAAGTTTGCCCAAAATTCACTTCTTACTTGCATGTTCTCCTACACATTTGCCCAAAATTCACTTCTTACTTACATGTTCTCCTACAAGTTTGCCCAAAATTCACTTCTTACTTTACCTTGCTCAAAGGAACTTACTCTCTTTGAATTCCCCTCGTAATTTTTGTCTGGTTAATGGATGCAAACCATAACCCATTGGGTTTCCCTTTTCTAATAAAGAGCTTCTCCACTCAGTTTGAATCTGTCTCCATATTCTCCTACCTTAAACTATAAGTCACCTCAAGATCATGCTTGAATGAATGATCAGTTGATTGTACAAGTAAATGACTTCCATCAATCTTCAATAGCCAATAACCATTTCATAAATCTTGTAAAAGCTCATGTGAGCCACTAGATGAGATAAAAGTTGGGACAGAGAAGTGCAGGTAATTAAAGGTAACTGCAATAAATTAGGCTCCATATATATTTGCGATTTAAGCAGTTAGCTCCATATATATTTGTGATCTAAGCATTGATAATGTGTGAAAAGTAAATATTAGATTAAGTGCCAGCACAATAAGCTTGCAGAAATGGAGATAATTGGTTGACAGATGATATAATAACATTGATAACTTGCTAAAAGAAATGTTGAATATCTTAAATCCGCAGATGCATCAGAAAGAGATATGTACAAGATCCACGCTATGTGACCAGAAAATGCCCTCTTTTAAGACAAGGGGTCTTCCAATATTTTAAAACTTATATACCTACTCACACCTTAGACGTTAAAAAGGTGAAGATGGAAATAAGATTACCAGGGTTTCAGATCACGGTGTATAATTCCATGAGAATGAAGGCATTCCATTGCACGAGCAATATCAAGAGCAAAGCCAATTGCAACACGTGTGTCTAAGCACCTTGGTCCGCATGTTCAGCAAGTATTTACGTAATGTCCCTCCCAATAAGAGCTCAGTAACTATCACCATCACAGGCTCTTTACAGGCACCAATAAACTGTTAACACACAAGAATTCAACATCGTTTTAGACAAGAGGATAAACTCATGGTCACCAGTTGTAATTTTCGCAACTACTACAATGTACAGGAGATAAGAATGATGACTATTCTAAGAAAATCCAACCTTCACTAAATTTTTATGTTGAACTCTCGACAACATTGCAACCTCTCTTGCAAAACGTGCTTCTCTCTTGGCGATCTCGTCTGGAGTCTCTCCTTTGTGAACAATTTTGAATTGCAACAGTCTGGCTTTTATATCTTAAGGAAAATAACAAACATAGTGAGATATCTGCAACAGTACCATACACCACACTGTCAGCCAAGAACCTCAAATCTATTTACGAGTTTAAGCCAGCTTCATTAGCGATAATTCAGGTGGAAATCTCCTATATGCACAAAGCATAAAAAAAAACCAGACTGATGATTAAAATCCTGAAATGAATCGCAAAGATTACTAGTTCTAAAACACAAAAATGACAAAATGTTTCTGATTTCTGTGCAAAAGCGACCAAAATTTACAAATAAAACAGCATTCCTCTCAATTAATAAGAAATGCACTGCACCATACAAATGACAATGATCATACATCAGAGATAGAAAAGCTTGCACTGCTTCAGACCAAGTAATGTAAGAAGAAAGACCTAATCTAAGAAGTAGCAGCAGACTTACTTTCCCTCGTATACTTTAGCATGAGCTCCCTCTCCAATCCTTGGTCCAACAAAAAGATGCTTCGGATCAATTAGCCATTTTGCATCCAACTTGAACTCATCAGCTGAATAAAACCTACTCCCAGATTCCATAGTTCTAAAACTAGAAAGAATTCAACATCTACATATATCTATATTTACCAAGAAATTCTAGAACCCATCACCCATTTTTTAGTAAAATCACACATCAGAGACCAAAAAGGAAACATTGAAAAGCTCATTCACAGTGTATGGATAAGCTGACAAGAAACAGAGTAAGTAAACAGGACATGCTCTGTATAGTGTTCAGGTGATAACCACATCTCAAGAATCAGAACCAGAGATCAAAACTCACAGATTGATGGCTTACATGTCAATGAGGAGGCAAAGGTAGGGAACCCCACATGTAGTAGAGGTATAGGGAGAGAAAGTGACACCAAACACCAAATAAAGCAAGAAAGAAAGCCTAAAGACCAAAGAAATTTATAGAAAATTCATGGGGAAAAGAGAAGAATCCCCATAAAGGGGAGCAGAGTAGAGAGCCAATCAACAAACTTTCAATTGAAGATCAATTATTTTTTAAATAGAATTCCATGACCCATTAAGTAACATAATTAAAGGGGAGGGATGGATTTTAGAGTTTATTTAATGTAGCTGAGCACAGAGCTTCACTCTTGATCTATAGACAGAATCATGGGAGGGATTGAGTCTGTGTTCAATAAAGAAATGGAGAGAAAAAGAGAGAGAGAGTAAAAGTGAAGAGATATTTGTGAATATTGTAATAAAGTCTGTGGGAGCCATAAACTAATCGTAAGCACATGGAAACTGATCTCGTCAAACATGTGGACAAAAACCCACTCAATAAGAAATGCCTGAATTGGCTATTACCTTCTCCTCTACTTGTATTTCACGCTGCTCCTTTTTCATTATATCGAAGTAAAATTTGTGAATTTGTATTTGTCAGATTATGCGACATGATTCAGTTTTGACATCTACTCTGTTGGAACAAGCGTTTTTACACTGAACGATCTCAAACACGTCATTCAGCTTCATGTCTGTTTTTTTAGCTACTATGTTTTGTGAGGCTGCTCAATTCTCTTGTCTGCTTTAAAAAATTTCACCTAAAAGGATATTTGGAATAAGTTGGCAGAATATACACACTCATCAGACAGTGAAGAAGATACCGACTAACACTTGCGTGTGAGATGCACGAGTACATAACAGATTTACGGCCGTGGGATTTCTAAATAACGATCATGTTTTCTTTTTTCTTTTTAATTATAATATTACATGTTACAATCTATTGATACATAGATCACATGTTTATTGAGAGTCTACATTTATGCAGATACAATACAGTCTAAATACAAATATTTTTACACAATATGTGTAATATTTACTCTCAAAATTAAGAAAACATTTGCCCACATTTATTAATAGGAACCCCACAAATTGTGGGAAAACCCTGTAGACTCCAACGGGGTTCTAACCATCCGCCTGGATGGCAAAGAACGAGATCATGTCTCTTTCTTTAATCATGTCTCTTTCTTAATCATGATAAAGGTTAAAGCTTGAGTTACCTCAAGTGCCAGTGCGGTAATACGGTAATCCCATTTTATCGTTATGGTCAGTTTTATTGCTCTCGACCACCCATTTCGTAGCCTCTTCTTCTGTTCTCACTTCCAGTGGATTAAAAACTTTTGTCAAAGCATGGCAAGACCCGATGACCCGAACCTATAACTACAAAAGCCCAATACAGCATACGTCCGAAATTGAGACCTTCGAACCGACACGTCGGCTATGTTTTCATGTACAAACCAAACGAGCTTCAGGAAAGCAATAGAGCAAGACTGAATCATTAAAGGTAAAAAGAACGGAGACCACAAATTTATAGCAGAGATGAGAGATCTATACTATGCCCCGTACAAGAATGACGCAAGATCGCAGAGCGAATTAGACATTAAAAATATTTATAGAGAGAATAAGACGGGCAATAGATAAACACCAACCAAATGTACTGTAATATCTATATTAATTACCATATTTACTTAACGGTCCGATTCCAACAAACCATTAACTAAACCATAATAATCCCATAAACACGTTCGACATTTTTATTCATAAATACATACTGGTTCGATCAAACTAAGCCTTCTCCCCAGTGAGAAGGTCCATGACCACACGCTTGATACTCCCATTGTTCTTCTTCAGCAGCCTCTTGTTCATTTCCTCATCACCGAAGCCCTGCAATCAAACAACCCAAATTTTATTCAGACACTGTATGATTCCCTTATTCAAGTCACAAGGAAAAATGTGAGAGCATGAAGAAGAAAAATTAAAACAGATATGGGAACAAAATGCAAGGTAAAACAAGCCAATTCTACATTTCAAAATAGTTTTGACAGTAGAACTCACCATCTCCTGCAACTCCTCAAGGATTGGATCCCACTCAGCAGCACCACAAAGATCATCCACAGATTGCTCCAAGTCATACTCGTTCATCCTCAAGATCTCCTTGTTCAAATCAACCTGCTTGAAACCCATCTCCTCGAGTTCCTTGAGGAGGGACAGCTCAATAGCATCTTTATCACTGATCGCGCTCGATGATGATGCTGGCATACCAGTAAACGGGAGCGGTGCATGAAAGGACTCCTCCACCGCTGCTTCAGTAAGATCAATAATAGGATATGACACAGGTTGAAGGAGTCTGTGGAGGTGGAGTTGGAGGTGGAGGAGCAGAAGCTGAGGTACCATGGCCCACCAGCAAGCTATCATTTATAGGAAAATTAAACTCCTGCTCCTTTTTAGGCTGCTCATCAGCCACCAGCTTTGTCGGCTCATTCACACTACAAGTGTTGCAAGGCACCTGAAAATTTCCATCCACAGTGGGCCGCATGTTCATATCAATAATTTCTGAGGCCCTGTTAGACCTACTGCTCTCAGGGGGCAAATTCAAGTTCAAGCCTCTGAAGCTATCAGAACTGCTGTCCTTCAGAGATGCTTCAACCTACAAAGAATAGAATAAGGAATTTTACAAGAAGTAGTCAAATTATTAAAGCACAAGCTTTAAAAAGAAATGAAGACGCTTTTAAGTGCAGTGCAAGCACCTGTATAAGAACCCAAACACGTTGCCCAAATTTTACACCCCATGGTGATACCATCCTCCAGTAAGAAATGTAACGACCAGGCAATTCAGGTGCAGTGAAATCAACAGCAATATCAAGCTCCCCCTCCACAGGCACACAATCACCAGGAACCTGAAATGAATTGAAATTGTCAAAAAAAAAAAAAAAAAACACATGCAATACTGCTGAGAAATATTTCAATTGATATAAAGTACAGTGAAAGCACAAAAAAGAACCCGAAATAATTGAAAAATATAACAAATTAAACATGCCCACCTCTACTTCAACTGAAACTCTATCACTAAACTTATCTCCCCCAACCCACACAAGATGAGTACCCCGGGGCCATGCTAAAGTACCACTATTGCGCATCCTCCATATCTTAGTAAAGGGAGTTGATGGAGCCATCAAAGTCCCATCCATCACATTGACATCCAAAATGAAGCAACTGTCTAACTTAGACTTAGACCGACCTGTCTTGATTCCACAACCTCTCAAGACTGGTGTTACCGGGCCACCCAGCCAATAGGTTCTGTGTCTTCAAAATTAATAGAAAGAACAAATAAGAGAGTAAGTAAATAGACAACAGATAAATTAAGGCATAGCACAGATTAAGAATATACACACATGATCATATACCCCTCTAAAAGGTCGTGGATGTCGATAATGCACCGGCCTATCAATTCTAATGTAATCAGTCTCGTTACCAATTGCAGTGAAGCAGATACTGCAAAGGTCATAATTATCTTTCCTGCAGAGGCAAAACCAAAACTACATATTAGCATCCAAATAACTTCCACAGTTATCAGAGCTATAGATATGCTTCTTACACTTTGGATTTATATCGAAGTCCAGTAATAGGATGAGCTCCACAACCATCACAACGAACACCTTTATGGAACATACCAACCTGGGAATCAACATTAATGTTTTGCTTAAAAGCACCAAGGCGAGGTTGCACATAGGTATCAGTGGAGTCATTAGCTACAGAAATTCCACTAAATGGACACTCGTTAGGATGATTACCACCCAAATCGATAGTGCGAGGTTGATCTACATCAGAAGGCCTTGTAGGATCAGTAGTATTTGTGGACTGCAAGAAAATTGTCAGACTTGCCACCAAGATGACCATCATCCTCAGAATCCTTCGTGTCATCACCCGCAGGAATATCAGATCCAGCTGACACAAGATTCACACTGTTTCCAGATGGAACAGAATCAATTGGTGGGACCACGTTGAGATCAACGGAAGATGAAAGATGCATAACCGGTGCTCCTACGCCTCTGAATGTAGTCCCAACATCAACCTCTTGGCTACTACCTTTAGAAGTTGTGTCCTGTAGCCGGTGGATTTGGCAACACTTGTTTGAGGCCACCATCCTTGGATGCACTTGCATCTTTAGGTACAGAGACAGCCTTTGGGCTTTCAGAAGCCTCTCCCTGTGCACTTGATTCTGCACCAGATTGTGACTGGGAAACCAGATATAGGTGGGACAGGCCCATCTTTGAAAAGCACTCAACAAGCTCAGCAAACATCGGAGTGGAGGACACAGCCTTTGAAGTAAAGTCTTGAGATAGCTTCAAAAGTGTTTCCTGCAGTGGCTCAGGCATGAATTTCAAAATTTCAGAAACCTTTTTGTTAAGGTCCGGTAATGGATGCTGGACTCGGGGGCACCTCAAGGGAGTAGAACTTCCACTTGATCTGGCATAAGCTTTCCCAAATTTTTCACTGTTCAGCCGTACATTAATCCTCAAGAATTTAAGACGCTGCCTCATTACATCACACAGATCATCATCATCGACAAGAGTTACTACATCACCATCTTCATCAATATAAGTCAGTGTAAGATCAGCATCTTCAGGAAAATTAAAGAGGCTCTGGACTTTTGCCCTCAATCCATCAATGTCAAGATCCAAAGTTTCATTTTCATTAACACGGGCGTTGAATCGCCTAAGTGTATCTCCAAATTTAACCTGTATAGATGCACCACAAGTTTAATCATTGATTAAACAATTATCAGCCACACGTTAAAATATAAAGTAAAGGTTATCGTTATGACCAGAAAAGAAATGTAAAGCCTGTGAGGATAAAACATTCAGCATGTAGTTCAACCTTCAAATGATATACCATTATAAAAATCTTTGACAATCAGGGATAGTGTTTGCATAAAACATCCAGCATGTAATTCAAACCTTCAAATGATATACCATTACAAAAATCTTTGAGAACAGTGATTGTGTTTGCAATACTCGGTACAACAAAGCTGTTTATCTTTGAATTCAGTTCTTATATGCAAAATGTATAAATTTGCATTACTTTGGTTCTTCCGTGAATTTCATGCCCTTAAAGTCAAAAAAAGTAATTCAATCAACCAAAAAAGAAGCTTTCAAGTTACAAAAAGATACTTGATTCCCGCTAAATAAAAGAGAGAAAAAAAAATCATACAAACCAATATAATCTCAAATTTCGTCAGACCATATTAACATAATTTTGTAAATATAACTAGCTAACATGAGAAACAGAAAAAATTTAAAGCTTTAGAAGCACCAGGTGGAAACATTTTCTCAGTCGTGAGCTCCCCCCTTCGCTTTCTCAGCCAAACGAACAGAGATCATAAAAACAATTAATCGATATAACCAAACACCCATTTCAATTACACGTACGCAAACCCCAGACTACAAACATAGAACACCCAAATTTCAAACTTCTTTTCAGTTTTTGCTTCCAATTCAACCCAGTTGAGCAACAAGAAACAAAATTGCACTCATTTCACAATCCAGAACTCATAAATTTGGAATAAAATGAGATAGAGAACCAAAAGAATCGAAAAAGATCGAACCTTGATAACCATAGTAGACTCCATAGCCACTGAGCAGTCGCTTTCGTCTTTGCCGCGAGCCAAAAGACTATAATCAACTCAACAATTATAACGAAACAAAACCAAAGCCCTAACCCTGATAACCCTAACCAGAGTTCGATCAAAGTAAACTAAGAACCGTTCAAAATTCGAAGACAATCAAATCGGAAGAGATTAGATTGTAATTAAACTCCACACACCATGCGTACACGTAAGCCTAGTTTCGCGCTCTCTCTCTCTATAACGAAATAAGAAGCCTGAAAAATCCGCTCACTGAATATAACACAGTGTTTGGCTTATCCAATAAGAAACTTTGTTGACGTTTTAATTATCTTCTTCCCGAAGAAAACTTGCTGCAGTAAGCAATTGTTAATTGAACCGTTGGATGTTTATCTAATTTTCATGTACACGAAGCTCGTACGCTTCATTGGTTTTTATGTCGGTTTGGTTTCGTTAGGTCAATAGGGTATCGACACGTATGTAGATCATAGTTGGTCACATGGGATGGGAAACACTGGATTAAATGTAGGAAAAGTGGAAACTATTGTCGATTGAGTGTGATATTTTTGATGTGATCGACATCCAATGGTAATGGATGATGGTACTTTCTTTGCGAAAACACATGTACATGTCTCACACGTGTCTGCCGATTATCATGTTGCTATCAATTTATATGGGTTATTTTCAACTTTACCCCTAATATATTGATAATCTTTAGATATAATCTATATTTTTAAAAGCCTCATCAACAATACCCCTAGTAACCACGTATTACTATTATCTTTGACAAAAAAATATTAAAATAATATTATCCTTACGGCTGTTATCTGTACTTGCATAAAAATAATATTACTCTTATTTAATAAAAGACAAATATAACTCTAACTAGACACGATATGATGTATGTACTTTTAAAATGAATAAAATTACAAATTAAAAATATAATACAAATAAGAAAAATTGAAAAAAAATTAAATAAAATGAATAAATTTATAATTTCATTCGTTACAATTATTTAATTAATATTATATATAGTAATATTTTGAGCATAATATTTTTTTATATTATATATCAAAATAAATTATTGGATTAATTTATTTAATTAAATATTTCTCTTTTTTTAATCCAAAATAAGATTTGTGTTTTGTGATCTTGTGAATTCAAACCCTATAAACTTAAATATTAAAAAAATCAAATTAGAATTTTTCAAAATCAAATTATAATTTTTTTAAATTAAATTTATGCTACATTTGACTTTAGTGATACCAGATCATCCAAAAAGACTCCTTCCTTACCTGTTCATCCAAGGTTAGATTGAACTCCAAAGGAATAAAAATATTGGGAAAGAAATTGATGATTTATTCTACTATACTATCAGGCTTGAAGTGTCGGTCGAAAAGAGCAGAAAAGCAAAGTAAGAAATATGCCAAACATGTTATGGCTGATAATATCTCAAGAGGAAAAAACAAGAATAAAAAATAAAATTAATAAATTAAGGTTCATTTACTAAATCAAATTAAGATTTTTAATTACTTAAAATCAAATTAGATTGTAATTTTTACAACACTTAAAATAAATTAAGATTCTAATTTGTACAAATTCGCACTTACATAGATTAAATCAACAAATAGTCAATTTACAAAAAATAATCTTTAAATTGAGTTGTAAATACGTGCTGTGAAAAAAGTCACTGCATATATCGCAATATTAAGCGCTAGTAGTTGATGGCGGCAATTGTTGAATGACTTTTTAGCTGACGGTGGAATGTGAAAAAAAATTGGGGAACGATTTTCCTAACTGACAAAATGTAGAAGAAGAGAAAAGGGAGAAAAGAGATAAAGAGAAAATAGAGGAAGAAAATTGTGTTATGCATTAATGTTCATTGCCTTGCCAAAGCTTCTTTATCATAACTCACTTGCCGCAGTTCAATTAACAGATTTGAAAATGAAAGAATGGACAAAAGAACGCATTAAGCACACGGATAGGAGAAAGAGAACCAAAAAAAGAGCCATTTATTTTTTATATAATAAAAATGTATAATTAAAAATCTACCCTTAACTAAGTTTATATTTTACAAACACCCATTGAATTACTATTTTATCCCTACTATTGTTAACTTTAACAGTAATATACTGTTAACATTAATAAGAATGACAATTTTTCTCAAACTCGTGGGTCCCCGCCCCGCCTTAATTTTTCTCTTAATACGAGTTCAGGGTCGGGTTCGGGGTTTATGAACTCAACCCCTACTTCCATGTTGACTTTATTATGTTTAATCAGGGGATGAAATTTGCGGGATTATTTTGCGTTTTTTTTTTCTTTCTAACACTTGCTATTATGCAGTATCAATTAAATCTTACCACTCAAATAATAAGGGTAAAACATATATTTCTAATTTCTCCGAGGTCCACAAAGCAAAAACAAAATATAGAGAGAGGACTACGAAATAAATAAAGTTAAGAACGAGTGACTACAGAAACAGAAAAAAAAAAAAGGAAAAAGAAAATTAATGGAGTTAATTAAATCATGTGGATTAAGAATTGGGCGAGTCTGTAGGCAATGTAAGAAAGAGAAGAGCATCTGTAACCTTCTAAGCAGAACCTTTGATCAAGTACGTTGCAACATCAGCGGTAATCTTTCTTCCATGTTTGACAAGAACTCGTCGTCGATTTCCGGCGAAGGCTAGAAGCACCAACACCGTGATCCACGTCACCATGGTGACACGGGCTGCTGCCACTATAACAGTTGCTAACACCACAGCTAGGAGTAACAGCGTATAGAAGGCCGACCAACTTCTGGTGTGGTCGGCGTCTGCGTAGGCGTAAAATAAGAGAAGGCAGAGTGATACAAGGATCGAAAACAGAGATGTGGTTATAGTTCCAAGGAGATTCATGGGGAAGAAGAAGATAGAAACTGGGTTTTCGTTGGTTATCAATTATGCGGTGGGTGTGTGTGATTTTATTAATGAATAGGTGGGTAGATTATTAGATGAGCTTAGTTAGGAGTGGAAGTGGAAAGGAATTGGAGGGCATGTGCTGCACATGCTCTTGGAAGGTTGGCAACCAATAATGGGGGAGGTTGGAATTTAATTTGGAATTATTTGGGATTAATGAATTAATAATGCATGCATATCTAATGACCAAAGGAAATATAAGCCTTTGAAATCTTCATGAAGAATTAAGGAATGCTACTTCAGACACTTGTCTTGAAATACAATATTTCAGACAACATGCCGCAAATAAAAAACATGGGTTCTCTTTACGAGGGTGTCAATTGCACCATTATTGTTTCGTGAATATTTATATTGTTGTGAGGCTCGCCGACGGCCGATCCAGTTGGGCGTCATACTCAAAAGCTCGATGCGTAAACATTACAAAGCACTCGATTGTCCAATCCATTTTTTTGGTAAATGGTAATGACTGACTGACTGACTGATCACATTAATAATCAAACTTTTGTATCTACCTCTTGCGCAAAACACCGCGCACGGCTGATATTCTAATGTTTCCAAGAAAAAAGTTACACTTTATGATGGCATTTCTGTTGGAATTCTGGATGCAAACACTCTTTCCTGGGCCTTCTTTGCCTGACAAAAGTAAAGCAAACAGCAATTAGAGGAAACGACATATAATGTGACACTGAAATGTAAGGGTCATATAGATTTTAATTTACTTCTTTCTCCCAGTTTGTGCTCATTGTAATAACAAGAAGTAAGAATGCTTGGAGACCACTCCCACATATGATTCCCATCCAAAGTCCCTGCATATACAATTGGGAATCAGTCGGTAAGACAAGTATGATATATATCAATAGTTGCTTTCGAAAATATTATTGAATAGTACAACTACCTTTGCTCCAAAATGGAAGAAAAAACCCAAGGCTATAGCAGAAGGAAGGCCCATAAGATAATAAGCACCTAGATTAACAAATGCTCCAATCTTCTGCCAACCACACCCTCTAGCAGTACCTATATATATATATACATTTAACATGCATAACCACCACACGAATGTTCGGAAAATTATTAATTAAATTGGAAGAAAAAAGCCAAGGTTATTGCAGTCAGAATATAGTTATTGGGGAAATAAGCTTTTAAACCTGAAAGAACACCCTGGATTCCATCCATAAAGTTGGATAGAGCAAGCACTGGCATAATGGACGCCAAATATCTTATTACTTTCACGTCGTTAGTGTACGTGTAGCCCCATATGTCCCGGAGGCCGACTGCAATGGAGCTTAACAATACGCCTTCTGCAACTGCCAAGAATATAACAATCTCTACTGCAAGACGTGCAGCTTTAGGTCTTCCAGCACCTAATTCATTTGAAACTCTCGTGCTGAAATTAAGTCAGAAACCAAGAGAGTGGAAGAGACAATTAGGAAACAGTCAGATGAAGAAGTATTGTGTGCGAGTTGTGTTAATTCATATCTGATATCTCTATATATACCTCACAGCGCTGCCAAAACCGAAGGGGATTCTGAAGATCACTGAACTTATGTTAAGGCTGCTGAGTAAGTTGTTTAAAATCAGCAATGGAGGGTACTGACTAAGGTTTTATTAGAATAATTATATCAATTACAAATTTACAAGCCCCTAAAGATAAAAATTGAATCATATTGTGTTATATTGGATATCAGTGAAGAAAGATATGTTTGAAAGCAGACCAGATCGACATCACTGATGTTTCTAGCTTGGGATTGGGAAGAAGACCCGACATGAGGACCAAAAACTCGTATGACCAGAATTCCAAGCTGATAAATGACACACAAAAAGAAAAAGATAAATTTATTAAAGGATGGAAATTAACTATTGTATTGGAAGACATATTGAGCTCCTGAACTGCGTGTAAATTGTACGGAAAGTAACTCACCAGACCATGAGAGCTGAGGGTATGCCTAATCCAAGAAAGCTGTGGAGATTTTCCAGTGTCTCCTGGGAGAAACCTGTCCAAGTTTTCTCACATTTAGGAGAAAACTTTATATAAATTGCCAACATAAAGAAATTGAACCAATAAGAGATGGCACTAGACAAGGCAGCTCCTTTGTTCTCAAATCCAAATCCGAAAATTAAAGTCCAACAAGAAAGGACATGAACCAAAGTTGTAATTCCAGTACTTAACATCAATGGAAAAATATTACTTTGGGCTTGTAGGAATCTGAGTTGGCACTGAAGAAGGCCATAAGGAAGGATGCTAGGGATCAACCACCGAGAATATATCCCGGCATGTAATGAAATTTCTGGATCTTGGCCGAAAGAATGTGAAAATTTTCCCTGTATATGCCCAAAGGATTGCTATAGGAATGCTTGAAAGTGCAAGAACAAGCATAGCTCTCTGCATGTGTACACCGAGCATATGATACTGTTTCGCTCCATATGCTTGTCCGCAGAATGTTTCCAGTGCACTTCCCATCCCCAGCTAAGTCATCATAATCAAGCAACACAAATTAGATATACGTACCAAATCCTACTGTATCTATATTAGTGCATATACTAATTTGGTAGCTTGATTTGAACTCATAGGCATGTTTACTGCACGTGCAAAGTACCACTCAACATTTTTGGTCATCACTTACATCTCAAACTCCATGAGGACCCGTGGAGACTTTTTTGTTTAAGACTCATAACTCATTGATGGAACTTTGTGTATTCCCAGAAGACATTAAAGAAGTGATAGCAAGAGCCAAGAAATAAATTAAAATATTTCTCCTTAAAACTTGAAAATCAAAGTGTAGATATGCTCAAAGGTTGATTTATATGCCCGTTTGCAATTGATCATATATATTTCTTGTGATTGACTGAGAAGCAGAATCCAATAACAAAATGTGGTGGTGGTATAATATACATGCATGCAAATAAACTGATGGAGAAAACGTTACCGTACCATGAAACTGAAGCCAGTAACTCCAGCAAATGAAGCAGCCATGGAAGAACTTGCAAGAGATAACTCATCAAGATGGCCTACAAATATGACCGATATCATCTGTAAGCTATACTGTAAAAAACTAACCAAAACCAGAGGTCCGGCCAACTGCATTTGCTTCTTCAACTCTATAGTTATCTCGGACAGCCATCGATGATCACCGCATTCCAAACCGTTTTGATCAGAGCTTGGAATTAGAGAAGATTGAAGACTAGATTGGGATTCTTCTTGATCCATTTTGTTGGGTTTTTTTTTGGCAAAAGAATAAGAGCTTTTCTTATTTATTTTTAGAAAGTAAAAGGAAATAAGAATTGTTTATTTGTATAGTTTTTGATTTTGTATAGAAGGAAGGCCCATGTTAACTTTTCTATATTGTTATATTAAATTTTAATACATACTTCTGCTGACATAATAGTACTTACTAAATGATCTCCATATATATAGAGTGCTAGGTGAAATATTGGAAAGTCTGAAAATTATTTAATCCAATGGAAAAAGAAATCGTGTGCAGATCTTGCAAATCTTCGAACTGAATGAGACTGAAAGCATGCAGAACGCATGCGCTATTAATATAATAAATTAGCAGAGACAGGCTTTGAGATGAGTGCAAGCAATTCTTCGCTGACAATAACATAATCAAGTTCTTAACACGTTCTCTTAATTAAGAAATTATTCAAGGCAACTATAAAATTGTTTGTTTCAACTTTGTGATTAAATTATTTTCATATCAGCATTTACTTTTGATCAGAGGGACGCGTTCAATGTCATATTTAACCTTTATTTTAAAAGACTCGAAAGTGGGAAATAGAATAGTGAGTCCAAAGTTCACCGGACGGAAATTAATTTTACCTCGGGTAATAGCATTTGAATCATTGAATTTTTATATTTTTTAAATAAGAACATGATTTATTTATTGAATTTATTAAATTATCTTAACTACTCCCATTTATGAAATTATCACTTCTCCTTATTATATTGAATTTTGAACTAACATTGTGATTCGTTTCTTTTCATGATACAGTACTAGGCTCTATATATGCTTAGATTATAGAAGTGTTAATGTGATAAAATGACTTGAAGATATATAAGCATATACCGTAAGTTTCTCATTGCTTTTATGTCAAATTTCGGAACCAGAACTGCCCTTCCATTTTTCTAATTACCCATAAATAATCTTACAACTAGAGTATATCATGCAAATTAATTAAGAACGGCATGGAAAGAAGAATAAGATAAGTGACCCAACTTCAATTATTGCTTCTTTAATTAAAAGATGCGGAGAGAAAAGGAAAGGACCCTTTTTCTTTTATGTTGATTCATGTAGTTCAGAGAAGAGAACCAAGGCGATGGAAATTGGAGACATAAGTTTTGACGTATTAGCAGATCGAGCGTAAGAATGGTTGGTCAACTGTAGTACAGGGGATGTGCATCATTTCGGTGCCCGGAAAGCTATTGGTCCAGTTCCGTTTCACACTAGCTTTCTGCGTTTCACTTTAATCAATGCAATTAGAGATATTGACAGCGTTGCAAAGGAACGATGCATGGTTGTCAATTGTCAGCGAGATAAATAATATAAATAGCAGAAGATGATGCAACTTAATTTGTACTGGCGTGTTTCAGGTTAATTGTCCGTAAAATACTATAGAAATTAGAACAGTCAGGGATTTGGAAAAGCTGTCATTATGGGTTATTGAGGAGGGTGAGGATATATATCATCCTGGCCTGCTCTTAGTTAGATAGTTGCCCTAATGAACACTTTATCAATGATATGTTATGTTGGGTTGGTGTAGATTTTGGATGAGTTTGGCTTTCGCTTCAAATTCATGTGTAATCAAAGTTAAAAAGTAATGATAAATCAGAGTTTACCTACCAGTGCATGGTTTTGCCGAAAAGGAGAGAGGGACACACGACAAGATATTTGACTGGGATCAATGGAATACGAGGAGAAAAGACAAGACAAGACAAGGCAATCAAAGAGTCCAGCTGTAACAATTAACGACTGTAAATCTGATTGAAAATGGCCTGGCCTGGCCTGGCCATATTTATTTTTGTTTAATTATATATATATATATATATATATATATATATATGTATGTGTGTATGTATGTATATCTGGAGGCTGATGGTCGTGATTCATGAAGATGCGGCAGGATTTCTAATTCTATTTATTATAGGGAAATTTTGTTAAATCCTCAAAGATTACTCATTTATGCTGCAATCTAATCCAAGAGAATCGTTTTGGCCAACAACCCTAGCTAGAGCGTGTCAGATTTATTAAATACTAATTAATACTGGTAAGTACGCCCCTCCTGCATCAGGACAAAGACCAGAATCAGATTCAGAAGTTCAAAAGTTTTTGAGGGCCAACGTATATATTTCTATTACGATGAATAAATGTTACCTCCTCCTCGGCAACAGACCAGCTTAATATAATTTTAATTTGTTAACGTTGATTTTTATTAAACAAACTAATATTTACTTACAAGGCACCTGCAGGGCCATGTTGTTTTGTTTGCACTAATCTGGATTGCCAGAGACCTGTCCCGGTTTTAATTAATATCTGGAATTTCTGGTTGGAACCATGCAATATCAATTGCTATGCCATCTCTTACTGGTTTAATACACAATTTACACTCCTGGGCACCAGATAAGACTAGTTATATGCAGCAGAAAGGACTCACAAGTCAAAACTGAGTATTTCATCATCTTTCCTCGCCCGGAGATTACTCTATATTACTTACGGTTTTTATACGCATATTATAAACCAACTTGCCTTTCTTTTTGGGACGACAAATAAATAATATGCCAAATAATTCAACTGTATAGCCATGCTAAGCAAGTGGCTGCTCCCATTTTTTGAGGTGATAGATCCAACTTCGAAATTTCAACAACTGCTCTGAATGAAATTGAATTATTACAACTAAGCACTTGTAAATGTCAGAGGAGAAGGAGAGTGGACAGTATTATAATATAAATATAAGAGATAATGTGTTTTTTCTCCTTCACTTTCGAAAAAAATAGAAATACTCCCTGAATTTAATTTGCGTCCCGAAGTATAATAATATAACATCCCAATTAGTCACATAATCGGTTACCTTTTCTGGATCCACTAAAATATAGAACCGACGTGGAAGGAAAATTATAACTTATTAGAGAGAATGACTGTGGACTGCTTACCGCAACGTAATTCATTAGTTTTAACAACCAAATACCGATCCATGCATTCACATTCATTTCCAATCACAGGGTAAAATTACATCCCGTAAAAAATGAAGGTTAGATTACTGTTACGCTCTGCCAAATGTAATGTTCCCGTGAAAGTGGAGGACTCACACATCCATTCTGACTGTATTACACAGTCCGCTATTCTGTAGAATGACTCCAACTTGCAACATTTCAACCATATTAACTACAAATTTCAAAGAATCAAAACATACACAACCAAAATGGCACTGGTGAGATGGATGTAGTAGCAACACTGGAAACTGTAGTTTCCTTTAATTTACCTTGAAAGCAGTTTCACTATTATTATTTATGATAAGAACATAAAAACAATTTCTTACCAGGCACCTCAACCGATTTAATGTTCTGCAGAAAGCTGCATTCCCTGGTATAAGACTAAAAATAAATAAAATAATATCATATCCGTATGAGATTCATCTCTCTAAGCTGCACAAATACTGATACGGTGAGCAAAAACTGTAACCAAATATATAGACACCAACAAGAAAGCCATCTCTTCCATCTTTATGGAGTCTAAATGCCAGGCATAGAACTAGGGATGCTGAAGATATCTGTGTGCCATCATGAAATTAAAGCTGCTGATTAAGGTAAGGGTCCTTGGGACTATTCCCAGCTCCTAAAATTTCCGAAACATTTTCTGTAACACCTGCAACATAAGACTTCAACCAGGAGGTGCTGCGTGTCAACCATCCATGCTGTGGCGGTTCATCTACTCCAAACACGGCTCTGCGCTCTTCCTCAACCAGTATGTCGAGCCACCTCTTGGCCATAAAAATTTTGACAGCGTCAACCCCCTTCTTCACAACCTCCACAGGTGGAATAACAAGAGGATTTTCTTGTAGATTGAGTTTAACCAAATTGTCAAGCCGGCCAAACGTATCAGGAAGTGCATGAATCTGGTTGTTACTGAGATCAAGTTCCTTGAGGTTTGTCAAATCACCAAAGGTTTCAGGAAGTACTGTCAGGTCAGTGAAATTACTGCTTAGATTGAGGATCTCAAGATTCGCCAATTTCCCAATTGTCAGTGGAAGGCCATGGAGCTCAGTTGAAGTGAACATCCAGATTGCGCAAAGACTTCATATCACCAATTGAAGTGGGAAGGGAACGAATCTTGTTCAAAGCCACTGCTAGCCTCTGAAGATTCTGCAATTCATATCCAATATTGGTTGGCAAATATGTAAGGCGGTTGAAGCTTGCATCTAGTTCCACCAATGACCTGAATCATTCAGAACATAGAACTAAAATTCTGAAATGAATAACTTAAGAAAGAACACAATGTATAATAGAAATACCTGCACTGACAGATAGTATCAGGTAAGAAATTTAGTTTGTTTCCAGAGACATTCAGGATTTTCAAATTTTGCAACAACCCGATTGAGTCTGGTAGCAATTCTAGAAGATTTGAAGCCAGATTAAGTTCCTCCAGCTTCTCCAATCCAGCTATTGAGTCAGGAATGACCTGTTTCCCTCATGCAGGTTCTTAGATATAAGAGAATTATACAAAAAGCCAAAACTGAAAAACATAACAGTTAAATCACAATATAACAAGTTTAATTTCAATTAGATAATCAAAGCTGGGACATGTCTGCCTTCAAACAAATATGATTATTATCAATTAACAGTTTAGAGCACAAATTTCACTAGATGCTTTATGTGTCATAATGTGTGTATATGTTTTGTATAACCTATGTCTCATCAACATACAAAAATACAAATTCAAGCAGGGGAAGAGAATACTATTAAATGAGTCAGTAACATAATAGATGTTAAAATTTTCAATAATACAATTTAATAATAAATGTGAGAAATAATAAATCTGAAGTCAACAAGCATAATGTTCATTAGACATTTCCCAGCAGTTCAAATTGTGGTATCGCCACTTGATGTGGATATTAAATCTCCCCTAAAATGTGAGTAGAAAATCATCCATAAATGCACTTTTAAGATTTTCAGGCAACACTATAAATAGTATAAATCTAAACTCCTGGTAGAGCCATGGTTATCCTATCAGTAATTTCAAAAAGAAAAAAAAAATTGCAAAACAGTATCTGATGGACAGCCTTGTGGATACAAGGTGTGAAGGGTTATCCGCATCATGATCACAATATAAAACCAAAACAAGTGCTAATCACATCGTTGTATGAGCAACATCTAAAACTAAAGGTATGTTTGGGACTATTGTGCTTTGCCATTCACCCATCTAGTTATGTATAATTGACATATGGTGATCCAACAAAATCTTGCAAATATAAAGGGCTGCCCCGCCAGCATCCTCAAATAGAAAAATGTTGTTATATCACATGTTGCCTATGTAAGTGAGCATATATGGTAAAATAAATAAGCCAGCTCCATGAAATTTTCAACATTTGTCATCCACACTGCTTCATAATCAGGGATCATTAGTGCGCACTAAAAGGTAATATAATGAAAAAGTAAATTAACCTCAAGCTGATTACTAGACAAATTCATCACTCTCAATCCGGCAATCTTCCCAAAAGCCTCCGGCAAGAATCGCAATCGCCTGCAAGACAAATCCACTGTTTCCAAAATCTTTCCAGAAGCTTCTTGAAGCAACCCCACAACCTCCTCGTTCATTTCTTCGCTCGCGGACTGCGGTTCAGTCTCCTCACCATTCTCCGCTCTCTCATAAATCTTGACCAACCGGTCTTCCGCGTCCTTCAGCATCTTCTCATAAGATTCATGCATCTCGTCCAATTGCAAAATGGATTTGTACATGGTCCTCTCCTTCCCAGCTTTATCACGGCGTTCTTTTTCTTTCTCCGCCAGGTGAGCCCGCCACTGGTAGATGTCCACATCAGCAGGACGAGGCAATAGCACAATCTCTTCCAGAGATTTGGAGAGTTCGGCCTCAATTATGGAGAGCTTGGCTTTCGCGGTATCAACAGACTCGTGGTCGGGACGAGGGCCGAGGGTCTGGAGTACGGCTCGGGTCTGGTAGACGTCGTGGACGGCGCGTCTCATAGAGGCTATAAGTTTGGGGTCGTTCAAATGAGGCATCCGGTCGACGATTACCGGGTCTTTCATATGGGCGTGACCCGAAGACGAGGGACCGGGTTGTTCTATGTCGTACTCGGTGGTTTTAGGTCCGAAAGTAGGAAGACGAGCCATCACGTATGAGAGAATGGGGAATGCATTCGGGTTCGGATCCATCGTGATAGGGTTTTAGAGTGAAAAAAAGAATGAGATTGAGATCCAGAAAAGGAAATGAAAATCAATGTTTGTTCTGACGAATCATGAAAAGGGTTAAGAGTGTTGGAAGAGCAAAGAGGGAGACAGAAAAAAGGAATGGGTAGTTATATTTTTGAGCGAGGGTGACGTTAAACACTCGTCGACCCAATCCCAGCCGTTGATTTATTCGTCATCTCATCTTAAGATTCGCCCGGTGGGGTATGTAATGCATCGTATTCCGCAGGTGGCGTGGTGAGGTGAGGTGAGTTGAGTTGAGGGCTTTAATTATCTCAATCTTTTATTATTAATAGATGTGATTAGTGGCTGGCTGGCTGGCTTATTAATCATTGGCTATCCATATTACTAGTTTTCTAATATTTACTTATATTGTTATTAGTAGACCTAGACCTTGTCTTTTGGGACAATCAAAAAGGGAATGCCTTGCCGGCCTCATTTTTAGTCGCCGAAGCATATGGTATTAGGCCCAATTCGGCTCTATTCTCGCAAATTGAGGCTCTTTAACAGTTAGATATAGATGGTTGTTGATAAATATTTGGTATTTAAAAAAAAAAATTTAAAAGAAATACAAAAGGCTTAATACTCTTAATTTTAGTGTCTGACTATCAACATTTCAGTAATTAGTCTTTCCAAATCTGCATTATATTTTAGTGGAGCAAAGGGGCAAAATGTAGCAGGAAAAAGAATTTTTTACGTGCTATTAGTTTGCTAAAAATTGGGGCGGGCATATGCTTTATTTAGTACTTATTGTAGAAGGGAAAATCAATTAAATTTATGTTTGCTTGCCGCACCAGAAATGGGGATCATTCACGAAGGTCTTGTATGCAAGATCGATACAAGTCATTTATATACTGGAATGAGTAAATACCATTCACAGTTCTGGAATTAATTACAAATCTCTGAACCTATTCAAGAACAATTTTTAGCAGTGTTCAAGTTTTCCATACCCAAAAACAGAAACAAAAAAAAAAGAAAAGAAAAAAGAGTAATGAATATGAAAGGGATGAAGTCTTCGTCAAATACAAGTATCCTGTTGAGTTGCAAAGAGAATCTCTCTCTCAACCAGCCCTATTTTTTCCTTCAGACGATGCGTAAACTTCTCAGTTATGTTTCGAGTAATTCTTTGCTGGAATTTGGTGCTTTTCAACCATGTAATCCCAATGTAAACAGTACACTTGCATGCATTATGAGCCAGGGTAGATTTCTCAATCTCATACCTAAAGTGGACCTAGCTTTCAGAAGACAAAAGATAAAATGCAAAATTAGAAACAAAGAAACATATGGAACAATAAAAGTCAAAATCAAAAGGATTTGATTCTACATACACGGAAGTGGTCATCCAAGGGTACATCGTGTAACAACATGACTTCATTCACGATCCAACCTTCATCATTCGGAAGGGGAGACTTCTGCTGCGTGCAGGTTACTTCCCCTCCAAAGATTGAAACATGGCAGTTGAATCTGTAAGAGAGTTTCCTTTCAAAAACACCTGGCTTTATGGGCTCCCAGGAAGTAGTCACGTAATTAAGACAACCAGATTTTTCCATAATTCTATTCTCTAACCTTCCACCATCAAACATTTCCATTAGCGATTTCACCTGCACATTATTTAAAGACAATTATGCTAGTAAGTGCATTCTTGCGTACTATGCTATGAACAATTAGGTGAGGCGGAGAAGTAACTGCTTGCATTAATAGGAAGTTCAGCGGAGTAAACCCTGGACATCTTTGCATCTTCAGAGTTCAGAATTGAACCTTCAAGTATGGACATTTCCCCTTGGTTCTGTTGCTCCTCTGCAATTTGCTGTTTCTGATCCAGGGTCAGCGTTCTTGTTCTCCACAAGGCCATCATTGTCCTGTTTTTACAGCATGAGAACCATTAACTTTCACAAGAAAATATAAATGGTAATCTGTAATCCATATTTAATTACCATTGTATAAGACATAAGCTCAAGTATTTCATCATACTAATACCTGGTGGCTTCATTGAATGAAACAAATGACTGAAAATAAAATCTAAGCCTGCCTTCTTCATCTTGGGACTTTGCGCCATGTCTTGCATCAAGACCTCGACCTTTCCGCAGAATTATGACCAGCGAAGGGCTACCTACAGATGCCAGTGTCGGGGAGAGTACTTGGATGTCATCAATATCCTCCCAAAGAAAGAAAATTTTGGTTTTATGCCCAAATAAATTTGCATAAAACCCAACAATCCTTGCAGATAGAAAAAGCCGGCCCTGTTTCACAAAAAGAAATCTAAAATATAAGTTACAGATCTTCTCAAAACAGGTTGTTGTTGCCTTTGCAACTATTTAAAATTCAAAACCAAGCACAGATCAGTAATCTGGCCCCATAAGTTGCACCTGCAAAGGCATTTTTCTCTTCAGGTGACATGTAAAGTCATTGATTAGAAATTCTTCTGGTGGCAATGCAAACAATTTCTGGAAAGTTGAATTCCTGTGAGGTGACCGTAAATGCAACTGTAAAACATCCAACATGAGTTAAAATTCATATATGAAAAAAAACTACAAAATAAGCAGAACAACTCAATATAAAAGTCTATATATATAAAAGAAATTATCTAAGACGGGTTTTGAAATTACTTTTCTGGATAAATGAGTTGAAGGACTACAGAAGAATGGGACTATGTTTACCTTCTTTCCAACTTCCTTTCCCATCTTTGTTAGATATTCCTTAATTGTTTCAACTCCTTGGTTATTATCCAAAAAGATTCTCAAGTGTAGCTTTGATTGAGAAGACTGAGCAAGCTTCCCCTCAAGGAAGATCCACATATCTGCCAGCTCTGTAGACGTGTGTTTCAAGAAATTGATCTCAGCATGCCCAAGTGAGGTGGCCTGGTCAAATGGACCATCGAAATCAAAAACTTCCACATCCAAAACTGATGGTGGTTCTTCCATAGCATCAAACTCAAGCATATCTGCATAATATCTTCAGAATGGGTGAACAGATAATATCATTGAAAACATATGGTGAAGTAAGGAAGCATTGGACTTACCATTCCATTGAGGATCACAAGTTTGAAGTTTCACAGAGCTTGTTCTTGTCTTACCATTGCAGGTAAAAACCACATAGGGATCTGATAACCCTGTTGATTCCAAGGACGCTAAATTAACCCCTTCAATTAAAGCTACAGTAAGAACCCATCCATCGCCTTGAGCTCTAACTCCATGATCACTCCCTGTTGAAATAGATGGGTAATATAAGTGAATCCTGGGACAGTTACAATAAGTGACACCAAGGGTGAAAGTGTTTAATTTTGAATTTAACAATGATATAAATCTGAGTTACTACAACATTTTACCTTTTTGCAACCTAGCTTGTACAAAGTGTTTGACCATGTTATAAACACGCTCCAACTGAATGACTAAAATACTACATGAGATAAGCTCCCCAAAACTGTCTGGCAAATCAAGTCCATTAAATTCCAAACCTTGGATTTTGCTGGGTTTGCAGAGCAGAATGTGCACTAGGACATAAACTGCTATAAAAATGGTACAAACTAGGGTAAAATTCCAAAAGTACTCAGATGCCAATTCCAAATCTGACTGGTGTTCTGTTTGCAAAGTTGCCAACACCTTGTCTTTGTCTAATATGTCCTTGGACTCTAAAATCTTAAGATTCCAAGCTAGCAAATTGGAAAACTGATCAAAACTTTCCTTGAGCCCCTGCCTAACTCCTCCTTCAATTATACTTCTCATCATTGTGTTTTGGCAAAAGGCAATGCTCCAAGATATTATGAAATGGCATGAATCTTCGCCAGAAGATAGCTCTGGTCCAGGAAATATTTTGTACAACAACTCTACATTGAATGCATTTCCATATGGAACTTCTGGTGTACTTACAGTTATCAAGATGGCAAATTCCTGTCCATTAGCTCTAATATAGGTTTGCTGCTCCGTGGCATTTACAGCCTTGACCAACTTTGTTGCAGCTCTCATGTAGGAAACCGTTCGTGTTAAACAGAACATATCTCCTGATTTCAATTCCCAAGTCCCCTCTTGTACATCTGTTGTTCCCTGAAGTTCTGCCAGGTCTTTCATGAATTGTGAATCTGGGCCAAAAAGAAAAGTATTGAGATCATTTGGGGACACCACATATACTTGATCAAGAAGAATGCCGCCCTCGAGGTTTTCAGGCATTTCTCGTTCATTGTCTCTCAACTGCATCATCTCCATAGCTTCTTCAAAGCTATGACTAGAGGGCTGTTCCTCCACACAATCCTCATAATCAGATGGAGTACTGGATAGCTCTGAAGAATCTCCATTTCTCGAATCTTGGTCATTCTTGTTAAATATCTTCTCTAAGCGGCTGGCAATAGCCTTCATTAAGTGTTTCCCTTCTGTTATACTTAAGCACAAAGCTTTTCGAGTGAAACACCTCATGTGATAACACACATGGACCCTCAAATTCTTTGGAGTCCTCAGAGCTAACATTTGGGTGTGGATAAAGGAGGTGGTTGGCGGAAACATTGTGGCCCTTGCCTCGCAGAGATAATGTGAGAAGAACTTTTCCTGCATGAATTGGCTGAAAATCTAGTAAACTCAATAAGATAGTACCAAATCAATAATTAGACAAGCAAGCAGATATTATTAACAGAGCTTAATGTCAGAATGATCCATGGTAAGCAGCTCAATTCAGATGACCATTAGAAAATTGAATCTAATTATCAAGAGCAAGCATGGAACCTGAATTCAAAAATTGGTCAAGTAATGTGAACCCATTATCAAGTCAAGCATGGAACTTGAATTCAAAAATCGGTGAAGTAATGTGAACCCAACTCCAATTTCCAAACAATATAGAAATGAAGTCACCGATCAACTCTTATGGAGTCCCTTGTTTTAGAGACAATCAGAGTAATTAACCAGATTGCAAGAGCTAACCAGCCAAAATCTATATCATATTTGTGACCTTGCATTATATTAACTAAATTCATGCAAAGGAAGAAGAAGCGTTCATCCTACTTTAAATTTAAGTTACACTTAATTCTACAATGTGCAATTTCTTCAAAAGTCCCATGTAAACAAGAACGAAATCATTCTTTATGCAAGGGATGTTGAAATGCCACTTCCACCAGTATGAGCCTCTACTGGCTTACTGCATGCTTGTGAGTACACTGTAACAACTAAATCTGGCAAGTGACCATAGATTTTCTCAGTGCTCATGGAATTTTTTTTGTTAAATAACACAGGTCATTCCGTACAATAAACAAAAACCAATGAAATTACAAAATGTAGTATCTCCGGGGTTCTATAAGCACTTTCTATTTTACTGAAGCCTTCTTCAACGTTTTACAGCAAAAAGGTCATAATATTCAAAGCCTAGAACTGGAACAGAGACAGGAATATAAAGTCAAAAACCATAAGTTAATAAGCACAGGGAGAGACACTAACCGCAATCCACGTGCGTAAACTTGCCAGTCTTGGGCTTTTCAAGAGGAAACCAAGTTGGTGGCAACATCTGATTATCTTCCGCTGTAAGTAACGAAACCGGAACCCGAACCCGACCCATTAAGTCCCCAGAGCTATTGAAAAATCCATAATCATCGACATGGGGAAACACAGACAAAACCACCTCTTCATCATCAATATTATGCACCCTGAACACAAACTCTTCATTCCAAACGGGGTTAGCGTTATTCCTTAAAATCCTAGTCTTAGACTTATGCTTGCCAACCTGAACTTTCACATAGGAATCTTCTGCAAGCAAGTCTTTTGCTTGCAACACATAAACATATAACCTCATAAATGCTAATACAACTCAAGTAGTACAAGCCTTGGACAAGAAAATGAAAGTGGGTATGAAAGAGCAAATGGTATTTATAGGTTCCAAAGTTGGAGACAGAGACTGGTGCGTTGTTTGTAGTTGGTTTTGGACGAGGAGAGATAAGCGCGAGGGTGAAGCCATTGAGAAAACGTGGATAGGAGTTAAAAAGGACACGAGGGAAGTGAGTTGAAAAGAATGCAGAGAGAAAATATACTAAAACTGTTGGGAAATTAGGAATATCGGTGGGCTTGGCATTGGCTTGCATTATAGGCAAGTAGTTCATTTTGAGAAAGGCTTCTATTCTATTCCAGACGGTTATTAATTACATTCTCTCAGCTTTATTGAGTTGGATCGTCGGTTCGAGAATTTGTTACTTTGGGGACTTTTCATGACAGACGACGATGATGACAGATGACTTGTGCTCTGGAATAAATCCATCGGTTGAGGATTAATAATGTCGTTTTGCACGTTCCTATTTTTTGTTCGTTTGCAAACCAAAATTTTCAACTTTAGGATAAAATTATTACTAAATAATAATAATAATAATAATAATAATAATAATAATAATAATAATAATAATAAATGCCTACAATTTTCTTATTTGTAGAAAATTAGGCAAGTTAGGACGCGTATTTATGTTATTGAGCAAACTACCTTAATTTTGGCGGTTCAGATTACTATTAGATAATATGTGCTAATGATTAGCACATTAATTATTTTATTAAAATAAATATTTATCAAATATTTTAATTATTATTTCTCTATAGTTAATACAAAATATAGTTATTATAAACAACCCTTCAATTTAAAAGTCATTTGTAGATAATTGAATACTTAATTTAGCTCTAATTCTTTGTTATCAATTAATACAACTTAAGCCAATTGTTACTAAATTAACACTTCATTTAGATTCAATTATTTTTATCAATCCCTACAACTTAAGCCCTTTGTTGCCAGTTAACATTTCATTTACATCTTTTTTTTTTTATCCATTAATACAACTGTAAAGAGAATATATCATAATCTCATTATAAAAGGAAACGGATAAAAAATTAAATACTCAAAATCTAAATTATAGACAGCTATTAAATAATCAAATCTTTCACCATCACCTTGAAATTACCCGGAATAAAACCATCCACTATCACGTGAAATGCATAATCTAAACCGGCGCCTGGGGCAGACTAGCGTTATCAACGTTACCAAACAGACCGACTAGCGATGGACTCACTCGACAAAAGAACTGATTTCCGAGGAACGGGCAGCGTGTGAGATAAAACGAGTAGGAAGTGAAGTGAGAGTGAGAAGAATGTTACAGTTTCCGGCGTTCATGAGGCAGTATCCGTGGTCGACAAGGACGATTCCGACGTCGTTTTTGCTGCCATCTCAGTGGCCCCAACCACACAGCGAAGAATTCCTTCTCGCCATGGAAGAGTCCGAATTCGAAGAGAAGGTAGGTTTTTGCTTTCTCTCCCAAATTCCATATCAATGTGGCTGTGGCTTTTAATCATACATTTCGATATGCTTTCATATAGTTGGAATTTAATTAATGAATTAATTCATAATACTAATTATTCATTTATGGCTGAAAAGATTTTATGCAACTGATTCGAATGTGTTTTTGATGATCATTTTTTATCGAATGAATCTACTTTTCTAAACCTACAAGCTCGGAGGCTATTGTTTGATAATTAAATATGTAATCAGCAATCTTAAATTAGGTGGAGTAATGATACAGTGAATGTGTGTCTTGGTCTATAGAAAAACATGTTCTATATTGCCTTTGCGAACTGGAAATTTGATTTCACAAGTGATCATTCTGATTGTTAAAAGACTAGGAAGATGGATGTGCAATAGATCATTGTACCTGCACCAATTGATTACAGACACTAACCAATGATGTGAACGATTGTGCATATAAAGAGATATTAAGAGTCTGGATCAAGATGAATGTACGAGTATAGCAGTACTAATGAAATAACCATGGCAATGATAGTTGAACACGAAGTCAGTTAATAGTTCAAATCCAGTCTGAAGATGACGTATGAAGTATTGAGTCCTTCAAATCAAAGATTCATATTCCAAACTAAAATTGCTATGAATAAATGCTGAATAAGGAGTTCATGTTGGTAAGGAGTATTTGGTACAAGCTGAACTCTGTTCGACATTTCTGCACTTTTATTTATTTTTGTTACTCTTTTGAATCAAGGAAAGAAGAGCACTTTAACGACAAAATTTTTATGCTTTTAGATGTTATATATCCTATGAGTACTTGGTTGGAAATTCTCTCGAGGAATGGTTGGAGTTGAGAAGAAATCCTGGAACTTGAATTTTGTGATAAATCAGTGAATCAAGATGAGATTATGAGTTTTTTTAGGGATTTCAGTGACCGCAGGTTTATCATTTTATAGGCTTTTTTTCTTGTTTTGCCTCCAAAAATCAAAACCTAAGGGAGTGAAAAAGACTATCAATGATTACTCACTTTTTCATTCTGGGATGTTTTCTACACTGATCCATGGTCATTAGTATCTAGAAGTTTTTCTGGGTTTTGGTCGTTCCTTGGGTTATTTGTTGCAGTCATAGTCAGTACGTATAAAATGATAATTGAAAGTTTGACATATTCGGAATACTATCGAAAACATTTTCCTTTCCCATAATCACATTGTGATGCTTTTTTGTTCATGCAATAGATTCTTTTCCCTTAATTTTTACAATTTGCTTTGTTGACATTGACATGAGTGATTTTGCAGTGTAATGAAATCAGAAAAACTAATAGCAACCTCATTGTGATTGGGAAAACCACTGTTGATAATGATAAAGAAGACTTCGACAATGATGCAGATGATGATGATGCAGACCATGGAGATGAATCTGAGGGTGAAGAATTTGAGCAAGAAACTGCTTGAATATGCTTTCTAATTCCGTTCTACTCCTTGCTGTTCTTTCTGAGATACCTTAGCTCGTTGGTTAAGTTGTGCACCAGGTTATCTGCCTATGCTAAAATGACTGACATTGAGTTTTCCCATAAAGCTTTAATATCATTTGCCTTGTCACGTGCTTTATTGATAGGACTAGCATGGAAGAGATAATATAGAGAATGTGGCCAGATATATAAACAAGATTTCCTCCGTTCTTTCTTGATGTAACAGCAAAAAATAAACACTGGACACCGCCAAGCCTTTTGAAAATTTTCACTGGTCACTTTTGGAGCCACTTAGTCTCTTCTTAAGTAACAGCCACTAAAAACTGAACGTCAGAAATTTTCTTGCTGATGCAGCCTTAATTTCTAGTGATTAAGTGTAAGAAGGATTAGTCAATGTCCAAATTCTTCACCCACATTATGGGTGGCAGAGCAACCATACCCCTTCCACTGGAAAGTTAAATTATATACGATAGTTTCTGTGATGGTTTCTTCATTTTCAAATTGACAATTTTCTGTTACGTGTTGCACAGAGTTTCAGTTTTCCTACTAAGACTTGTATAAAAGGATGAATAGTTTTTTCATGCAATTTAGGATTAGCTATGTTTGTAAATGTGTTGTGCTTCTGAAGAAACAAAATGGTTAAATTGTTTGGTCTGTATTTACTTGAGCTATGATACTTCTATTTATCAATCATCAACTCTTCAATAGCTAATGGTTTTATTCCATATGAGCTGCTATTAAAAGTCACAACACCTTACCTATTTCAAAAAAATGACCACCGTTTGAGTTTATTTTGCCGAATCTGTTGGGAGTGCAATATGATTCAAATTTCCCTCACATTTGTTAAACGTGAAATAAATTATTAGCTATGTGCATTTTAGAGGGAAATAAATTTATACGTCCAAGGGAGTGCTTCCTTCCTTTTTGGTTGATAAAAGTATGATTTTAAGATGCCAAAGGACACCTCCATGGCCAATGCTGCCAATTCTTCATGAGCTGTGACATTTTAGCATTAATCAATATTTTATTAAACTATGTTTATTAAGATGCTGCTGATATATGCTTCCTTCCCAAGTAGTAGTAGTCAATAAAGCCAACTTGCCCAAACTAAAGCAAGTGGTGATGCTTGCATTTAATTTTTAATCACCTTTTGCTCGTTTGTTTAATCTAAAGATCATTTCCTCGTTTTATGGATGAGTTTAAGGCATTTTGTTTATTCAAATTTATTCATCAAGCATTCTTAGCCGTCTCTTTCAGCCAAGTTTCGCTCCCATCAAGAAAAGTTCAAATTCAAAGCATGCGTTCTCCCCGCAATTTCTTAACTAGTCCGCTCACACTTAACTCTTCTTCCTTCTTGACCTGCAAGTCACAAGAGAAAATTTCATTAACCGAAAAATCAACTAAACCTTTTGACCAACCAATGAAAGACCTACACTTTTCAACAAGTCATCTTACGTGTTAGCACCAGACCGCCCTGGCAACCTCTACGTGTCAAACAAACAGGAATTTTCTGTTTGACGCGGCAACACCTGCAACTGTACCAGTTACCATCTTACTACGTTTGGACTTTTGTACCCCTAACGGCGTATACGGCGTATCGATAACGACGTCGTGGCAACCCACTGGGATGGGAAAACAATACAGACTACTTTTGTCCGTCGTATGCTGTCGACGAAACCCTAACGTCGATACTTTGTTAGGAAATCAATCGCACAAATTCAGGGACAAATACATTTATAATACCGTGTTAATTCAAAAAATTTGTTCTCAAATTTACAGTCCTACTATTCCGATCACATAACAACAGATTGTGAAAACTTTCTTAAGCTGTTTCTTCTCCTTTTGTATTAACGGTTGTAATTATCTTCTGTATTTTTTGTTCATCACCACTAGGTATAAGTTCTGTAAAATATGGGGATTTCAGTCTCAATGCCAGTAGTTCTTGTGAGGACCACAACACAAGGACCTAGGGTTTCCTTGCATATGGCGGGGATAATAGCAGACATTGCCGGGGACAGGGTATCCATATGGCGGCGAAGAAGGAAGCGAACCACAGATACGGTCGGACTGTTTGGCTGCGGAGACGGGATATCCGAAGGCCGGAGGCGAAGAAGGACGAGAACGGATGCGATGATCAACAGCTGTTAACAACTGTTTTCCTGTGGGTAAATCCATACTCGGAGGAGGCGATACTTGTTTGAGCGATGCTGGAGGCGTTAAAATTGCTCTGATCTTCGAATTAGGCGAGGCGCGATCGTATTCTTCGAAGAGATTAGCCAAATCATCATCTGATTTGATCGAAATTAGGGTTTCCAAGTCTCCGTTTGGTAACTGACACCTCAACGTCACGGAAAATCCACAAAATTCTCCCAATTTCACCATAAGCTCTGTAACAAATAAATAACGACTTAGAACTTACTGTCTAAATAATAAAATAATTTCGAAAAAAATGTTCAAAAGAAGTGCAAAAATAACGAACCTGCAAAAGATATAGAACGATCAACGGAGAAGACTCTGGTGATACCGCCGACGTACCGAAGCTTGCCGTCAGTTGAACGAGGGAGAATCTTGCCACCGTAACTGCACAGAAACTTCAAAGTTTCCGAGTTAGTCTTCACTTCAGTCGCTCTAACCATGTTTGTTCGTTCTGGAGCGTAAAGGAAGAGTTTGAGATTCGAGCTCTTGTTGGGAGAGACTTGTGGGAGAAGCGGAAAGAGGGAGGAGAGCAGAGTTTGTTTGAGGCTTGAAACCTTAGGGGGAAAAATCTGTCGATTATTTATAGGGGAAAAGTAGGGCGGCTGACGTCAACTTGGGGCCCACACGCTACGGGGGAAGTTGATTACTGTTGGAAATAGAAAACAGAAATGCCTGCGGGTTCCGTTCAATATTCGGAATATTCTCTCTTTTTTTTAAATATTTATTTATTTAATTATTTAAACTCTTGGTAACTTGGTTGAGAGGAAAGTCTTAAGAATTGAGAGTGGGGTCCAGATTGTCCAATCAAGTGGGGCTTCGGGCTCTATTGAAGTGGGCCATGGACGACGCGCCCCACGTGCCTTTCCCTCTTGGCTGTTCCAATAAGACCAATTCCCTTCATAAATACGATATTCAAAACGTATAAAAACCAAATTTAATATATTCGTGGTTTCGTAATTTCTTATGGAATTTCCGGAAGCCGGATATTTTGCTTATAATATAGATACGCAGGAAAATAATTAGATTATACCAAAAAAAAATGGAAAATTATAGAAAAGGCAAAAAATTTAGAAGCATCTGTTGTTGCATTGCAATAAATGGTTTAATGTGTTATCGCAACTTTTAGTCTTCTTGTCATTCAAATTTATTTATTTATTTATTAGCTTTTAATTTAAGAATAAAGAGAAAGTTAGTTAAAATTTTATGGACATGATTTCAACGAGGCACAAATGCCTAGTAAAGATTCTCTCTTCCCTTAGCGGCGTCAATTGTTAGGTTCGACGCATGTTATCAATACGGTTCATGTGTCTCCTTTATGGCGTTGTTATAATTATTCCAAAAAACTAAAAAGAGAGGCAAAGTTTATGTTCCTAAATCATATTCGCATAAAATCTGATTCCTCTATTTCACTGAAATGTACCAGACCCCATATAATAAATAAACCGTGAATTTGAAAAGAATCCAGGATTAGCAAGATTTGATCAAATTCATGAATTTGTATTAATTGGAAAGACAAGTGACCCTAGTCTAATAAAAGCCGTCCCGAATTAGAAGACTTCTTGGAGAAGTAAAGGGGATTTGATTTGTAATCCTCGAGCGGCACTTGGACATGGGTCCAAATTTGAGCGGCTAATCCCGTGTTTATTTCAGCAAATTAATCATGAATTAACTGATTTTGCGAAAAATGACTGTAGTAATATTATTAATCACTCTTTCTCTTTCACCATGGATAATCTTTTTATCACATTATATTGATTCTGATTTGATTTGGGATATTTTTATAACTAAATAAATGATCACTAATTTCATCAAAATTCTTAATCCTACCTCTATAATAGACTTCCACGTAAAAGGAACGAATTTAATGGCAACCCACTTTCGTTTGTTAATTCATCAACAGTTGCAAGTATATTGTTTATACATACATGAACATTTTAATTGTTTCGCGTATTTTGCGCGTTGGAGCAAATTAACTAACCAATTTTATCCCTGTCGTTTCTAACCAATCACACCAACCAAATATATATTTATATTTTTATACAGAAAGTAAAAATAAAACATACATGTCATGATTATGTTTAGTTAAGTTAATAATAAAATAATTTATTTATATATATTTTTTTAAAATACAAAATTAATTTATTATTGTTACAAAATACCAACATATATGTAAGGGCTTGCCTGGAATCAAAGAACGCATGGACCATAATATTCAATTTATTATACGAGAGTTCATATTCATTGCCTCTTATCTATCTAATTCTATCGGTTGCTGGAATGTTTTATTCCGTAATGCGAAAAAACAGAACAGGAAACTGTTCCCAATAATACACCTGGCGGTTTAGTCAGCGGTTACTCGGGGCATTAGAGATAAAATATGATTGTTGCATTAACACGTGGAGCCATACGCAGCAGAAGCGGACGCGTGGAGAGGGCGTTATCTTAGTATAGGTTAAGATTCTTTGTAAAATGGGTTACCTAGAGAAGAGGAGCCAACGTCATTCACGGGGGGGCATGCTTGGTCTGCTCAAAGTGGTGTCGTTTTGCATGCAGAAAATGACAGACGTGGTGGGGGATGCCGGATTCCATTTTATAAGGTGACAGAAGGAGATGATAATGGAGGAGCACATGGTCGTGTTGCTTGTGAAAATAACATAATATCCTTTCTAAGTCCGTCTATGACTTAAACTGCAGGGATTGAGAGTAAGATTGTAAGACAGTGGATAAGACTGTCGTTCTCGTTTGAATTAATACTTCGTGTTGTTTTCTGGGTACTGGTTGAGACGTTTATTGAAAATCCTTCCATAAATGCAAGAAAAGAAAATTGTAGATAATTATAGGTTGTTTTGTCGAATATTGATTAAAATTTTATTGGAAATTCTTCAATTAATGAAAAGAAAATTGTAGATAATTCAAAATTGTCACACACTGCATATGATTGTATATAAATGACTATAGAATTGGTTGACGGGAAGGTTGAAATTGACAATGTTGGGCTGATGGTCTGGTCCAGCCCAAAAAGGCCTAATAATCGTTATAAGACTGTCGTTTTGTGAATAGCTGACATGTATAGAATTGGTTGACGGGAAATTGACAATGTTGGGCTGATGGTCGGTTCCGGCCTAAGAATCCGAATTAGACTGCCGTGCGACTGTAAGTTAAAAAATCTTTTGGAGATGCGGGGAATCGAACCCCGTGCCTCTCGCATGCAAAGCGAGCGCTCTACCATTTGAGCTACATCCCCTCTGATTATGTCTGTTGTATTTGTTAAATAAATCATAATACCATGGTTCGCACTCGACATCTTTGAACCCTTTTTTTTAGTCAAAGATAAGATCTTTGGACTTAATTGGATCATCGTAGTTCTAGTTAATGAGATAAAATATATAAGTTAACTTTGTTCTTATGTTTCAGTCAAAATAAGAGATGAAATTTTCATCGAATATTAAGAAATATTATCACATTTTTTTTTTAAAATTTGACTTTATATTATTTTAAAAAATATATATAAATTATATTACATATTTTTCTTAAAGTATTAGTCAACTAACTCTCAATATTAAATTTATTTAAATGTCTTTGATAATTTATTTTTTATTAAAAATATCTTTTTAATACTTATTTTTATCTTAATACGTATATTAAATAATTGAAATGTATAAAATAAAAAAAACTGTAAAATAAAATATAGAAAAGTTAAAAATTTAATTTGAAGTATAATTTTTTTTAATAAATATTTTTTAAATGAATATTTATAAATATATATAAAATAAATATATAAAATTTTTCAATTTTTTTATTGAGGAATAATTTTTTTAAATAAAATAATAAATATTAAATAATAATATTTTATATATTTATTTTTATAATTAATGATTAATTAATAACTAAATATAATAAAAAATAAATAATATATTTTTTATAATTTATAATTAAGTGATATAATTTAAATCAACATGAAAGCGAAACGAAGTGATAATATCTCAAATATTAAATATAAAAATTATTTTTTGTTGACACCGTGCAGAAACCTTGACAGTGGGATAATTGAACATTAAATGCAATTGATGGGAAGATGTTATGAATTTGACCCAAAAACCATTGACTTGGTTACATTTGTACGATTTTCATGCATTTTAACAAATATATTCATCTTTATTAAAGCATTCTTCGTCTATATTCGTACTTCAAAACATGTCATGTTTCAAAATAAAAGTTTCAATACCTAACAGGGGCAGAAAAGACCAAAGAAAAAATGAACATATACTTGAGCTACACTGTACGGAACCCAGCATCAATCCATCAAATCCTAAAGAAAAATCAAATTATACAACCTCAAATCATTTTTATTTGTTATTTATCTAAATAATTACGTAACATATATCACTAGTCTGAGACAAGTGTAAAATTTAGTACTAAACAACAGAGAGAATGGACTTGGACGAGGGGTGTGTACGGTTCCGACCCTAAAGAAGCTGTCCTCGCATTTATCAATCTATATCCTATACACCTAATTCTCTTGACCAAATCACTCTTCCAATCTCTCATTCAACGAACCGCTCTCTTCCTCTTCCCGCCGGCGGCTTCTCCGCGCTCAACCAGAATCTCCATAGATGATGAAACACATCTTCTTTTTGTTCTCCATCATCAGCTTCTCCAGCTTTCCCTGTTTAGCTGTCGACTTTCTTTACAATTCCTTTAGTAGCGTCAGTAATGGAACCGACCTTATCCTCATCAACGACGCCCGGGTTGACTCGTCCGCGGTCAGGCTCACCAATGACTCGAATCAGTTCTCTTTCGGCCGAGCTTATTACCCGACAAAACTTACCATGAAATCCGGCGCAAATTCTACTAATATTTCTTCTTTTTCAACTTCATTTGTATTCTCGGTGTTGCCGGAGATCGCATCAAGTCCAGGCTTTGGTCTTTGCTTTGTTCTTACCAACTTCACATCTCCGCCTGGTGCGCTTGCCAGTCAATATTTTGGTCTTTTTACAAACGCAACTGTTCAAGCTATAGCTCCCCTTTTGGCCGTTGAATTCGATACGGGGCGAAACCCGGAATTTAATGACCCAGATGATAATCATATCGGAATTGATCTGAACAATATTGAATCTGCCAAGACTGCACCTGCTGGGTACTATAATTCTTCTAGTAACGAGTCCTTTGTGCCGGTTAGTATGAAGAATGGGCAGAATATTCATGCTTGGATCGATTTTGATGGTAGAAATTTTGAGATCAATGTTTCAGTAGCACCTATTGGTGTGTCTAAACCGTCCAGGCCTACGCTTAATTTTAAAGATCCGACAATTGCTAATTATGTTTCTAATGAAATGTATGTTGGGTTTTCTGCGTCCAAGACTAATTGGGTTGAGCCGCAGAGAGTTCTTGCTTGGAGCTTGAGGGACACAGGGGCTGCCAGAGAGATTAACACTACTAATTTGCCAAATTTCTTGCCACCATCTTCGTCTTCGTTATCAGCTGGAGCTATAGTTGGGATTGTAATTGGTTGTGTTGTTTTTGTTATAATTTGTTGTGCATCTATAGGTTACTGGTTTTGGCGAAAGCACAAGTTAAAACAGCAAGAAGAGGAAGAGATTGAAGACTGGGAGCTTGAGTACTGGCCTCATAGATTCTCTTACGAAGAACTAAGCAAAGCTACTAAAGGATTTTCTGATGACGAACTTCTTGGTTCAGGCGGATTTGGAAGAGTATACAAAGGAACTCTCCCTAACAACACGGAAATAGCTGTTAAGTGTGTGAACCACGACTCCAAACAAGGTCTGAAAGAATTCATGGCAGAAATCTCCAGCATGGGCAGGCTCCAACACAAAAACCTTGTCCAAATGCGAGGCTGGTGCAGAAAAGGCAACGAATTGATGCTTGTTTATGATTACATGCCCAAGGGCAGCCTTAACAACTGGATTTTCGAAAAACCCAAGAAACTCTTGGGCTGGAAACAACGCCGCCAAATCCTGGCCGACGTGGCCGAAGGACTGAACTATCTCCACCATGGGTGGGACCAAGTAGTGCTTCACAGAGATATAAAGTCCGGTAACATTTTACTCGACTCCGAAATGAGAGGTAGACTCGGAGATTTCGGGCTTGCAAAACTATACCAACAAGGGGAAGTACCTAACACGACCAGAGTAGTGGGCACGTTAGGTTACTTAGCGCCTGAGCTGGCAACGATATCCGCTCCCACGTCAGCAAGTGATGTGTACAGTTTCGGCGTGGTGATTTTGGAGGTCGCGTGTGGAAGAAGGCCGATAGATATGTCTTTGCAGAATGAAGACGAGGCCGTGCTCATTGACTGGGTGAGGGACTTGTACGGTCAGGGGAAGATTTGTCACGCTGCGGATGAGAGAATTAGACCAGAGTTTGAGGTGGAAGAGATGGAATTGGTGTTGAAGCTTGGGTTGGCTTGTTGTCATCCTGATCCAACAAGAAGGCCTAGCATGAAGGAGGTGGTGGCTGTTTTAGTCGGCGAGGAGGCGGCCGCAACGCCTAAGGAGATGCTGGGAGAGTTGGCCCGCGGCGGTGATAACGGTGATCACAATGATGGCAGCGATAACGAGGCCGGTGGAGATTTTAGAGAGGAGGCACCACTCCAAGCATAAGTCACGGGGTGAATACTGATTTTTTTTTTTGTTTTCTTTTTCAGATGATATTTTTGGTGAATGGCCATGGAATATGCTTTTTGACTTTTTTGGCTATCACTTCGATTGAATTTTTTTTAACAATGCATTATTTATTCTTGTTCTTTAATTTGCTATGTAATTAATCAAATGCGCAAATTGAGAATTGTTAATCGGGCCTGCTACCGCCCAGAATTTGAGACGTCTGTGGTTCATGCACCTGTTATTATTAGATTATATAATATTGACGATAAGGTGTAGGATACACATGGCCATTGGCGAGGAGAAAAGGATTCTAGGATAGCTTTGGATGGGTGGAAACTGTCGAAGATAGAGGAGGGAAGGGACTTTATTATGATATGAAAGAAATATTTGCTAGCCAAACCAATCTAGTCTTACAGATTTTCATGATGACAAATTAGTGGTCAGTTGGATGTTTATCTAGTTTGCAAATATCTTAATTTGGGTGATTTTCCATGAGGAAGTTTCAAGAAATGATAGATGCGGCCAACTGGAATGTGAATCTGACTTTTGGAAAAGTTGAATGAATCAGAAGCGGTTGTTGTGCTTGAATGAGGCTAGAGCTAGACCCATTTTGTAGTGGAGGTGGAAGAGCCTAGAATGTCCTAAAAGGCTGCCAAATCTGCCCTGCCCCGCATATATAGTCGCATGAATGCGCTGGACCATTCATACCTTGTGCGAGATCTGCCCCATGCTAAAAGCCGTGGTTCATGATAGAGCCATATGAAATAATGTGCTATCTCATCATTAGAAAAAGTTGATGCCGACCTTTCCTTTATTGGATCCCTGTAATTCTTAAATATATGAGCTTCAGACAAGTTCTGTACAATGGTAAATCCTATAAAATGCATATTATGTTCAAACATATTATGCAGAAGGCCCTCTAAATTCTTTAATTGCAGGAGTTCACCAGCATCTTATATTATATACTCGCTGAAATCAGAGACCTGAAATCTATTGTTCAGTTGTATCAAGAGCAAGTCCATAAACTCTCATCTGGGAACGCGGTACAATAACTAGTAATGGGGAGATTTAGAGTGTGAAGTTGAGGGAGTGGAAATTGAAGCCTGGTTTATTCTTTTTGGCATTCATCCTGAAATATTGTGACTTCTGCTGGCATATTAATGCCACAGACTCTTTCATTGACTCTGGTCCGCAAACCAAAACTCCAGTATCAGATCCACCGGTTTCATCTAGAAACTTGGAGAATAATTCTGTTTAATTTACCATAATGTTAGAACACGTCCTCTACTCAAAACACTGGAAGTATAAAAACACAAATTCTGCAAGAATTTAAGGAAAACGGAAAACAAAATACTACCTTCGAAATTAGGCCTTCTTCCAAAATGGATTTCATGTTCCTCAAAAGGACCCGCTGTTTCCATGGCTTTGCCTTTGTTTTGGGAGACAGGTGGAATATCTTTCTTCAGCCTTTTCCATCTCAAAATAATTGCCACCAAGGTGCTGGTTGTTATAGCTATTATGAAAGAAGATAATATAATTAGATCAGCAACCCAAGAGGGAGTCTTTTCTTTGGACTCCTTTTCGGAGGGAGCAGCCAGCTTCTCAGAGGGACCCTTCTTTTCAGAAGGCACAAAGATGTGATTGAGGCAAATGAGAAAAATTAGGAAGACAATAGATGAAATTCCAACAAGTGCAGCCATCCATACTAAACTTTCTAGTCCATGTACTGCATATTTTGATTGTGTGCTAAAGCGAATGGTTTGCGCCAATGATAAATCATTCAGTAGTTCCCTTACTGTTGCACTTGACCGCTCTTCTTGAGTCACAAACACTTTTACTTTCAGATGCCATTTCTCAGATGATTGGTTCAAGATTAAAGAAGAAATTGCGTTTAACAGACAAATTTCTTGGGATGACTTTGTAACATATATAAGCTGTACTTTGGGAGGGAATTTGTATCTGCTGCTGTTTTGTGCAGAAGAAAATTCCTGCAAAATGCTCAGAAATGGGGTTATCCCAATTCCACCAGCAACCAGAAGGAGGCTGTCATATCTGCATACGACTTCAAGTTAGCGCTAGTAACATGGAATTTTCCATCAAATTCTAAATTTAATTTCAATGAATTGTGCAGCAGTAATTATAAAACATGACATAGCGTTCAGGATCATACCTTAGGAAATCCAGTGTAGCAGGTCCATATGGACCTTCAATTGCTACAGGTATGCACCTCATCTGATCAGCATCTGAATCTAGCTCTGCATGTATCATCTGATAGAGGGAACTTGTCCACTCTCCATCACATTTGACTAAAAGAGAAATCGTATTATCATCGACACTAGAGCTGGAAGTTATACTGAAGGAATGCCACTGAAATTTGGAAATAATAGGTATCTTCATAAATATTATACTTGTTGGAGTAAACTTCAAGCCTGCAATTGGAAGGAAAACATCTTAATTGGGAGCTTTTATATCTTGAAATTATATGTTTTAAAGGCAACTTTCTAAGGGCTAGAAATTTACTTGGATCTTTTGGCAAAGTAAGTTCTATGGCCTTGCAGGGGAATACTTGTGCTGAAAGAATACAAGTTTCTGGTCTTGATTGTATCAAACGAAGTAGCTTGTCAAGGCCAAAGAGAAAAATCCCACCAAAAACCATATACAAGTGACGATCACCAGCATGAAACATGAAGAAAATTAGGAAGATTGTGTACAAATGGTGTGTGTAGTAGAAGAATTCAAAATTTTTCCTTCTTATTTGAGGAAGTGATGTGATCCACATCACCAATCCTGTAATAAGGGCAATCTCACCAGCAAGATATATGCGACCTGTTTTCTGCCATCTCCAAACCTGTTGGTTGAAAGTAAGAAAAAAGTCAGTCAAGGAAGTTGCATAATTGATATGGACAGGAAATTTTGTTGTTAAAAGAAAAGGAAATGGAAATCATACCTCATCTTGAATGTGATGGCTTGTGCCCCAGACAAACAAGGTGCTTCCTCCATGAACTGTGGCAAAAAATACTATTGCAGTCCCAAGCCAGATATGGTATCTCACCGATGCTTCGAACTGGATGCCGAGTACCCGAAACAAGGACAGCCCTCTTAATACAGGCAGAAGAAGCAAAGCCAGGCAGGCCTCTGCTAGCAAACCAAACCGCGTTGCCACTCTTAGGTACTTGAGTTGCCATCTGAAATAGAGCTTAGCCATGAATAATAGTAAAATAATCTTGCTTTTCAGTATCTTATCATGCCTTTTATACCATCAAAATTACTCACGTATCTAATTTCAAGGATTTGACTGGCATCAATTTCTTGAAGTCATTTGAGATGCGGGCGTAATAGGTCCATACAAGAAATATGATAAAGAGGAAGACTAGCAGAATCTCAGAGCCGGATAAAATACCCAGAGTAGAGTTCACAACAAGTGGATTGGAGAGAGCAGCGGCTGAACTCCTTTCTCGTCTACCATTCAAGATTGAACAGAAAAATCTGTCAACATCAGATTTTCCAGGATATAGTATGAGCTATATTCAGAGCTATCTTACCTGATTCTTGGCTCCCGAGGTAGCAAATGCAAGAAAACAAATCCTATGATAGCCAAAGCAAGCACCGGAAATGTATTCACAGCAAAGTTAAGACCTGCAAACTTCTATTTATAAGAGTTTTTGCATTCATGGTTGCGTATATTTACTTTCTAAACTAGCAATAGAATGACTCGTGCTTCAAGTCAATGAACACTTAGATAACCAGAAATCGCTGTCTTGTAATGGAAAGAGCTATATTAACAATATATATAAAAAACAAAGTTAATGGCAGCAAATGAAACTTATTCACAAGAAAACTTATGTATGTACCATAGTAGCCAAAGAGAGTAGGCCTGGCGCTGTCTTCGGCTCCACGCCATTTTCTAGTCCACAGATTTGTTGGCTTTAGAATCCAGATAGAGATCCAACCAGCAACTATTAAAATCATCAACAGTTTGAGAACAGCTAGAAGAATTGTCTTTCCCATGTTAGTCCTCTTAAATTGTTGCTAGAGGATGGGTCATGAGTTGATTTAGTAAGCAAAGGATCTTTATATAAAGGAAAATTGGAACCCCAACGAGATGAAAAGATTGTACCAAGCCCCACCACATTTCCGGAGTGCTTATCTCTTGCACACCCACATCCACTTCCTTACAGTCGGGGAACGAAAGGCAGAAAATCCCTTAAAGCAATATCTACATTCTAAATAGCATTTGGATCGTGCCCATATTCAAGATCTTCATCATTTTGATGATTTCCCTAATGCGATTATCGGTTGACATTCTGGTTTTAAGAGGATTATTAGTAGTGAAACATGACTATACAGTTCATATTATTTCGCACAAATCGCTAATTAAGAAAGATGTTATTTATCGAGATGTCATTTTCTGCTGTTGATCGGCATCTGTAGCTCTCCGCTATGAATATGGTTTTCTTGTCACTCTAATAAATAAATGGCCCATATATACTGCATATAGTGGATTTATGGTCCACCCCAATGCTTGCTTTTTCTTTCTTTCCGTGTTCTGCTATTCCCGTTTTATTGTATTCTAAGCTCGCTCTTAAGAAGAAAGAATTAGCAATCTTAAAAATGAACGAACTGTGAGACACTATGGAGGATTAAAGGATTAAGAATTAAAAAGAGACTTGTTTCCAGAATCTCCCTCGGGGCCTACCAACTTGGAATACAATTCACATAAAGTGGCAGCTGCAGTGGGATTGTACAAATGTAGTCATCCTTGTGCTGATGCAGCACTAGAGAACTAATTTAAACTGATCTATTAGCAAAGAAAATAGAGAAAAGAGAATAGTATGTGGCATGATCTAATCTAATCTTAATGAAATTACTGACATTTAGGTTCGTTCAATTTTGTTGCAAAATTTCATCCCCTAAGTTAGATAGGAAGCCATTCATTTTCCCTTGACTATAAACAAAGCAGCATAACTGGATTTCCTCCAACTTTTTCCAAAGCTAGATTTTCTTCATCAAAGACTTAAAGGTTGAATGGATATGGACGTATATATCTCTCTCTTAGCAAATTAAGAGAGACGCATTTGTACACGAATGCTACGCTGCAAATGTCATTATCTTACGTCTTGCTAACATCAATTGACTCAACTGTAGTCGGCACAGAACTTGGGAACAAATTGCTGACTTTTACCATTTCAGGTTGAAAAGGGTTTTAACAGTACACAAACACCATTAACTACCCAGAAAAGCGGTATCATAATATGGAATTATGATATTAGAAACGAATGATGATATGAGCATTATCACATAGAGCAAAGCCGCGCCAGTACCTTTGGTACTACAATCCTTTTCTTTTTAATTAAAAACATTATTAACGGATTCGCCCACCAAAGATTGTATATAATTAACAGGCATGTGAGTGGTGGCTTGATCGAAGTTTATCTTTAAGCAGGAAATGCTCAATTTTTATCATTTCAAATTCTGTGTGAGAAGAAAATTCCACCACCAGACCAGACGTTCAGCATTTGTCAAAATATACATCTCCAACCCAATCCCCGATTCCCTGTGAAGTGCGGACTTACAAGGAGAGCACAAAACCTAAACACACCGTAATGGTCAGCTCGCCTCTAACAAAATTAATAATTAAATTAATGGACAAGACATATAAACCTATTACTTACAAGTTTGTTAAATATCAGCTACATCTGATTCATTCCAAACTTCTGTGAAACGATGCAGTGAGATAGGTCTTCCTAACTTAGACTGTTGCTTTCAGAGGAGAAAATTTTAGGCTCTCTGAAGTGACGTGGAGGTTTATGAAGCATACTAAATAGAAGGAACGACCTGTTGTTCATCAAATAAACTACCAAGTTACAACTCATCAAAGCACCAAATAAACACACATTGTTACTGAGTAGTTACACATTACAAACTTGTACTCTGCTTCGAAAAAATTTAGATTGGAGAAACACTCCCAAATCTCACATTAAGCTATGGATAATAGTGTGTATATATATTTTGGAAAGGAGCTCTTCCAGTATAAATTAACAATGAAATTAAACTAGATAATTATGCAAACGAAACAGAGGAAACCAATTCAAGAAATTTGCAAGTCTAGCACTTTTGAACGAAAATTTTGTGTTGAAAGAAATAGACAACCAATACTTCTTTTGCAAATTAATTTGACTACCGAATAATCAATATCATTGCTTTAAATCTATCCACAACAATCAAAAAAAGGTAAAGTTTTCGTCCACTTTCATAGATGGAAATGAATAGAAAGTTAGAAACCCATCTCGACATCACATGCTGGTTACTTACTTGGTGAACCACGCGGAAGGTGACAGCACTAGAAACAATGTAGCAATCACAAGTCCCTTTAATCATCATATATTCTTTGTGATTGATATATGTGAAGCAGAAGTCATGCATGCACGTGCATGTATAACAGTATATTATGATGACACCAAAGAAGAACCTGTGCAGGGTTCAAATTTGAGGATGATAAACGAGACGCTACCTTCCCAATTGCGAGGACAATATATATATATATCGCACTAGTACTAATTAAAACTTGGACAAATGGTGGGAGAAGCTAGAAAGCAAAAATCTTTTTTAGACTCTGAAAAGCACATTACAATTTACAAAAGAGAAAAAGTGTGGTAGTCTGTGCCATATCCAATAGCCTGCAAACCTTGACAAAAAGAGAATCTTCCCTTTTTCTTTTGTGGCTTTGAGAGCAACGACTCCTTCCTCATAAACTTCCAACCCACTAACCCCAAAATCTTGTTATCTTCGCTGCATCCTCTAATTCTATTTCTCTCTTTTAGTCTTGTTTTTTTATTCTTAGCGTCGTCTATGTTTGAGAGAGAGACACAGAGAAAAAGATGGAAGAAGAGATGCATGCGCCGGCAGATCATCATCACTCTGTGCATTATTGTAGTGCAAGAATTATGTCACCGGAAATTGTGGAGATAGGAGAGGATAGCAGAAGCATTGGTAATAGCAGAGACACACTTGCTAGTGATGTTTATGTGGCTGTTGGCAAAGATGATATGGATATCCTCAAATGGACTCTTGATCATGCTGTATCTCCAGAAGCTCGGATTTTCCTTGTCCATGTTTTCCCTCCTATAACCTACATCAAAACACCAGGTAAAACTAAGTTTCTTTGATTCACAGCTTTAATCAATTTCATTTCATGTTGACAAGAATACCGATCATTGATATTACCGGCCGTATTACAAATTGTGCTACTATCTTCATTGAATTGTAATAAAATAGTTGGTTAATTGTGATCGGAAAATGGCTTTTTGTCAACATTTTTAGTAGAAGAAAAGTAACATGCCGGATCAACCCGCATGATAACCACTCAGGAAATGGTAGATATTGTCGCTAGCTGTGTGATATCAACTGATGCAATCGCAATCTGATTAGGCCAATGATATTGGCACTGTGTGAAACAGCACATTGCTACTCAATTAAGAAGAAATTGCACATTACTTGCTAATTTAAATAATAACGTCGGCTTTACCTTATGCGTGTATGAAGTAAGTCAATACATCAAATTATGCACTCGTCTATGATGGCTTTTAGCTCTTCTCTTGGACAAATAAGAAGATGGGAGACTTTTTTTCACCCACTAACACTCTTCATTTTGAAGTATATTTATGGTTGAGGTGTTGTAATTTTTAATTCATTGCGGCTGTGGGTTAGAATCATTAATTGTTAAATATAAGTGAAGTTTGATGATAAATATTAATTGTCAAGTAAAATTGGTGTTTGCAAAAATACTTTTTAACTATTATACTTTCAAAATTATAATAAAAGTATAACAATTATAAATATCCTCTTACGCTCAACTGATAAAAGATTTTTTTGTTTCCTTTTTGTATGTTAAAATGTATTTCCAATAGTTGGAAGATTATTAAGGAGCCAACTGAGCCAAGAGCAAGTGCGAGTTTATATTAATGAAGAGAATAACAAAAGGAGAAATTTCTTGCAGAAATACATTCGTTTGTGTACTGATGCCAAGGTGCTTGGTTATCCTCTCTGTTGTGACTAACCAAATATTAGAACAAGCACCAAAAACAAATGATCATGGTAGATTCATTTTCCATGCAACAGGTGACAGTGGAGACGATGCTCATTGAAAACAATGAGACGGCCAAAGCAATTCTTGATCTCATTTCCGTCCTCAACATTACCAGTCTTGTCATGGGATCCAAACGCCGTCCTTGTCCAAGGTATAACTGACAGTTCCTTCTTCTTTTTTCTTTAAGGTTTACTCAATCTCTTGTTTTAATACACTGAATTTGGATAAACTTTTTGTAGACCTTAGAAAACCATATATAAGGCATTGACCATATTAGATATTCTTTCTTAGGCGATTAAGGAAAAAATTGTCAAAAGGGGAATTTGTGAAGAAGAATGCTCCAGACTATTGTGAGGTTACTGTTGTACATGATGGCGAGAAGGTCCTGGACAGTCAACAGGTGGTAGCAGAGGCAGAGCTTGCTCATTTGTCTTCCCCTTCTACCACCACAGGAGCACGTACTACTCACCAGTATCAAGGATACTTGTTCGGATGTGCATGCTTTTCAGGCAAGTTTGATTAGAACGCTTGGAATATATAGTATCTCACAAATTCAAGTAAGAACAATTTGCGCTGGAATTGAAGCAATTTCAGATGTTGCATGTACAGAGAGACAAATTATCTGCTCTAATTCTTATTCTACTGACTTTTCCCTAAAATGACTCTGTTTCTGACTGCAGCATGTAGGAGTAGGACTGATTCAACTGCAGTAAAAAAGGATTCTTAAAATTTTAGCTACATATATAAATGGATCTTCACAACATGCACAGAGATGAAAGAAGGAATGGGAGTACCGCAAAGTTTGTAAAGGAAAAATTCTGAGAGATCTACCATGCATACAAAGCCGAAGGATGGATTGAATTTCCTGCTAGAGAAATAACATTGTACTCATTTTGTACACACATAGAATAAGAGTTCGGAACACAATAGCTAGAGAAATAGTTCAACTGTGGGAAATATCTTTTTGCATACAAAAAGCCAAAATACCAACCGATATATTCAGTTAAAAAATCATTAAGGCAAAAGAGAAGAGCTAGATGCAATACAAAAAAGTGTGCCTATATATATATATGTGTGTGTGTGTGTGTGTGCCTGAAGTTCTGAGATTCTGAGAATAACTATGGCTAACAGACATCACAAGACTTGCAACAAATGGTTGCATTAGATTGGATGTTTCCCTTCATTGTAATTTCGGATTAATTTGATATTATCTATTCAACTTGTTTATCATTTAGCTTCATAATTACTTGTCTCTCTTTTATATCAAAAGTAAGTTTTTCTTTTCATCTAAATCCCTTTTCCATGTTTTGTTATGGTTTAACAACAATCCCAACTTTGCATTTATTTGATGCGGAAGCTCGTATAAAGCACAAAAAAAGCATAACTTAAACCGGAAAAAAGGAAAATTCTTTATTGCCCAGCCCTTTCGTCGTCAAGGCAAATCGAATTGGGCCGGCCTTGCACGACGTCATGGGTCAGACAGGCTCACGGCCCATTCCAAGTGAAATGCTATTCAACTGCTGCCGTATGCTACATATATTCACAGAATCACAGATATTTTCCCTCCCAAGTCCAGATAAAAATAAATTCTTGGCAGTTTGCACAAACGATCGTAGCTACCTTTCTCCTTCTTCGTCCCAAACTCCAAGCGGTTCACAGTGAAAAACCGGCTTCTTTTATTCTGCCTTTAAATTTTTGGAAATTAGCTACAATGAACCGGTACGATCACAGATACGCTGACCCGGACTCATATCGTCAACGTCGCAGGTAACTCCATCAATTAATCCTGCTCTTATTCAGATCTAACTCGCTACTACCTTTGATTTTAAAATCACCTTACGTAATTATTTTATTACAGCGATTTAATGGGCCTACCGCCTCAATTGGGGCCGCCGCCATTGATTGGCCGTGGTGGGCCCGCTCCTCACGGTGGTCCTCCTCCTCCAGCTAGTTTTCCGGGAAGAGGCCTCGGAGCTGTTCCCGGCCCGTATCCACCTGTCGGTAGGTTCGATGTTGGGCGTGGCGGTGGCGGTGGAAGGGGATTCAGTGGTGGTAGAGGAATGCCGAACGGCCATAGTGGAGATAGGAGAGGCGGCGGAGGAAGAGGTTTTGACTCAGGCCGTGGTAGAGGTGGCGGAAGAGGAGGTAGGCATGGCAGCAGCAGCAGCGGTTATAGGGATGACTTAGATAAGGTGTCGCTTCCGAAACAGGATTTCGGAAATTTGGTCCCTTTTGAGAAGAATTTCTATGTGGAGAGCCCAGCAATACGGTCAATGACGGAAACGGAGGTTAGGATGTATCGTGCCAGGCGGGATATTACGGTGGAAGGCCACGACGTTCCGAAGCCCATTAGGATGTTCGAGGAAGCAAATTTCCCTGGTAGCTTTTGCCACATTTCAAGCTATTAAACATTTTTAGTACTATCGATTAGTTATTTTTTCTTATTATTATTTTGATTCGTGATGTGTTAGATTACTGCCTAGAGGTGATTGCTAAATTAGGATTTGTTGAGCCAACCCCGATTCAGTCTCAGGGATGGCCTATGGCTTTGAAGGGTAGAGATTTAATTGGCATTGCCGAGACAGGTTCGGGTAAAACTTTGGCATATCTGTTGCCTGCTTTGGTACATGTTAGTGCTCAGCCAAGATTGGGTTAGAAATTCTTACACTTGAGTTTATTGGATTTTGCTATTTTTGTTTATTAGTTATTGGCTCATTTAAGATTTGTTTTTGTTATGGATCTTCAGTTCAAGGAGAAGGTCCTATAGTGTTAGTATTGGCACCTACTCGAGAATTGGCTGTTCAAATTCAGGAAGAGACTTTAAAATTTGGGTCGAGGAGCAGTATTAGAAGTACTTGTATTTACGGTGGTGCTCCAAAAGGACCACAAATCCGTGATCTCCGAAGAGGTATTTTCAGTTTCTTTTGGGAATATCAATTGGCTTATTCACAGCTAGGTTAGACAAGTAATCAATGATTCCTGGTTTCCTGCAGTAGTTGAAATTGTCATTGCAACCCCCGGTCGATTGATAGATATGTTGGAAGCTCAACACACGAACTTGCGCAGAGTGAGTTACCTTGTGTTGGATGAGGCTGATCGGATGTTGGACATGGGATTTGAGCCTCAGATAAGGAAAATTGTAGCTCAGGTTCTTTCATCTACCATATCTTCATCTTTATACTGTGTAACAATTGATTAATTTGATAGAACATTTATCAGCTTTATATACTGGATGATTTTTTAAATGTAGCAAGAGAGTGAATTAGTTTGCTTCATATGTCTTTCAATGTTTTTAAGCTATAGTCTTTAAGTTTTTAATTTGTGCTGATAACTTTATCTTGAAGCTGTTAAATTTTCAAGCTAAAGGTTGCCGCTTAAATGGATCTCTTACTTTGGAAGTGTTCTCATATGTGATTATTACATAGATTCCATTTTACATAGTCACTATTGTCTGATGGCTTTGATGAGCTAAGTACGTTAAATTCAGATGTGGATTTAAAATTTAATTGTGTGTTAGCATTGAGAGATCCTTTGTGTGTTTCGTTGTATTAAAAATTTCTAAAAGATTAGCATATGCACATGAGAGCAGCTGCTGACTACTACATAAAATAATAGTATTATTTTTTATTATTATTTAATGTTTTCCACTTAGCATTCATGTGCTTCCCAAATTAGATCTATTGATTGTGGTTGTAATATTTCCTTGTCAAATTCTTGTAATGGCATCTGCTACTTCAAGCATTCATGTGTTATTGCTACTAAACTGATACGCCACTGTCATTGCATTCAATATCTTCTATTAAAATAGCTTCAAGCTGAAGCAAAAGGTTTGTTTGTTCTTATTACAGATCCGACCAGATAGACAGACTTTGTATTGGAGTGCCACATGGCCAAGAGAGGTTGAAACTCTAGCAAGGCAGTTTCTGCGCAATCCATATAAGGTCCGTGTCGTAGTTTTAACTCAATTTATATGATATATTTGTTTGTGTTGAATTTTCTTTAAATTTTTTGCTGTATTGATGTTTATTCAGTGTCCTTGTAATTGATTATTTTGTTTAGGTAATCATTGGATCAACAGATCTAAAAGCTAACCAGTCTATAAACCAAGTTGTTGAAGTTGTGACAGAGTCTGAGAAGTATAACAGGTTTGTCTTTTCTACTGGTAACAGAAAATCTAGATGTTTTGGCATGCTGGGTCTTGATAGTTAGCATGTTAAATTTTTGCAGGCTGATCAAACTGCTCAAAGAAGTGATGGATGGGACTCGAATTCTAATATTCACAGAGACAAAAAAAGGATGTGACCAAGTTACAAGGCAACTGAGAATGGATGGGTGGCCAGCTCTGTCCATTCATGGTGATAAAAACCAGGCTGAAAGGGATTGGGTCCTGGCCGAATTTAAAAGTGGAAGAAGTCCTATAATGACCGCTACTGATGTTGCTGCCCGGGGTCTTGGTAGGATCACTGTGTGTTAGGAGTTATTTGGTCTAATCTATTAGGTATTGAAAGTGAGTTGCCGGGCTGCTGTCCAGTTTCCTGAGAATATAATTTGTGGTTTGGGTCCGAACAGGGGTGCCATCATGCGTAATGTCTATTGATTATTGTTTTTCATCAACCCATAAGCATGACTTCAAGGGATTTACAGGTTGGATGAGAGGGATATTGGTTTCTCTTATTCACCAGATTGTCCTGTGAAATATCTCTGGTTGTTTACTATCTTATTCTTACAGCTTATGTTACATGGACACAGGGAGCACATTAGGTTGACATGACTGAGATGGGTCTTAAGATTTATTAGAGGTATACCATAATACTGTGCAATCCTCTGTAGGTCGAGGAAGTTGCTTTTTCTGTTTATGGGTGGACCATAAGATATTCTAGAAAGCCGGCTTACATGAGGTTGTATTCTTTGCTCGAGTGCCTGAAATGTTATGGGCTTACATGAGGTTGTATTCTTTGCTCGAGTGCCTGAAATGTCATGGCTCTACTTTCAAGTGTCTAAGTAACATAGTTGAACGTATTATTGCCCATCCACAGTTATGGAGCTGGTTTGTTGAGGCAGCCTGGTTGACTCACATCTCATAAAATATTGGGCTTTTAAATGGTGGTGGTGAAGCTGTTCCTTATCCCTGCAAGGTTAAGGTGGGCACATTTATCTGATAAACGTATTATCTTAAGTTTGACCACTCAGATCCTTGGGGTGCAGGGATAAGGGGGGATTCTGTAGTCTTTTATGGTTGTGAATGAGCTGAGTCATGGCAATTGATTGACTGCGCATCCTTCTCTAACTTGTCCTAGTGAGCTCTTGTTTTTGAGCTCTTGAGCTCTTTTGAGGGACTGAGCTTTTTATCATTCTAATCTTCAGGCAGGCTGAATTCAGCTCATGTCTGATTTGGTTAATTTTCTCATGCAAATGATGACAACCAAGCTTCTTGCCAAGCGAAGCTTGAACTGAGCTCAACTAGCCTGTTCTGTCTTCTAGACCATGTTTCCTAGTCTTTTTATTTTTTTATTTTTCTTTTTTTTTTAACATTCATATTTGTCATTGTGGCCTAAATTCGATCTTCATTGGTTGTAGATGTGAAGGACATAAAATGTGTTATCAATTATGATTTTCCATCCAGCCTTGAGGATTATGTTCACAGAATTGGGCGAACTGGTCGTGCAGGAGCCAAAGGAAATGCCTTTACCTTTTTTACACATTCCAATGCAAAGTTTGCTAGGGATCTGATCAAGATCCTGCAGGAAGCAGGGCAGATTGTGAGTCCTCAATTGTCTGCCTTTGTGCGTTCTGCAGGTTCTAGTTTTGGAGGTAATTTGCTGTTTTCTTAATTGTATGTGAGTGCATGGCATGGGTGTATACTGGGATGATAGGACATAATTGTTCTGGTTATCATACAGGTTCAGGAGGAAACTTCCGGTCCAGAGGACGAGGAGGCTTTGTAAACCGATCTATGATTTCAGGGTCTAATACCATTCCTCTTGGTTCAAAGAGGCCATGGTAATTACCGTGGTGGCAATTGGTGTTGAACAAGAGCTTTGTTGAATCAAAAGAAATCGGCTAGTGTCTAGAATACAATACATGTGAACTTGGAGCAGACTAGGCAGCTTTGTGAACCGATAACCTTTGCAGCTTGTCTTATTACTGTTTGACTTTGCCGTTTACATTAAGCTGCAAATTGTAAAATGGGACATTGAAGTAGTTAAAAGATGGCAATTATCAATGCCTATGTATGTTTGTAGATTTTGGGTTGGCCAATCTGGATATCATATGATGACTGATTGAGGAGCAACGTACCCGTGTAAACTCATTTTGCGTCGCTTACCCACAGTGCAAATAATTCTGAAAGTCTTTCTGTCCTGATGGTTTCCAACGAGTAGTCTGTACAAATCTCAGTTAGCTTATGCTACTCAGTTTTCAGGTTGTTTTAAAAGTTGAAAACATAAGGTTAGCCTTAGTTATTTATATTTTATAATAATAATAATAATAATAATAATAATAATAATAAATTAAATTTGGAACTCGAGTGAACGATTGAACTTTGCTCGTCATTCAGAAAACTTTATCAATTGAAATAAATAATATTTGCAATGAAAAAACGTAATTAGACTTTTTCACAATTTGTTACTTAGTAATCCCTGGTGCAGTAAAAATTGAAGGTGGTTTAAAATTTTGTTTTTTAAAAATACTTATTTATTTCTAAACACGCTTTAATTATTCTCAGCTGCTTATCTTATAAACAATAAATTTATATGAAAAACATAAGGGTATAGAAAATTCTATACGCAAAAAAAGTATACTATATTCTGAAATCATAAAAAGATATCCAATTACATAGCGAGCAGGGCAAAATTGTAAAACCACTGCCCTACTCATTATTATATAAAGTGGAAAACCCTAATCGCCGCACCCCTCCCCAGCGCGTACTGAGCAGCCCCAGCAGGCGAGGTAGTTGAAAGGAGAACAGAGCCAGCCAGAGAAGAAGATGACTACCCGATTCAAGAAGAACCGTAAGAAGAGGGGCCACGTTAGCGCCGGTCACGGTCGTATCGGGAAGCACAGAAAGCACCCTGGAGGACGCGGTAACGCTGGAGGCATGCACCACCACAGGATCCTCTTCGACAAGTACCATCCTGGTTATTTCGGCAAAGTTGGTATGAGGTATTTCCACAAACTCCGCAATAAATTTTACTGTCCTATTGTGAACATCGACAAGCTTTGGTCCATGGTACCTCCAGAAGTCAAGAGTAAGTCCTCCAAGGACAACGTCCCATTGATCGATGTGACTCAGTTTGGCTACTTTAAGGTTTTGGGTAAGGGTGTTTTGCCCGAGAATCAACCTGTTGTGGTGAAGGCCAAGCTTGTCTCCAAGACAGCCGAGAAGAAAATCAAGGAAGCCGGTGGGGCGGTTGTGCTTACTGCTTAGATTATTAAAGTTAGAAACTTTGTGATATTTGGCTTCGGTTTTGAATGCTTTACTATTGTTATAAGTAGTTTTGTATGTTTTTGTTCTCTTTTGAGTTTAATGGATTCGAAACGTTTTGCTTATATGGAGACCTGTTATTGATTTAAATGATGTGATTGTTGGCCATTATTGATATGACTTAATTAGATTTATATTTGGATTGGTGAAATGAGTGTGTTTATTGGGAGTGATATGGATCCAGAAGTGGAAACGATAATATCCACTCTGTTTGCTGGTTTTGAGTTTGCGTTTCTTTTATGTCTGTATACTTTTAAGGGTTCCAAATTATGAAGTTTTGATGTGTTTCTTTTATGTCTACTTATATCAATGTGATACATTAGGGCTCTAAATTATGAAGTTTTCAGTTTTATGTTTCTTTTTTTGTCTACCTATGTCAATGTGACACATTAGGCTCTAAATTATGAAGTTTTAAGAGAATCATAATTTGGGAGTGGGTGAGAGGATTAACTTGTATGTCAAATATTTAGGCATGACTAGTCAGATGCTTGAGGGGTGGGCATTCAGAGCTTGAATCCCTCTGTATAGGGATAACCAGCGTATCACTCCAAATATTACATCACCTAGAGAGCTCACCTAAAAGTAGGAGAGGTGGTCTACTTAATTTTGGGTTATGTGTTATATAAGTCCAGCCACTTCAGGTAAGTGATGATTACTGAGAAGCCATGGTGCAATGGATAGATGTAGTCAGCTATATAAAGTCAAATGCTTATCTGCAAGTATGTATTCCTTTGCTTTGGGAGAGTAAGTGTCCAAGAACATGTTTTGTTGAGACACTTGATAGTTTGAATCTTATGTGGATCTCAACTGGCTTGCTGAGGGTGTTAGGGTTAAATTCGAACGCATAGTGGGTTCTTGACTATTTGAAATTAACAGCATGCTAATCTAGGCTCCAGCGGTTTGATTGCTGGAGGGTTGTGTCTGGCTGCAGCAGTATATACTTGTTTTGCTAAGCGTAGGTATGTATACAGTTCTAAACTGATTATTATTTCAGTGAGGTTGGGCATGTGTGTATTTTGGGTTAGGCCGACTGTTGTATCTGTTTAGAAATGTGAAGCTAACTGGATGAGTTTTATTTATTAGTTGCCTGCCTACCTGGAAATTCATATATTCCAATTTATACGTAGGAGCACTGTTTGATCTTTGATGTTTCTGGTTGTAAAATGAATATACCAAAGGATAGTAGTATCCTACAATTAGAAATTTGAAGAGGAGCGTGTCTGAGGTATCTTCCATTTGGCGCACTTGTCTACGATGCATTGAAACATGTTAAAGCTGAAATATCTAAAATGAAAATTGAAACATTCAATGTTATTGAAATTGTAAGTGATATGGTTTATAGAGGAGATCCTAAAATTGCCCTTTGTGCTTATGTATGTGTGGTTGGGGTGGATTTCTGCAATGTTTGGGACAGATATTAAGGGATTAGCATAATATAACGTTTTCCGAAGGACTAGTAAAACTGATCCCAATGTGATTGACATTGGAGGCCGCCCAAGCCAAAAGTGTTATTCTGGTCAAGATCCAATAAAGCACAGCACATCAATGGGTATTTTGCGTCTGTTTATTGGATTTCTCCGATCTCATTACCCATTCGGCCATTCACATTCAAAATGTCTTGGGCATGGGTGCTCAAGCTTCCAAAGCTAGAGAAATTGTTCAAAATGACTTCATTTATCGTCTATTCAACTTTATGAACGCATCCTATTTACTGCACTAAAACTATTTTATAATATAAAATTAAGATACAAAATGTACATTTTATTAGTACATAGTTATTAACTTTCTTGTATCATTCTTGATGGAAATGAATGATACAATTAAGTTCATGGCTAGTAACAATAACATTTTATATTCAATTTTATAAGTTGATGATTATTAGTGAAATTTAGGTATCAACGGATGATTTTGACAAAGAATAATATAATTTTTTTTGTATATTTGGAACCTTTCTCTGATGGAGATTTTAAATCCTAAACCTCTATAGCAATCAATAGCAATTAGTTAAATTACATATTTGGAAACTATATATAAAAGCAGTAAAACTATACCGACAATAGAGATAATGAAATTGTGTAATCTAAAGTAAAAATGAAGGTGTAATTTTCGATCTGGAAAATCAGAGATAGACAAGATAATACAGTGGAGTTGACAAATCATACCCACTCACCTATTGATGGGTCTAGTGTAGACCTTGAACTGCTTTTAAAGTCCCACAAAACAGTTTTTTCTTCAAATCAAACAAAAAAGAAGTGGCAACAACTTTGAGAAGTACAGATGTTAGGGGACCAATTTTACAAAATCTACAAGAAAAGTCGTATGCATTTTGTTTGTTTCTTTTTTAACTCCACCCATCATCATATCCACATATCTATTTTCTATAGCCATGAATCCAAGACCAAAATTTATGCCACTCAACCTTATGTAGACCAAAAAACTAGCTAGTTCATCCTCACCATTATTGCTATACATCTTAGGTTGGCAACTATAACTCTACCACAAACCCATGTACAATCTAGAATTAATACTCCATTATGCTAGTTTTTCTAACACATCAAAATAAATATATATGCACATGCATTTGTTTCAAAAACGAGAGTTGTGAAATAGAATCACTTATCAACTGTATATACTATATCTCAATTTGTGCTATGAAAGTTTTACATATGAAAGACAAGCAATAAGACTTATGATTTGGGATATTAGGCTCTTGCCACAACTTTCTTCAAAGTTGCTCTCTTCTCATTTCCTTTGTCACAAACTTTCAACTTCACCAATTGCGATTGATGTTTCTGTTGCTAATTGCTATTGTGGTAGGGTAGGATGTTATTTATATGATAGATGATATTTGCTTTCATATATTTGATATTGGTTATCAATATGTGGACATGGTGCATTTTCAGTGAAAATTGGGAATTTTTTAAAAAAAAAAAAAGAAGGAAAACAAATGGTAAATGTTAAGAATTGCAATTGCTTGTATTAACGTGACCAAGTTTTATTTTTAGAAATAGGTTAATTGATAATATCTAATGGGTGGAGGTAGGTGGGTGGAGAGGAGAGGAGATGAGTCAGCTTTTGATTAAAAAAGAAGCATCATTGTCTTGTCTAAGTGGATGTCTATTAGGTTCCACGCTGAGAATGACCTTCATTTACATCCAAATTGATAGGACATAACATGGGTCATTAGATTCAACACCCATCTTGTTAATTAATTAATTCGTTATTATACCAATTATTTAACTGATTGTTTCACATTCTTATTCCTTCCTTCCTTGCTGCATCAACTCTTGGAGTCATCGATAATGTCCTTCCCACTTTGATAACTTATCACAACCTATATATTTTTACTACACATGATTTTTATTTTTATCGAAATATTGCAAGAGTGTAATCCTTTTCCATTTTCTAAGATGCCCAATTGATCCCTATGTTATGTCATGTTTAACAAACACTAGGGGGGGAATCAAAATAATCCAATCCATCATAATGAGGACAAAAGTAATAGAAAGGAGAAATAGAAAAATGTTTAATTATCCAATCATTTTCTTTTCTTTTCTTTCCTTTTAGCGGATATACCTCCCTTAAGTAACACCTTGTATGCCTACTACTATACTATCACAGTAATGAGGTAGACATACATACATATATGCACAGTGGCAAAAGCACAAAAAGAGTAGTGAGTAGTGCGTGGGTCATAATTAATACTTTTGAAAAAAAGTAGGGTCATGTTTGATAATATCTAAATATTAAAGTCCTTATACAAAAATATATAGAAATAAATAGGCCTTATCACGGTAAATATCAACAAATAATTACATTTGTTGCTTAATATTTTGTCCCATAGCACAGGCAGATCCCCCTATCACTTCCCACCTACTTATCTTATTACTGGGCGCTGTGATAAGCCCCCAGTTTTATATGAACAAATCAAAAACAAAATAATTGATCAAATCTTGACTTATATTATCCGACCTTCAATAAATAAATGAAAATTAAATAAATACAAATAAATAAAAAATAGCTATTCGGTATTACGAGTGGGTGATTTGCACGTGGCTTCAGAGGCTGTCACCATATATACCAGCCTAGAGCTCCCTTCCCCCTTTGCATCTTCTTCATATTATTCTCTCATATTTCCATCTCTCTTAGTTGAAGAACATAGTTTAGTTGTGTTGTTGTTTTCTTTAAGTTTCTTGGATTTTTTATTTTTATTTTTTTGTTATAGAAAGGGAGTAGGGTGAGAAAGAGATTGGTGAAAGAGAGTAGTAGTAAGGAAGGGGATTGCTGTATGTCAAAAGATTGTAAAGAGACTGACTGCGGTGGATTTGGAGAGCTCGCTAATCCTTTGCAATGGCCTCAACTCCGCAAAAGACGACGCTTTCTTCTTTCACCTCTCAGCCTACTGTCGAAGCTTCTTCTGCTTCCGTTTCCAGAGAGGCTACTTCTTCCTCTTTGGTGCAAGATTGGAGCGTTGCCTCCGCTGATCAGCCTGTTAAGAACGCTTCCGTGACTTCCCTGATTCACCCTGTTGATTCCATTCCCGATACTTCCGCAAATCCTTCATCTAAAGGTACTACACTCTTTCTCTATCTCTCTGTTATGTTTGTTCTTTTGTGTTTCTTTTCACCATTCTTTTGGATGATCTTGATGTTAGATTGTCGTTGTTTTATTGGTTTTTGTTACGATGTGTCTGCGTCATTCGTCATGAGCATGAAATTTAATTTATGTCGGCAAAAGAACATTCTTTCTTTTTGATTGACTGTTGATTAGGATCAAGCATCGAGCATCAATCTTCATTTTTTATTTTTATTGGAATAATGAGTTTTGACAATTGAATAACAATGGCGACCCGATTATGTTCATTTCTTTTGATCTTTTGGTGTTTGATTGGAAAACCGGGAGGACAAGCTTATGAGTCTTCATTTGATGTCTTAGATATCCTCTCTTCCAGTGTATTGGTTGGAGACTTTACTTTGTTTTAAGTGATAAATGAAAAAGAGAAAGAAAAATTTCTGGTATGTCTACTTGATTAATAATTGCATTATTTTGTAGAAGTTGATATCTTATGTCCTTGATGTAACAATAAGCAAAAAGTTCTAATAATAGTATCTATGGAGTGGTGGATATAATTGCATCTGAATCTGAATAGGACTTTTCCAAATTGGGATGCGGCTGTTTATTCACTCCATTTCAGTATTGGTAGATTGATCAAGTTTATCCCTTTGTGTCTGCAGGAATAACATCCATGCCTAGGCCTCAGACCAGCCATCCTTTGGACCCTTTGTCTCCTGCTGAAATCTCTGTTGCAGTGGCAACTGTCAGGGCTGCTGGAGCCACTCCAGAGGTTAATTAGAACCCAACTCTTTTTCTTCTATGAGAACAAATTCTTATGAATGGCTTTTTGAGCTCTTTTGCTGTTGATTTCTCTTCTGAATTAGACAGCTAACTATTACTTGTAAGTGCAGGTTAGGGATAGCATGCGCTTCGTTGAAGTGGTTCTGCTGGAACCAGATAAGCATGTTGTTGCATTGGCAGATGCATATTTCTTCCCTCCTTTCCAGCCATCACTACTTCCCAGGACCAAAGGTGGACCCATAATTCCTACCAAGCTCCCTCCTAGGCAAGCTAGACTTGTTGTGTATAACAAAAAGTCAAATGAGACAAGCATATGGATTGTTGAGTTATCACAGGTACATGCAGTCACTCGTGGTGGACATCACAGGGGAAAAGTAGTATCATCACGTGTTGTTCCAGATGTTCAGCCTCCAATGGTATGTCTCTCTTCAAGGCATTTGGTCTTGATATGACTATTGTGATTGCGAGGACCTTGAATATTTCTGAAAGTTTCAGTTCTGGATTAATTAGTGTCAAAATGGAGTCTCTGTTTCTGTATGTAGTCAGATAGCAAAAACATCATGGGCTTACATTCTTTAACAATTTCAGAAGATTATTCCTGGGAGAACTGCGTTACATGCAATAGATTGAAGTACTTCCATGATATATTAAACAAATCAAATTTTTGTCACTTTTAGCACCTTAGTCTTTGTTATACCCTTCCGAGTCAGTAATTATATGCTTGAATAGTTACTCTATGTTGTTGTTTTGTTTTAATTGTTTTCTTCAACTTCAGGATGCTGAGGAATATGCTCAATGTGAAGCTGCTGTGAAAGCCTTTCCTCAATTTAAGGAGGCTATGAAGAAAAGGGGTATCGAAGACATGGATCTTGTAATGGTTGATGCCTGGTAAGTTAAATCAGCGCCCAAGCAGTTTCTATTCTAAGTTGCTAGTTGGCACCATGCTCTTGTATTTACAAGGGATTTCCACTTTCCACAGGTGTGTAGGTTACTACAGTGATGCCGATGCCCCTAGCCGAAGACTTGCTAAACCTCTTATATTCTGTAGAACTGAGAGCGACTGTCCAATGGAAAATGGTTATGCCCGCCCAGTTGAGGGTATCTATGTGGTTGTTGATATGCAAAACATGGTGGTGATTGAGTTTGAAGACCGTAAACTTGTTCCACTGCCTCCAGCCGATCCATTAAGGAACTATACTCGTGGTGAAACAAGAGGTGGTGTTGATAGAAGTGATGTGAAGCCTTTGCGAATTGTTCAACTTGAAGGTCCAAGTTTTCGCATTAATGGGTACTTTGTACAATGGCAGAAGGTAGATCTCTGTTTTGTTTAATTGGTTTATTGATATATATTTTACTATGCCGTCATATTTTGTTGTTTTATTTCTGTTTGGCAGTGGAATTTCCGCATTGGCTTTAATCCCAGGGAGGGTTTGGTTATATATTCTGTTGCATACATTGACGGTAGCCGAGGTCGAAGATCTGTTGCTCACAGGTTGAGTTTTGTTGAGATGGTTGTCCCTTATGGAGATCCCAATGAGCCACATTACAGGAAAAATGCTTTTGATGCCGGGGAGGACGGCCTTGGAAAAAATGCACATTCTCTTAAAAGGGTGTGTGCTATTTTCTCATTTTGTGTTATTTGTAGTTTTTAGCATCTATCTTTATATTGCTCTTTTTTCTGGTTGGATCCAAACTGTTGGCTGAGTGAATCTGCGTGTTGCAGGGATGTGATTGTTTGGGCTATATCAAATACTTCGATGCTCACTTCACAAATTTTACCGGGGGTGTTGAAACAATAGAAAACTGTGTATGCTTGCATGAAGAGGATCACGGGATTTTATGGAAGCATCAAGATTGGAGAACTGGCTTAGCGGAGGTTCGCAGGTCTAGACGGTTAACTGTGTCTTTTATGTGTACTCTGGCCAACTATGAGTACGGATTCTATTGGTACTTTTATCAGGCAAGTCCAATATCCTTTGGCTTGTATGTGGAATTTGTTTATTTGTAATGAAGTTTTCCACTCCCCTTGTACACCATCTCTGGAATGAAAAAGATCTTTTAATAGTCGGTTACAATTATTTCATCTGCGTGCATGGAAGTTATCCTGTTGTGTTCTCTAGTTTGCTTTCATATCCTTTGCACAATTGTACTACTAGCTCAATCTTTACTTTATAGCCATATTTAAGGGACTTTTAAGATGTTCATATAAAGCTTTTCCTGGTTCCGTTATTGAGATTCTTGCATTGGTTTTTCCTTTTTTCTTCCTCTGTTACTGTCATATCAATGCTGGTTGACTTTTCATGCTCCCTAAAATTTGCCATTTCATGTTCTTACAGGATGGAAAAATTGAAGCTGAAGTTAAGCTTACAGGAGTCCTCAGCTTAGGTGCATTGCAACCTGGAGAATCCCGAAAATATGGTACAATGATTGCACCAGGTTTATATGCACCAGTTCATCAGCACTTCTTTGTTGCACGTATGGATATGGCTGTTGATTGTAAACCTGGTGAAGCTTTCAATCAGGTATTCTGCTTGATCTTTACCTTTCTTCATGACTGCTAGTTTGGTCACTGTTCTTTATATGTTAATCAAATAATATGCAGATTTTTTTCTTTCCTTTTTTTCCCCCATTTTACCCTCTTCTTGATTATACTATCAATCAGATCTTACATTTTATTTTTGGCCTCATATTAGGTTGTTGAGGTGGATATGAAAATTGGCGAACCTGGGGGCAATAATGTTCATAATAACGCATTCTATGCTGAAGAGACACTGCTTAAATCTGAGATGCAAGCAATGCGTGATTGTAACCCACTGACTGCTCGGCACTGGATTGTAAGCCATTCTTATCCTTATTTGGAATTGCTTCTGCCTAGTGGTTGTAGGGCTTTCTGTTTTCTGTTATTGATCTGTTTAAGGCTTTTTAGAGGCACATTAGAAGATATGTGAAATATCACTAGTTTACTTCTCTATGTTATGTTTGTTTAGCTAGTATGATACCCATTTGGCCTTAATATTGACAGTGCTATGTAAACTTCATAGTACATGAATTTTTTTATACCGGTTTGTAGACATCTCTCTTAACTTTTCCCTCTTTTGTATAAAATAACATTTGTGTCATGAATTTCATTTCAGTTACAATTATGCTGTATTAGGCTCAGGTCTTGTTTCAGTGAAATTCTGCTGGGAAGCTATTTTAGATGAACAGTTGTGAAAGACAATGGCTATTATCCAAAATGAACTGCGCTAAAATTAGAAGTTATGCTCTTGTTGTATTTACTGGGTAAATGAGTGGGTCACATTGGCACAGGAAATGATATGTTACTAGTAATTCTTATAGCTGAGTCTATTTCTTGCTACATTATGTTGATGGAAGACAACTTGTACCATGTCTTAAGTTTTGGATCTATGAGAAGTTAAAGTTACTCATGTCTAGTTTCTCATTTGTACTCTAGGTGAGGAATACAAGAACTGTAAACAGGACTGGTCAGTTGACGGGCTACAAGCTGGTACCTGGGTCAAATTGTTTACCATTAGCTGGTCCTGATGCCACACTTTTTAGAAGAGCTGCCTTTTTGAAGCATAATCTTTGGGTTACACATTATGCTCATGACGAGATGTTTCCAGGTGGAGAATTTCCTAATCAAAGTCCACGTATTGGTGAAGGACTGCCTTCATGGGTGAAGCAGAATCGACCTTTGGAAGAAAACGATATAGTTCTTTGGTTTGTTGAATTCTTCTATCTTTTCCTTTCTGAAGTTCTTAACTGCGACCTTGTCTACGGAACAAGTAAATGGCTTTTCAATATCTGGAAAAAGAAGTTTTCCAGCGAAGCACTTGCATGATAGAATGAATTTTTGCACATGAGGACTATTATTTTTGTGTTGGTCAGAAATATGGTGGTACCAACATATTTCCTTTTTCTTTTTCTGTTGCTTGAAATTGTGAGAAATATGGTGGTGCCAGACCAACATTATTATGACAGGGATAGATCTTATGATGCGTTCAAGTCATGAAAAGCTGTTTTTCCTTGCTTTATTTATTGATTTATTTTTTTTTGAGGTTAAATATGCAGCTTTTCCTTGAATGGCAATTAACCGAGTCGATTGCAGGTATGTATTTGGCATCACACATGTTCCTCGGCTGGAAGATTGGCCTGTTATGCCAGTGGAGCGCCTTGGTTTCACGCTTATGGTAACTGCCTATTGCTAATTAATTTTGCTCTCTTGCTAACTGAGTGCATCAGCATGCATGGTTCATGGTTGTACTACATACTTGATAAAAATTTGGCATTCTTTATCGATATTCAACAAGGTTAAAATCTTTTGCTTTGGATAGTAAAATCATATCCTCCGGACTTATGCCGCTGGCATTTTTTTTTTTGCTTTTTCTTTGGGTGTTTGTGTGGTTGTGCAGCCGCATGGGTTCTTTAATTGCTCTCCAGCGGTAGATGTACCGCCCAGTGCTTGCGAATTGGATTCCAAAGACAATGATGTCAAAGATAACGGGATATCGAAGCCTGTACGAGATGCATTGCTGGCTAAGCTTTGATGAGACCAAATCAAAATTGGTCTCTTGCTCCTGCCATTAGCCAGCATACATATCCACTAGAAAATAAATAAAATAGTACGAGACTTGTTCCTGCTTTCCAATCAATTATATCCCATCTAGTCTTAGTCCTAGTCCTAGTCCTTGCTTTACGCGTCGTCTATCCATACCCCACTAGTAATATCTGTATTTTGTCTTTTGTAAGTGTGACCTCGTGGAAGGAAGGAACTTCATTCTGGAAATTGTTGATGTCAATTCATTTCTTATTTGAACAAACGAATTCATTTCAATTCTTGACTTGATACATTTTGAGTTTTCTGTGCCTTTTTTTAAAAAAATTAATAAAAAAATCGACAGATTGTGCGTCTTAATCGCTGAAACAAGCAACGAAAGATGAAAGAATGTTTTTTAGTGTCAGCACCAGCAGAACGTGAAACATGCATGCATGGCTGGCGGCCAGTGAACACACTCAGACCGACTGACTCTTCTTGCGAATTTCAATTTAATGATCGATCTTACTTTGAATGGATACATCGTACTGATTCCCTTGCTTTTTAATAACGACTTTACCTAGTTGGATTCCACCAAAAATCATGTCAACCTCCACCGCGGCGGCCTCTTCCCTTCCCGTCACATAAAAAAATAAAGGGAATCATATTCATATATTATTTTCGACGAATTACATAAATAAATAAAACACAACTTATTTTGTTTAAATTTTAATTATTTTATTACATGTTTACTACTTGTCAGTTTCACTTACACGTAGGCGTCAGTCAACTCTCCGTCACCACAGTGTTTGGGCCATTCGACTCGAGTCCTCTCAACTTCCATTATACCTAGCAAGACCAAAAGCAAAAGCAAACCTCAGTGTCCACGTCTCCTCCTTTTCACCGTCAACCCATTTCCATATCTTTAAAGCTAAGCCCCAGAACCTAATTCTGTGAGTTCATGAACATCCACAAATTTTATTTTTATTATTATTAGTAGTAATTATTAATTATTAATTATTAATTATTATCCTCTACCATCACAGCCACAACTCCATTTCCAAGAATATGGCCGCTACTGCTACTACCACTGCTGCTCCCGTCGAAGAAGAAAAATCGCAATCCCTCCAAGAAGAACTGTCTCTACCCATTCTACTCGCCGATCGTGTTATCAAATCAGCGCAAGAAGCCGAATCCTTCAAATTAGAAAGCACCGAGCTCAGGAAACAGGTGGAGCGTCTCTCTCAGATGCTCCGCTCTTGCGTCCGTCTTGCTACTTCCTCCCAATCCCTCTACGAACGCCCTGTCCGCCGCGTCGCTGCTGACGTCACCAAAAACCTCGACCGTGCCCTAACCCTAGTTCGTAAGTGCAAGCACACCGGTGTCCTTCGTCACGTGTTCTCCACCGCCAACGCTGACTTCAGAAAAGTCTTCACCCTTCTCGATAATTCTATCGGCGACATGCGTTGGATTTTGACCATATTTGACCCCGATGAAACCAACCTCTCTCTCCCGCCTATCGCCAGTAACGACCCTATCCTCGCTTGGGTCTGGTCTTTCATTTCGACGGTCCAGATGGGCCAGATTAAAGCCCGAATCGACGCCGCTAATGAACTCGCTTCCCTGGCCCGTGATAATAACCGTAACAGAAAAATGATTGTCGAAGAAGGCGGAATTCCGCCGTTATTAAAGCTTCTCAAACAAAGCACTTCAGCTGACGCTCAAATTGCGGCCGCTAATGCGCTGTTCAATATCGGTACGGACCAGGAGACGGTGCGTTTAATCGTCGACGTTTTAGGGGTTCCGATAATAGTAGGAGTTTTAGGGGAATCTTCGACGAAGGTCCAAATTGCGACGGCGAATTTGGTGGCGAGGTTGGCGGAACTTGATCCTGTTGCACAGGAGGAATTCGTTAGAGAGAATGTAACGAGGCCGTTAATTTCATTGTTATGTTTGGACATAGTCTTGGATTTACCTAAACCTCACTCTGTTAAAACCAGTATTCATTCAATTGTTCAAATGAATAAAGAAATGGCAGAGAAGTCGACAAACAGAAAAAATTCAGATGGTAGTAGTCGCGGTGGGCATTTTAAAAAGGAGAGGGAAGTAGAGAGTCCAGAACTGAAGGTTGAGGTTCGGATTGCATGTGCTGAGGCTCTGTGGAAGTTATCAAGGGGAAGTTTATCATGTAGTAAGAAGATTACCGAGACAAAAGGGCTGCTTTGTTTGGCCAAAATTATTGAAGCGGAGAGAGGGGAGTTGCAGTTCAATTGTTTGATGACTATTATGGAGATTACAGTGGTCGCAGAATTGAATGCTGAGCTTAGACGTGCCGCTTTCAAGACTAATTCGCCTGCAGCAAAGGCTGTCTTGGATCAGATTTTGAGAGTGATTCGGGAAGAAAGTGATGTAATGTTGCAAATTCCTGCTATTAGGTCAATTGGGTGCTTGGCAAAAACTTTTCCTGCAAAGGAAAGGAGAATGATCGGTCCTTTGGTTGCCTTGCTTAGTAATAGGAATGTGGATGTGGCAATAGAAGCTGCTATTGCCTTGGGAAAATTTGTGTCCCCAGATAATTTTAACCGTTCCGAGCATTCAAAGGCAATAATTGAATTTGACGGTGTTCCACCTTTGATGAGATTGTTGAAGATTAATGATCGGGCACAAATGCATGGACTTGTGTTCTTATGTTACCTTGCATTGAGTGCTAGCAATAGTAAGGCTCTTGAACAAGCCAGGGCATTGACTGCTCTTGAGGAGGCTGCTCGTTCTGTGGTTCCTCAACATCCTGATTTGAGGGATTTGTTTGCCAAAGCTATATACCACCTTACTCTTTATCAGGCTGGAACCCATCCCCATAGACAATCTTATGCACCATAAATGCCTCTGTTTCAGCACATGGAACATGTCATTGATTGTTTGTGCTTTAAGTTGTATCACACGGAGAAAAGATTGACACGTTGTGAATGAAAGACTACCAAGGTATGATGACATTGGAGATTGCATTTTCAATTAACAATGTTAATCATTTGTCCTCGATAGTTTGAGTTTATGCCTGTAAAATGTATCTGTAATTGGTGGCAGATAACTCAAATGTGATTTCTGAATTTTATTTGAAGAAATACCAAATGTTTGTATCTTAGTATTTTTTTTCTTCCCTGCTTTCTATACAATAAGAATTTCCTTTAAGGGCCATGAAAGAGGTCTCTTTCAATTTAATATGTAGCTAAATATCTATATTGAGTGAGATGGTAAAAAGTTGGAACTATTAAGTACTGTATATATGGTTTCTGCGCTTTGCCCTTTCTACATTAGTTTGAGTAGGTCAAACAGAAGCAGGTCATGAAGTGTTGGCATCTTTCAGCCAAGATCCCTGTAACCATACTCTCTTTATCACATCCCTGAGTCAGAATGTGGTTTGAAGCTGGCCTTTTGTCTGCCAAATTTCCGTAAAGACTAGGTAGGCAACAAGTTATAATCCAGCAATTACCCTGCTAATACATTGTCTATCATGAATCATGAAAACTCATCTAGTTATTGAGGTATTGTTTTACATGATGATGTTGTATATTATTTGGTGGATATATATGCCTTTTACTTTTCAAATCATTAACGTGAACAGAGATCTATGCATGTGTAGTTCATTGGCATCTATATATAGATGATTTGATTCTCGTGTTAGAAGGTAATTATGGAGCATTATTTGTTATTTATTTTTAAAGCATACCAGATGATGATATAGCTCTATTTCCTGTTTTATGTTATTAGTAAGTCCTTCACCTGCGTTGGTCCACTTGCTTTTCCCTGCACAATTTTCGGATTGTTCTGTCATTAATTCTTCTATATTTTATTGGAGGCTTTTATGAATGGCAAATGTTCATGCTTTCATCAATCTACTAATTTATGAAGTGTGTTTACTCCTTCAAATGTTATATTTCTCTTCAGAAATAGAGTGGTGGAAACTCATCATCTATCCGACATCATCCTGCATTGTTGTTATATTGCTGTAGTTTATCAGAAGTATTTCTTCATTTGAACCCATAGGAATTAAAAAAATCAGTTTATTGAACTGATAAAATGGGCAGTTGTGAAAGAAACATTATGTATATATGAATATACGATGAAGCAAAAGATAACGAGCTCCATCAGTCATCACAACTATACGCAATTTGCAGAGATTGCTCTTCTTCTACGAGCTTTTAAATAGAATATGCAAGTATTTTGAAGTTAAAATCTTCCATTCCATATCTCTGTGATTCCTTCACGACGCAGCAATGCAAAATACAACCTCCGTATAATACTATAGCTCATTGGCTCGAGCTTCATTCAGAGAAAAAATCTTCTGGCATTGTTGAAATCCTGCCTTGGTTGGTAACATATATATATGATGATGATGATGATGTACGGAAGTACCTTTCGAATCAGCAAGCAACTGAAGGCCATATACTCACTACGAACAGCTAGTTGCAATTGCAGACTCCAGAATTCCCACTCTCTCCGAGAGTCAATTCAACTCGTAGGAGCGGTTCGTATTTCGTAAATGATGATTGGCTGGGCTGGGCTGACCATCCCATTGTTTTCTTTTTGGGCTGGAGTTGCCCATTTTACATTTTGACCCAAAGAAAATAATACAGCAATAATCAAGACCCTATGCCTCGAATGACATTGTCGCGAAATATCTTTTTTTATTATTTTATTTTAATGAAATGAAGTGAATATATGTATAACACTTGAAGCCGAACCTATTTCAATTATTTTGGGTTCAAAGTTGTTGATCTTGAGTTTCATGTCTGCTTCTTAAACTTAAAACATATGTATGTTGGTATCACTTACAGTATACTAAACCAAAAATGAACAGTTATTAGGAGATAAGTCTACTGGAAAAAGATGATCTGCCCTTGCTAATTGTGGGAATTTTTTTTCGTTTTGTACTTTGCCTAGCTATTTCACATCCGAATCTCTGTTTGTCTTTAGTAACCTAAAGGAAATGTATCCTTCCTATTAGAAATATAATATACCTATATATATTTAAAGAGAGAGAGAGAGAGAGAGAGAGATTCTTCCTTGGAGTTTTCAATTATAATCAAGCTAGTGGAATTGGAATTACTATTATTGGAAGCACTATGGGATAATTAGTTGTTGTTCCACCAAACTTCATTAAAACGGCATATAGCTAAGCTAACTATATATAGAGAAGTTATGAAGTAATTAGAAAGTGATTTATTCTTAGCTAACTTAAACAAACAATCATGAAACGTGTATTTAGAAGTTTTCTGATGCATACATATATAATATAAATCGAATGGGACAATCAATAGTGACATGAAAAACACTTTTCTCAGAGTTGTCAAATGAATGGCTTGAGTATATATATGTATATATTTCTTTAATAAGAAGCTAACTAGCTAGCTATAACCAAAACTTTAAATTGAAGAAACCACTTAATGTTTTCTATTTTTAATTAATTTTTTAAAAAAATGTAAGTTAAGGTTCCTTGCTCTTTCATGCTTAAGGTCATTATTACTGTTAAACCTAACTGTGCAGTTTCAATGGAGTAATGATCATTACCCGCAAGACCGCGACAGTGAATGCATGGGTACATAAACAAAAACACAAACACAAATTGTGTTACGCAATCCTTCCTAAATGATCTACAACAGCAATACTAAGTTAAGCGATATAATAAAGTAAGTAGCTATTTTGGAATATCAGCTGGGAGTTTGGCACTTGGTTTTTATCCTATTGCATGCACGGGATATTTTTGTGAGTTTAAGTTTGGTGTTTATAATTTTAGTTCTTCTTTACGTTTCAGGAAATAATTAATCGAGTTGACAACTTAGTCTTGAAAATTGTCATCTATCTAAATGGTTCAAGGTTTGAAACTGTCTTCCAATCCCATGATTCATGCACATCTAACTCATTTTAGAAGCAAACTCGAAGAATAACCCATAACATTACGTGAACACCCTCATTGGCCAACGCTAATTAAGCTAGGGCAATTTTCGGGGAACAAATTAAGTCACTGTCATCAGTGTTTATGGATCGATCGATGCCTGCAGCTCTATTAATAGATTATCATGCACATTCCCACCGAATTTGTGTCCTTTTCCGATTTTGAAGTAGTCCCGGTAGCTGATGGGTCTATTTCATCCCATCCACACACACACATATATATAGCATATGTATATATATTTCAACATCGATCCGAAGCATTTATTTAGTTTATACTCATGAGAGGCCCCAAAGACGTAACTAACTAAGTGGGAGCCAATGCTACGACCAGTAATTTATTAATTAAACTCAAAATGCTAAAACTAATAATTTGCACGGCCCGGCCTCGATGGGTATCATATCAACTTAATCTCCTCTATTTCACGTTATTTGCTTGATTTAAAACTAGGGTTACCAAGTCACAAACTTGCCTTTAATTTATATATACGTACATTATACATCTATCTCAACAAATCAACAGCAACGCATATCTGCTAGCTGCAGCCACAGTGTGCATGGGTTTCATATGTACGTACGTGTACTAAGGGATATTAAACGTTCATTTTTAACAGTTTTGACCGTTTATGATAACTTTTTTTACTTCAAACAAAATTCATGATTGTTAGGAAGAGCTTTTGATTTAGTTATATAGAAAACAGTCGTCCTTGTCGGTCCAGTGGCAGTGCTACTTGTTGAGTTAATTTGTATTTATCTATGTCTGTTTCAAGGCAGTATCATTACCTAAAGCATGCCAATACCAATTGTCGGACAACGTTTTTTTGACCAGTGAAAAAGCTACATTAATTATATATATATATATATATATATATATATTAATACTATTCTTCTTTTGCTTTTCTTAATCTCTAGCTATTTTGTTAATGGATTTCATTTACTTGTTTGATTATTTTAATTAAAAGGTAAATCCCTTTACATATATATATAATAATGTACTTGTTTTATATTATATATGATTTTAACCGAAGGTTAAACCCCCTCCTTCACATCATGTCGGCATATATACTTGCAGTCTCTATTTAATTTAAATTGCATGATCATACCCTATTTACAAATATTCGTTATTAAATTTCAACATGCTTAGCGAGATCGGAGGGAAATGAGATAGATTAATCTATTATTTGAATTAGAGATTAATCAACGCATGCAGAATTTTAGAATTTTGAATTAATTTTCATACAAATATTTAATCATAATAAAAACCTTATAAACAACTTGAATTAAAACGTTTACTTACTTGTTGGAGTAAAATATAGTCAAAGGACTCATAAACGATTTGAATTACTATAATATTAAATTAATTTATCTAACTTGCCAGTAAAATTGGCATGTTTCATAATTAAGGTGATATCTAATTAATTTGGCTATTTACTTTCAACCCATTAGATAACGTGTTTAGTATATGGAAGACTATATAGAGAATTCATTATAAAAAATAAAATTCTTTTACTAGCCAACAAATATCTAAATTAATTTTCTATTATTAGTTAGATACTAACACATTCAATATAAATTAATCTTAATTTGCTTCGGCTATTCTGCTTAATTACATTAAAAAGTGTATCAACCAAGAGTAAATAATTAGAGCGAGTGCTGAGAATACCTAGAAACACTTGATCAATATCAGATATATATGTTAGATAGGAGCAAATCATGATTCCTAAGAATTATATAGCACATGCCTTTATCACTTTAAAAGTTATGCAGCGAATTTGTCAACCACTAGCTACCAGCATAATTATTTTTTCTAATTTCATTATTAGCCATCGGGAATTTAGAACCACATGAGTTGACACCACTGTAAGGCAATTGATCAAGCAGACAATTTCCCAATCTTTTCTAATTACTTTCTAAATTCCATCAGCTGGTAGATTATTGTCCTCACAGAGTGAAAATATGGTCAATGAACAAGATCATGGATTCGGAATCTTTGGAGCATTAGTTTCAAAATCAAATGTAAAATGTACACACCCTGGAATGTGACAAGTCGTATTGGTGGTCACCATCCATCGCATTCTATCTGTTGAGTGCGCAAAATTTATTGTTGAACTCAGGCCCGGCAAAGCAAAGCACAACAACTTTTCGCGTACTACAAAGAGCAGAGTACAATTAGGTGCAATAAAAGAGTATATATCCAGCTAAGGATTCTCCATTTTAATTAATCATTCATGGACATGTAATATTGTAGGGAAATCATACAAAGATCTTTAGTGGGTTTTGGTTGGTATATGTTTTTCATGTCCCAAATGAATTCAACACTGAGTTGACAACGACTTTGATTTTAGTCTTCAATATCATTATTTCGGAACCCTCAGATAATAAGGGAGCTCCTGTAGTTCAGGATAGCTAAAGCACTGAATCCATGGTGCTCTCCACATGTGACTCATTTTTCTTTGTTGGTTCTGATCATGAGATCACCTTCTTATTGCAAGAATTAATACATTGGGAATTTGATATGAAGCGCAGACAATTTGTGCTGTATTTTGATTTGTACAAATTTGCAGCAACTTTCTTGTGATTTACAATGACCCAGCACCTGCTCTCTCTCTCTCTCTCTCTCTCTCTCTCTATATATATATATATATATATATATATATATACACACACACTAGGTATATATATTAGCCAACTATTTGTGATGGAAACTGAAAAATGCGTAAAACCGTTATTGGTTTTTCTTTGTAGTAGTTGGTATCTTTTGCAGCAGAAGGAAGAACAGGCATAGTGGTGTGACGTGGAAAGGATTAAAACCTATTGCATGCACTCCATTATCATGTTACTCGAGACATGCATTGATAGACATTACTGGCCAGGGAGGAAGAAATTAACTATAACGATTTTAGCTAGGTAGTACTGTTATTATATAGGTTTTGAAAGTATGGCAATTATTAAATACCAGTATTGATCAATTTTGGAGTTATGAACAATCCAAAGGCTTTGGAACCATTGATATGATTGAGCAAATGTGGTGGATCATCTATTATAATTGTAGGTAAACATTGATTGCCTTCTTCCTCTTTCTTGTCTCTCTCCAATAATGGAGAGGCCAGCCCAGCCAATTTCAGACTTTTGGAGGGACTCATAATGCATGCCTGGAGCAAGCAACGGGTTGATCAAATGCCAGAAAATCTGCTTTTGGACATGACTGTATGCATGCCCAGATAATCTTGTTATTAAAATTCTGCCAGCGATTCGAAAAAATCACAATCTAAACCTACCCCACCGCTATCTATTATTTATCTGCGCATTCAATACTGTGTATCTGTGTGTATGTGTGTGTGGGTTTTCTTAATTTCTTTTTTTTTTTTTAAATAATACTCAAGAACTCCAAATAGGTCCGGTGTTGTATTCAAATAAGAAAAGACTGGAAGTGTTTGGTACGGTATGTGGGTTCGCATCAAACTTGTCTGCTCTAATTATAAGCGGTTTTGCTTAAGCAAGATAAAGACAGCAAGAAAATGGCACCATAACAGCGCATGATAATGAGGATTTATTAGTTAGATACCATACAAACAAAGATTAGGAACATAAAAATTTGTGATTGATTAATTTTCACTCTTGAAACTGTAAGATTAACATTATTAATTTCAATCTTCCCCAATCAAATACAGAAAGAAAGAAAAATACACAGAAAATTAATATAGAAAATACAGATTGAGACTTAGAAATCTCAGCTAAATAATGATTTTTACCCGGCATTAGGGGGGAGAAAAATTAAAGAAAAATAGAAAAAAAATCTTCATCTCAAACCTTACAGTAGGAAGTCCTGTATTATCAACATCTGTGTGTGTATGTTTAGCTAGAGGGACAGAGAATAAGAGAGGTAAAAGAATTAAAAATGAATTTACAGTTCATATCTGCTGGAAGACATCAAAATTTGCTGCTGTTAGATCTTCTGAAAGCGACGTTAATGGATAGCTACTGAAATCTACTGAACTCTGAGTATGAAGCTGCCCGTCGTGCCAGGAGTTTGTAGTCAATTCTTCGCATTTGATCCCATTGACCTGAAACTGAAACAAAGAGTTTAACTTGTTCTCGGCATCCCACGAGAAAGATGCATTTTCCACCATACTGTTCATCTGAAATCCAGTGTAATTGCTCACGTTTGAACTGTTGCTAGAACTTTCCTTTGCTTCATTCATGAAGAAAGAGCTTACTCTGGAACCTGAATTATCAGAGAAATCGGCCCCTGACACGTTTCCATGATCAAAGGTCGCTAAACTTGGGACTGAAGAGAATGAAAAGTTGGAATTTGTCTCAAACTGGTGAGATGGTTGATACTGTGATATAAGATTCGAGTTGTATCCGCTTTGATCAGCCCCTGCTTGGAATTCAAAGCAGGAAAACGGATCATAGACTTGCTTGTTCATGAAGTGGTCTTTTGAAGTGTCTGTTAGTCCACTGCTGTAGTAAGATGAATCATTAACAAGAAATGTCGGCTCCTGTACTGTAAAGGTTGAAACATTAGTCGGTAGCCCTTTAGACTGTGGCATTTGCAAATATCCCTCATCTGTAGTATTCTTTTCTTCTCTGACCTGCGCGTCGGTTATCGCCTTGTGGGTTGTTGGGTCAATACCTTGCTTCATTAGCTTCTTCTTCAGACATGAATTCCAGAAGTTTTTTATCTCATTGTCTGTTCGTCCTGGTAGCTGTGCTGCTATCTGAGCCCACCTGGAAATTCAGCAAAAAGGGATTGATCATATCCATTAAGAAAAAAATTAGAAAAACACGTACGGATACCCACTTTTATTCTTGTATATATATATATATATATAATCTCAGTACGTACCTGTTGCCCAGAACTTCATGAAGACTGATAATAAGATCCTCTTCTTGCTGCGAGAACATTCCTCTTTTGAGGTCAGGTCTCAAGTAGTTTATCCACCTCAATCTGCAGCTCTTTCCACACCTCTGCAAACCTATAATATAAAAAAATTAGATTAACAGTCATCGATCAATGGAGATTGCCTAAATATTAGACACTGAAACTTTCTGAATATACCTGCTAGCTTAGGAACAGAACTCCAGCAACCAACACCAAATCTTGTAATGTAATTGTAGAGTTTCTCATCTTCTTCTGGTGACCATAAGCCTTTCCTTAACTTTTGCTTCACACAACACGAATGGCGTCCCATTTTGCGATGTTGGAAAGACAACGCTATGGATGGTGAAAATTTAAAGTAGCCTCTAGCTAGCGTGATGATATATTTATATTTATATATATCACCCCAGTGATTCGAACGTGGTGGGTTTATATGTTTGAATGTTGTATGAGATATCAATGAAAAAAAAATGAAGAATAATATTTGATGATTTGAAGACACAACGGACTAAATCATACTTAGAATTGAAGTTACAGCAGCAAAGAGAGAGAGAGAGAGAGAGAAGAGAGGCTAAGGAGGAAGGTGAAGCAATCAAGTAGGTTTTACGCAAATCTGGTGCTTCTGCTTTTGCATTGAACTGGATTGGTCTTTAAGATATCTGTCTCTCTAGAAATATTAATTATATATATATATATATATACATTAAAAAGTCATTTACATCCTGTAAACGTGGAGTAAGAATACAGCAGGGTGTTGTGGCGTTTTGTGTTGTTAATTCAATAATCAATGAAATAAATATTGCTTAATTAAAATGTTGTATTAATTATAATTTACAATTGAATAATAAAAATTTATAATTTTTGATCTTATTTTGATTGAGCTACAAGTTCTTATAAATTAAACCGAAGCTTTTATATATATTAGTGAGAAATTAAATGGTCAAAGGAAAAAATAAAATCAATGCGAGCCTGAGGTCACCTTCCCTCCAGTGGAAATATATTCCGAGGACAATCTTGGAACATGAATTTTAATTGTACAATAATATCTCACATTTTTCTTCTGTTACTTGTGGTCTGCCTCTCTCGATATAATGTGTGTAGATATATGAAAAAGAAATATTGAAATTTCAATTTAATCTTGCTTTTCCCCCTTCTGTACGAGGTTCAATGCATCTTATTACATTCACCTACGACTATGTCATGTAAAATGTGTTGTACATCCTTTTCCCCTAAATTTAAAATTTTCTTAAAAAGAAGAAAATTGTTGCCCTCTTCAATTTTTCCACTCAATATAATAATAAAGTCGACCGACACTACTAGTGACTAGTCCATCCAGAATGTGGGCTCCACCTACATACGTATTCGTATTTGACTCCTAATCTCTTATCTAAGATCTCTTTGAAAAAATTCTTAATAATTCATAAATATATTATTAAGAATACAATCCACCGAGTCTAAGCTGTATTTATTCTCAATATTTTCTATATTTTTAAATATTATTTACAAATATTACTGTAACTGTAAAGTGCATGACACTCTCTTAGTCTTTGGTAGAGAGAGAATTTACTTTGGAGTAGATCAGACAGATTTCTCCCATTGTTGGGCTCGATTGCATCCACGTGGTAACATAACGATAATTGAAGGGTATCAGTTACCACATTGTGATGAAACCCAACCTTCAATAAAACTTCAATGATTGGAGACTTGATGGACGTTTCCATGACCGACAATGACACGTAGGATTATTATATAATATAAATGGGGGAAATTAATCTTGGAAATTACGCAGCCAGCGGTACACCTCCAACAGTCCGCCGATCACTGCTGTGATTCTAACTCCACTCCATCCAGCGGCTGGGATTGGTTCTCAATTAATACGGTAATTGAAAGTACGTTTATATTATAAACTTAGTTGGATCTTGACCCACACGTGAAAAATAGCTTGTCGGGAAGTGAAAGAAAACATCACATCGTCAGCGTTGCTACTCAAATTAAAATAACTAACACTTCTTAATTATTTAATTATTTTTTAATAAAATATATTTTTATTATAATATCTATTTATAGAATTAAAATCATAGCTTGTTTTATGTTCTGTAACCTGTATGTACTTGCAGAAGTATTCTGATTAGTTTAATCGATAGGTACTGCCATTCAAAGCTATACTACACTGATGTTATTAATTGGTAACATTTTTGGTGATAGCAGCGCCGCCCACGTACTTTACGTTTACATAATAATAAAAGTTTTTTTTTTTTATAATCATGGGAATTTGTTCTCATTTTAATATTTATGGGTTGAATTTTTTTTAAAAAAAATAAATATATACTAATCTCAAATTTTTTATACAGAGACAGTACACCGAATAAAATCATTTTAAATACAATGTGATTGACATTATTATAAGAAATGGGTTTTAATATATATTTTTCTTGATATTTGAGATTTTAATACTTAAATTAAATATTTGAGGATTTACCTCTCTTAAATTATTAGTTGACTATCTACTTTTATTTAAATAATCATAATACCTTTATTTACTTTAAAGTAAAATTTAAAAATTTTAATTTTAATTTATTTAATGTTTAAAAAATTAAAAAAATTAAAATTTTAATTGACGATAATTTTAATTTGTATTTATTTAATATTTATTTAAAATTAATAATTTACCCATATTGATATTTTTTCTAAATTTTTATCGTTGATTAATTTTATTTAAATTTTTGTGTAAACCTGAAAGTCTAAATTTATTTACGAGTTATAGAATTAATATTGAAGTGTGAATTTAGTGTGAATATATATGACATAAATCTTATATTAAAGAGTTTTTATAGAAATAGTCAAGTTGATTAGACTATAGAGTTGTTTAGTAAAAAATTAAAAGAAATATGATTAATATCGGAGAATTTGCAGAAAAAAAAAAAGGAATAAGAAAGGCTTCTATTTTGCATATTAGAATTTGAGATTTTGGTACACATGACACATAGATAAAAATTAATTAAATTGTGATTAATTAAATTCTTAATTTGAATCAATATTAAATAAATATAAACTAAAATTTTCAAATTAAACTATCATTAATTAAATTTTTAATTCTAAATAAATATCAATTAAAATTGTTGTTAATTAAAATCTTACTTATTTTAATAAATTTAAACATTAAATAAATTAAAATTAAATCTCTTAAATTTTACTTTAAAGTAAATAAAGATATTATAGTCATTTAAGTAAAAAATAAATAATCAACTAATAATTCAAGGGAAATAAGTGTGTCTTTTTCTCAAACTTTTTATCTAAATATTAATGAGCGAGACAGAAAAATCGAAGGTTTTGTAAGAATTTTGTAAGAATTTGAGATTAGAGATAAAGATAATGATGATCATAGAATGGTGGCAAAAGTAATGTCGGACGATATTGGAATAATTAGAGTTTCAAAAGGAAGGTTAGTAATTAGGGTTTCCATCAAATAAGTTGGGAGTATTTTAGTAATTGAATATATTTTCATTAGTCAACTAACCATCAATTTAATAGTTTTATTATGTAGGGAAGTTTGTGTGAATGTTTACAAATGTTTTCTTTAAATGTAATTTTCACAAACTTTGAGGGAAGTATTTTCAAAATACCCTTTTAAAATTACTTTAGATTAAAAAAAAGTAGATAATTATTTTTCATAAAATATTTTTTAAAATTATTCTAAAAATTAATAATAAATATATTTTGTAAGTATTACTTCCAAACATGTACAAAATTTGAAACTTTTTTAAATAAATAATAGTTTTACAAATTTAAACGAGCAAAGAATAATATAAAACTCTTCCAATATTATTTCAAAGGTGCATCATGTATGAATTGGATAATAATATTTTTATTCATTATTTAAATTTAAGTGATTTTTGATATTTTTATGTTGAGCTAATTAAGAGGTATTATAATATCCCATCAGCAATAGCAAGATAAAACTTAAAATATTGAATTTCAAATCCAAGAGAGTAGAAAGGCTGAGGCAACACCACAAAGCATGCCACCTAGCGTATTTATCTTCTGGCTGAAAATTTGACTCGTTTAATCCCCCATTAATACGAAACGTAAAACGTAAAACGAAAACAAAGACTCATATTCTTAATTTCTTATCATATGTAATACTTTTTAAAGGGAAAGGGAAGACATGAATTACACATGGTTCAGAGCTACCATTCATTCTACGCTACTAATTCCCACCTAATTAATGTTAATATCAAAGTCAATAAACGATACAGTTTGAAAATGACGATCCATATTAAATAACCATTAAGCCTTTAAAGGGATTCCTTAAATTTAAAGTTAATAAGAAAACAAAACAAAATAAAATAACCTTATTATTCTATTACTTCAGTAGAACTAGAAACGGGGTGATTAGTTATGACGCTAATAATAAATAATATTGGCTATACTGTTAAGATAACAATTAAGACTCGAAAGCAAAAGTCAGGAGGGCTCATCATTTTGCTCCGTCAGCATATGGACTATAGAGAGCCACCGACTGGTCACATTTGGTGAATCATTCATAGTACAGACATGCAAGTGTATAGAAATTGCGAGCACTGTATGCACTGAGGCACAGCCTCTAAAGTGACGTCGTATCATGTTACAATAACCCATAATTAATTGAAAGAAAAGAAAGAAAGAAAGAAAGAAAGGAAGATACAATGAAACGTGTAAACGGTCAAGAAAATGTGTCTTGAAATTAGTGCCTGCGAAATTAGATAATATTATTTGTATTGAATTGATTTTCTGTTTGAATGAATGGTGATACAATTGGCAACGTCAAATTTGATACATCAGGTAGACAGACTATACCATAAAAATAACATTTTTTTCTAATATAACGGCGGCCCAACCCATACTATGGTCCATGAACATATCGTTTGCCACGTAAGCGCGCGTGTGGTTACGTCGCCATAATGTCGTTCCGACAAGGCCCATGTCCAACGTGGACCACCAACAGGTCAACTTGTTCTCTCTCTCTCTCCCCCCGTCGATTTCTCTCTTTTTACTACTGTTTATTAATCATCCTTTACTCTTTCTAATTTTAATAAAAATAAATGAATAAATTAATTTAATTTAGTTATATTATTTTAATTCTCAAAAATTATTTTGAAATTTATTGATAAATAAAGACATATATATATATATGTATAGTAATTAAATCATAGTATGATATAGTACAGAGAAATAAGAGTTTATTTAAAGGAAAAATAATGTGGGGGGTAATGCTTAATATTAATGATATAATTAGGAGGCATATAAAAGTAAGCTATCTTTTTATTGAAGTCAACTCAATTATATATATAAAAAGTAGTAGTCGGATTATGTCGAATCCTGTATTAAAGCAAAACAATATCAACTTTATAGCACCTTTCCTCTTTTGTTTTTTTTTTTCTTTCTTCTTTTTCTCTTAACTATATTAATTTAAAACTCGTGTAGTGATGAAAAAGATTTAGGCAAGATTGTTTAATAATTTCATCTATGTATTATTTTAAAAAAAAATGTGTACATAATAATTAAGAGTATATTACACATATAAAAGTATCTTTTGATTGTAATATGCATATTTAGAATATAATTAAATTCTATAGACAGGTGGGATTTCGAGGTATATAAGAACACAAATGGTATTTTTCTATAAAGAAAAAGAGATAGTCCTTTAAATTTAAAATAATATATGATCAATTTTTTAGTTTGTGTTGTCTCAATCAATGAACCAACAATAAAGCTTCCTTTTCAAGAGATGATGATCACAAAATGATAGTGAAAGTAAAGCTTTGGAAACCCATTCATTGATTTCTTTCCCTTCATCCTTCCCCCAAATGATTAGGTCCTTTGCTTGCCTCCTTCCTCTTTCACTTTTTCGACCTTTCTCCATTGAAAAACTTAATTAGTAATAATACCATATGTCGATCGGAGTAATTACTTTCTTGCTTCACCACCAAGGGCATGAAACATCCATGCTACCATCTCTCTCTCTCTCTCTCTCTCTCTCTCTCTCTGTAGTAATGAAAACCTGAGCTGGGCTTTGCCCTAACTAGCTAGCTTCTTCCTCTCGCAGAGCGTAAATATTAATAATGCATGGGCCATTGATTGTGTGCCAGGTTGTTTTAGTGGGATATATCTTATCACATCAAATAAACAATAACATCATATATAATTGCATTCAGTTAACTTGAGTTTTGGGTTATTAGTACTCTCTTCAATAAATAAATTAAGGTGTGAAATTTTCGGGATTCGTTGGCCCCCACCCCACGACACGAGTCAATTATCCCAATTCCCACTAGCTTTCATTTGAGGTCAAAAGTAGCAATTAGAGTGCCTTGAGAAGAAAAACCTTCCCAGCTTCCATGTCTTTTTCATAATTCACAAATTAATTAAAGTTGGAAAATATAACCCTAGCTATAGCTAATTAAAGGATAACATTTTGTTGTCCATGACCTTGATTTGACGCCATTATTTAAACTCCCTCTCATGTTCTCTTCCTGTAGCTAGCTCTTGCAGGTCCACTGATTTTCTTCTGCCCTTTTAATTTTTATCACCAAATTAATTAAGAAGACAATATGCACGGCCGACACGTTAAAGTTTAGCTAGCAAGCTGGCTGTAGCTTCGAAAATTCCATGTGTTCAATTCATTTGTATAACTCGCCATGCCGACACAGTCTTAGCCTTACTTTTTTATTAATTTACAGAGGGAGGTGATGATTACGACGATGATTTGCAGTTTTACTTTTATTTCCATATCGACCTGTTATTATTATTATTATTATTATAGGTAGCTGTTGAAAGACATCCGAATATTTTCTTGTCTGCTAATTTTTTGACTTGGAATTAAGACATAATCTACTCTTAAGATTCGTTCAATCTTTGAACGCCGCTATCCATGGAAATGGTTCTGTGTTCTCATCATCATCATCAGCCTCTCTTTGCATACAATTTTCAACCAACTCCATCACTTATTAATTTCCTTTCCTCTGTCAAAATGGTATTGTAATATCCCAAGTCCCTAAATCCTTTATATTTTCTCAAATTCTCTTGTACTACTAAACGAGTTCTTTAGTTCTTTTAAAATAATCTAATTATTCTTATAATAGAGTCTAGTCTACGGACTTATTTGATATAAAGGAAAAAAAAAATTGTATACTTACTTAAGTGTTACAAAAATTGAAGGACTTACCCCAATTAAAAAGAGCAAGCAAGAGTTTCTTTTCAAAACGATTTTCATAGTTTTTCTGAAATAAAGTTAAAATTCTGAGCTTGACTCTCAACTCATGTATAAACAGAAAACAGTAAAAAGGTTTGAATATTTAATTATGCTCCTTTTTTTTTTTCCATAAAGCAAAACAGTTTAGACTCGGCTTCTCGAATTGCAACTTCAGAAAGGTTTCATTTGGGCCCAACTGCACCCAAAATGTGTTTCTGGTGCAAACAACTGTAATTGGGCTGCTAAAATCACTTCACTCATTTCCTGCTGACACCACCTTTCTGAATAGGGTGCCACAATTTTTTTTTTTTTTTCCAGTAAAGAATAAGGTGCGATCTTGCCTTGATTAAAGTTGGTCCATATTTTTAACCTTGAAAGTAAATAGCGCTGGGAATGAAAAGGAAAAAAAAAATGAGAATGGTCAATGAAGGACAAGTGAACATTTGATTTGATGTGATTGATACACAGAAAGTTACATTTGTCGTTTGATTGAAGTGCTGAAGATGAAAAAATATAGAGTCGTGTTCCTGTTCAGTCATCGAATGATATTCTTCCGCATTTTTTGCTGCACTGATTTTGCTAGAGCATCTTCATATTTGTTGAGTGAATTGTGATATTCCATGGTTAATTTTTTACATTTTTATGAGCACTGAGTTTTTCTGTATCTTATTGCGACTTCAAGATTTTTGAAATTTGTTTTTGAGTTCTGGGAGAGCTGAGAATACAGAACATGTTTTCACTGCTTGATGTGGTGATGTAATCATTATTTTCCTATACTCATTCATGAACAAGAAATAACTAAACTCTTACGAATTACAAAAAGTTCTTCCTTGGATTGTTTTCTGCTTCACATTTATTCATTATTGGTGTCATTACTACTATCAAGACATGAACAAATATATTGAGTTTATGCCCCCACTCACATTAAAATTGGAAAAAAAGAAAAAAGAAAATTTAATGAATTCATAGGTACTTCCATATGTGCATATTTTCACAGCTTCCAAGCTCTTACAATATGCACAAATTACAATATACTTACATTACAATTGAAAAATTATAATACAAAAACACAATATCCAATTTCTTTGTAGTGCAATGTTAAATATGCTTCTTTGCAATGATGGCTAAAACTATTCACATTACAGCAATCGGCTGCGTTTGGCATCTGTTGAAGCAACTTCCAAATCCCCAATAAAGAAAAGAATTCTATCCAAAATACCTTGGCTGGAACTCTCTTCTTCCATGGAGCTTTCTCTCTCAAAGTCTTCCTTTGAATTCAAAGGACTACTATCGAGCCCTTTTCTTTGTCGCCTTGAACCTAAATGGAGTTGGATTTCACCTTGGTGAACAAGGTAGTAGTCAACACCTTCGCGGATTATCCTCAAACCCCTGGGAAAACATATGCATGAACTCCTATTTTGAACATATATATGGTCGAACAAAATTTGCAATGATACAGATCATCATATTCTTTGAGGATTTGAACTTACAATCCAACTCGATCACAACGGTCCTGCACCTCATACACATTTTTCCATGCTTTTGACTCAGGAGGGGCAAAAAACTCAGCTCGATCTTCTCCCCATCTTTCTTTGAATAGGTTTGACCACAGCATGTTGTCCGATGCTATGACTTTCCACTTCCTGCACACTTTACAACACCGAATCGCGAAGGTTCATTTCTAGCATGTTAAAAAGGGGAACTCAATGGAATCCAGCTACAAGAAGAGCAATGATCAAGCACATTAACTTTGTTAGTGACACAATGTCTAAGGAAACAAATCGCCGGCTGCTGAAAGCAAAGTTATATGATTTCTTCCCTTTCTGAATATCAATCGTGAAATTTAGAAACATAATAGATCCAAAGAATCCAATGGTGAGCATGGCAAAACTGAACCACTTTAGATTCAAGACAGACATTGAAAGTTGACATTTGTAGAAAAAAATCCAATAATTCAGCTAAAACTGAAGAGGCACCAATTTGGAAATTGGAGATCCTTGAAATGCAATTATCATTTATATTTCTGTATCAGGGATGTTGTGTTAGGATAAAATTTTCAGATTATTCAATAAAATCCACCAGACGAGAATTCCAAATAGACCCATACATATCAGTCATATATCCAAAACTTGAGGATAAGGAAAACTAAATCATGGGCAAGAAATTGCAGAATTCAAAGTACCCAGTTCAGATCTTATCAGTAATTCAACAGAAACAACATAACGAAAAAGAAAATCAACAAGCTAAAACTGACCTTGTTGAGCAGTGGCAAGATTCTGCTGATCCAAGAACCAGAAAATTTTAAGACAGAGATCTTCTGATAATTTATCCATGTTGTTTTAGTTTGTTTTAAAAATTTTTGAGATACATCCCGCAAGAGTAGCGAGTTCCAGAACCCAAAGAGAACCGAACCTGAAGAGTAAGAGCTTCTGCTGTGGCGCTGTACAGTTGAAATCTACTTGTTTCACGCGATCGAGTAAAAAAAAAAGAGAATGTATTCGCTCGCTCTGGAATCCTGTTTCAAAGAAAAGTGAGTACTTTATACGGCGAGTGTAATCTACGGAAAAATATTGTTAGTGAATAGTGATCTGCTTTTTATAACTTAAACGTCTAGATTTTAGTTCCACGTTCTTGCAGGTTTTACTGCAAAATTCCAGAGCAACGAAAACAACATGGATGGATAAACTAAATATTTATGATGTATAATGATAATTAACACGACGAGTTGCATGTGAAATTTTATTTTGACTAAAATACTTCTAATAGTAATTGTACATAAAAATAAAAAATAAAAAATCAGACAACACTTGCCTAACATCATATTATGTACCGTACTGTACTGCAGAGAAACTTTTAACTACTACAGTGTCAGATAAAATTTAATCCTAAAAGAAGTTCACAGATTATTTGGCCATCATCAATGTGAATTGATACAATGATAATACCAAAATTATTATCACAGAAAATGCATTCCTTATTGTATCAACGGTAACAGATATATTCTTATTCTCTTTACACTTACTAGATCTTGGTGTAAGAACTTTTTAAGTAAAAAAAAAACTACAACCCGATTCCACGAGTCACGCTGACCCAGACAAAATTCTTAAATGGGATATTATGACTTTCCTCCCCTAAAATCAAGTGATAAACGTCTTCAAAAAAACAAATTATACAATTCAATTTTAATATAAGTAAAAATTCAATAATTGGATTTAAATGGTTCCTACAAGAATTTTAGAAGCACAAATTCTACCACCACCATCGAATCTTACCACCATGCACCATCATCTCCACTAGCACAGTTGACCATCAGTGTCATCCACCCATCAAAAATCAACTCTATTACAGCAATAGCAGCTCTACTGACATGTTTTAAAATGTGCAAATTTCAACAAATTATTTGCAATGTCCTTCTTCTCCAACTTTACTGATTCAATCAGAGGAAACAACGCTCAATTTAATTAATGTCACCAGACATTAAAACGTGAAGTATCAACTCCAGGAATTATTTGCTCTGAATTTTCCACCGCATGCTTTTTTACCTCTAGTTTCTGTTTCCATTTTCTCCAGAACATAGACTGATACTTTGTCAATCTCATTTAATTCACCTGAACTCAAAAAAGTAACCGAAGAAGCAGATGAATACAGCATTACTAGTAAATAATAACGTATTAACTCAGTATTATTTATTTCTGAGGATCAGTTAGAATATGCAAAAACTTGCCGTCTAAGTCTAAAAAAAGAAATAAAGCCATTCACCAGAACTGGGCGTGCGCGCTTCTCTTTAAACTTCCTGCATAGCAGCTCTCTCCTCTTGAAAGGACTCTCACACTCAACTCCATAGTTGGGCAATGAACTATATGTCAACCCCACATTCATCATGCTACAAACTTCTGAATCATTTTCCCTTATTCCCAGCTGTTCTTCTATCACTTCTACCCCGTTAAAAGCATCCACAAGATTTAACAGGAACAAGCAGCCCAAAATGTCTTCCTCCTCAGTAGCGGGTGATTCTATAATTAGATTTTGCCAGAGAGGCAATCAGATCATCTCGGGGAGCAAAGCTATTCCTTGCCAACCAGGACAGTATGGTGATGATAGATTGTGTTCTTACACTCACATACTGCTTTCTAGGAATGAAGCCGCACGGTCATTTTCTTGCTATATTCTTCTTTCCTGCTCAATTCAAGCAGCCATGGAAGTTGCAAAGCAGCAAAAGACAAAAATTTTCCAATTTCTGTCAAAAGCAATTTCCAGTTGATTTCACTCTCAATAGGCAAATTCTTGGCAACAATTGAGAGTGTGTTTTTTTATGCTATAGAGATGAACTTCTTGATCGTGACTGCTCACCCCTCCAACCAGTTCAGAGCAATCTCTTAGGTTAACTATATCTTGAACACTAATCTGGAAGTGAGATAACCGACGACCCTTGAGTCTCATCAATTGATTCTTGATCACAGTGGCTTAAAGCAAAACCTATTAGCCGCTTTCTATAACCTACATCCATATTTTCAAGGCTGGCCCTTGTATTGCAGCAGACAAGTCCCAAATGGGACCATGCCCATTTTTAACCAATACAAGGCAGAGATCAAATCCCAATTGCAGATCAACAGCAACTGCAGCTTCTCGAGCAATGGCTTCCTCAACAGCTGATATGTCTTCTGGAGAGTTCATCCAAGAAGTTTAGCAACCTGAATGAGTTCATCAACATGTAAATAAGCTCCACCTTGACTTGTGATTGCCAGTTTAATAACCTTCATTGGGTCTTTTATTTGCCTGAATTGCATGGGTAGAAGTGTCACTCCAAGGTTGACAAGTTTAATTGTAGTTGCATCAATAATACCAGCCTCTGCTCTAACATTTCTGCTGCTTGCAATAAATTCAAACATTTGTTGGCCTTCCAGATCTGTAACACATTATTGAATTGGTAAACAAATTTAGATAAACGTATTGACATGCAATGAATCAGTAGAGTATATTGACTTGGACTTCAATAAGGATTTAGTTACTAGAATTATACAGCTACCAATGAACTCTGATTAAAGGTTAGTTGAAATAAATTTACATAATTTAATGAAGACTCCAAATAACATAAAAGACAAAATCTTAAATTTTCAAGGTGTAGAAAGGAAAAATTACACAGATGCAAAAATTTTAAGAAATACAACTAGGGTATAGTCAATGTAATGGGCCTAATAGCCAGATAGAACATAAAAGTGAATTTCAAAACATAAAATAAAATAGAAAGAAAGAGAAAAAACAATAGAGATTTGAGTTGAATCGTGAAGTAAACAGCTATCCTAAGACATTGTAAAAAATAAGCCATCAGCATTCTTAACTCTGAGCAGGAAAGACTAGATGCCGGGAAAAATACTTCCTCGCAGGATAACTAGATTTTCTGCGTTCTTGGCCCTATAGTAACTGAACTTGTACCCTTTAAATAATTCCTCGCAGGATAAGCACTCCTCTGCAGAATTCTGTTAACACATATTCTAGGTCCAGAAAAGGAAAAGCCTTCTCTCGCAAACACCGCATATCATGCCACACATTTGCCCAATCACTATCAGATCACCAGACTGTTGTCAAACAAACTGAGTATTAGACGAAGAATTTGTTTTACACCATTTCCATCTGAATGAGCCTCAACGAAAAAATTCATTGGTTTTGGAATCTGCAAGCAAACAAGTAGTATTAAAATCTAAATCCCTCTCACATTCAAATTTATGCAAGCATCAGTCATAGAACGCACGAGGTCCATACCAGACAATTGTACTGATGACAGAAAGTTCAAAATATGGTATCTACAATTTATCTTCATAGTGATCAAATAGTTTCGCAAATCATAATGGTCCAAAAACACTAAACTAAACAGCAATGATGTTCCTAAAAGGACAAACTTCCATATTCTATGAAATATGTACCAAAAATTTCATGCCTTGTGAAGTTGAATAAAAGGAAAAGGACACTTTCTACAATCATAAGAGATGACACTTAGCCTTTACTTTAGAACAATGAAGGAGGTCAACCACCCTTGTGCAAGCAACACTGAACAAGTGAACAGAAAATTCAGTCAACAGAACAAAGTCCTCAATGATCCCACATCCAAATAACATACAAGTTACTCATTCTCCAAAGTCCAAACATTTACAATTTCTATCCGCACACATTGTAAAAGCCTTCCATTGCCACATACTGTCTGACTAGGTTGGCCCACGTCCAGAATCAAAGACTGACTGGTTCAGGTATCCCTTTCACAAGATGAAAAGAATATGCACCAATGTCCCGCAAAAGACCTTTTTCACTTTAGAAATTCATTGAAAAAATTAAACTTTTAGCTGTAGTAATTATGACTTTTTTATTTATAAGAGTACATAACTAAAACATAAAGGAAATTTGAAAACTTTATTTCATGCACCCAAGGAACCAATTACTTTCAGCATTAGTTGCCAATCCCTGCATGTAGAAAGTTATCATGAAATATTGTGCTGCATTTAGATGGTCTCATCAGAAAATAATGCAGCATCGACAATATTAAAAATGACTTCAGAATGAATGGTGAAATGCAGATATAAAAGAAAACAGAGTGAAAAAGTCACTACAAGGAAATATCAGGATTTGTCTGACATGCTAACTACAAGATGGAAAATCTTTAAAATATTGTAGACTGACATTTAAATCCTCTGATATAAATTGAAGGAGAAAAACTTAGAAGGACAAAACAGGAAAAGGAAGAAGTACTGATAACTTGGTTTTAAGTTGAAATCAATCTAACCATCCACTTTGAAATTATATCCTATATTCCATTGAGCTTACAAATACAAAAACTGCTTCCAATAGTTCTATTCAGGACCATCTTTTACATAACCAAGTAAATCTTACCAGCAAAAAAGCTGCAAGGTTTGTGCTAGTCATCATCCTTCTGGAAACTATGATCTGATTGCCAACGGCCATAGCCACATGTTCACCTCTTGGGGAGATAAATAAGGATAGCCTTTTCTTTATTTTCCTCAGTTGCCTATATCTGCTCCATTTCTCTTTAAATTTGCTTACACCTTCATCATATAAGGGGAAGAAAAGAGAAAGGGACATTTTGAATAAATGATTGCACTAAAATTATTTCAAGAATCACAAATACCTCCTTCTAAAGCTGCAAAAGGCACAGATAAAGACATTGTTGAATTGCTTATAGTAACTAGAACCAAAAATGATACCATTGGCTTCTTCCCATATACAAAACTAGAGAAGAATAACTATGTGAAGGCAATTACATTTACTCCATAAATGCTTTTCTTGAACAGGCTTCATTATTAATATCACAAATGAAAGTACAGTCTAGAAACCTACTGTTAGCCATATTTCACAGGCAACAGCTTTGGTAGCTTAACAATCATATAAAACAAAAAGAAATCATAAAATACTGACTTGAAAAATCTAAAAAAGGGTCAGCATATCTTGTAAAAACAAAACTGAAAATTTGTAACAGCTACAGTTTTCAGAAGCTAACAAGCAAAAAATTAAAAATTAAAATCCTGTAGAAACTAAACTAAGCTCATTGGAAATAGTAGCAATCAATATTTAATATTTGACCTATAACCGTAAATTAACATTACGTTCGATCAATACTAAATAGGAAATTACCTGGAGCAGGAAGAAGTGACAAAATACTACCTTTAACACTTTCATTTACCTGAATTTAACAAACAATTAAGAAAAATAATCACCAATTAACCAATCCAAAAAGAGAAAATCAACCAGAAACACGCGAAATACAAGAAATTGATACAATTGAAAGCGAGACTGAGAACTAAGCCGGACCTGTCGGCTCAATTGAGGAGGATAATTCTGAACGTGCGGCCTGCAAGCGTGATGACGTGTCTCATAGAGAACTTGTGGACAGTTTCCTCCATCTATTGAACTTCTGTTTCAAGATCACCCATTCCCCGCTCTCAGGGAAACGGGAAGAGAGCGCTGAAATTGTGTCGTCGTGGACAGTCGAAGGGAAAAAAAAAAGGGGCAGGGAACCCTACGAAACTAGAATTATTCAATGAAACGGCCCAAAATGAAGGTAGGCCGATTCGTATGTATAATGGGCTTGGGCGGGTAAAGTTGCCTGGGCCCAATTTATTCTCTAAATTGCAATTGGAAGTAGCAAGAACAAAATGGTGCCACAGAGTACATATGAACGTTACACCGAAGAAAAAGTACACCATTGGCTTGAAAGGAGACAAATACATAAGATTTTAGGGTATTACCAAGCAAAACGTATGACGAGTGTAAAAATATAACGCCATGTTATTTTAATAACAAACAATACATTACTTGTAAATGTCATTGTTGCTAATTGGATTGATAATATTATCAAGAGTATTATTATGTGAGCAATTTACGTCAAATTGACGTCATTCAACCTTTGAATCTATGGTAAGAAAAAGTATAACAGAGTGTGTTCCCTCTTCCTTGTGTGGATAGATACAATTCCAATACGAGGGTAAATGCATTGATAAAAAGAAGTCCAAACAAGCTTTCACCATTTTCCGAAGACTTGAGGATTTTGGTTAATAATTAGTGCAACAATTACATAGCAAATTATTAATTTTTACTGAATTGAAGTATGATGGGTAAGGACAATTAGAGTCTTAATTGTAATCTATTAGAAAATGCCATTAATTTTACTAGTTTCAAAATATTCATACAAGTCCTAATTTATTTTAAAATAATAATTATACCCCTATTAATAATAGTTATTAACAAAAATTATTGTTAAATTTTTAAAAGTTAATAAAAATATATATTTATCAAAAATATATTAATAAAATAAATATAATATTATTTTATAGTTTATTAATAATATAAATTTTTAATGTATTATTTATCAATACATTTTTATTAATATATTTTATTTTGTGAAATTTTAAAAATTTAATAATAATTTTTTATTGAACAATTATTATTGATAGAGGTATAATCATTATTTTAAAATAAATAATAATTTATGTGGATATTTTTAAAACTATTCAGCCTAATTAAAATATTAAGCTGAGGAACTTGTATATCCTCTTCCCATTTTTTCGATCTACGACAAGCAAACACATATATTAATTATTAACCGCTGGACTGGTATAATAATTAGCGCTTTTATCATACGCATCCACATGATTTGTAAAAGTAACAAATTAGTCCCCATATGGCACATAAGTTTCGTACTTATCGCACATCAGTCATTATTATTTAAGATAGAACGTACTTGACACTTTCAAAGATTTGGTATATTGAAATAGAAGCATAATACTAAATATCTTGAAACATTCGGTACGTTTAAATTTTGGCAAAGAATTTAAATGATAGGAATGAATTTAATAGAAGTAATAAATTTGTAAATATAAGTTTAATTAATCAAGTGGGTATTAATTGATTTAAGTGAGAAAATATTTTAATATAGTATAGTAGGTTTGAGATTCAAACTTGGTTCACAACAAGGTAGGGGAAATTTAGTTTATTGTTATTTTCTTTTAATATTTATAAAAGGTTGGTAAATTTGTGGACTAATTTGTTAGTTTTTCAAATTGTAGAGGATGGTTGATAAATTTATGGACCTATTTTTTACATTTACAAACTATAGTCTATACACTATAGACACGGTCTTTTTTTGTGGTAGGTTTGTTTGGCAAATACCATTAAATTTAGACGAGTCTTATAGTAACGCATTTACAAATTACATAATACAATTGCAATTATAGTTTGACTGGACCAATATGACATTATTATTTCTAGTTAGGACATTAGTGACGCCTTTTCATAGTTGTTCTTAATTACAAGATCACGTGCCATGAATACTAAAGTGTAATTGATTGATGAATTAATTGGCGGTGAGATCTGGTTCTTTTAAATCTAGATAGTCAGAAGTAGATTACTGTAAGTAATATTATCCGTTTTGATTAATTATGTTGTGGTTTTAATGGAGTATGGAGGCTGAAAAACCCTTTTCTTCCTCTTATATATAGATATATAAAGGGAATTCTTCAAAGTTGTTCCATGGAGAGAAAGTAGAAGCAGAAGCTGCTGGAGAAAGCGATATTTGAAGAAGTAGACATGGCGTGACATTGCTTAGGTTCATTATTTGAACATCATTGCAAGCATTAAACAAGCCGAATCAATATCACTCCTGTATGCTTAATTCTCTTACAGCAGCTAGCTAAATTTACATACATACATACATGAATATGTATATATATATACATATATATATGTGTGTGTGTTTGTGTGTGTGTGTTTGTATCTTAGAATTGGTTGCTAAAATTTATGGGTGCGTAAATTTAAAGTTCTTAATTTATATTAAAATACAAAAAAAAATTAGAATTTATAATAAATAGTTTTATTTTATGTGTATTTATGTAAATAATTATATATATTTTATTTTATTTATAATTTTAATAAAATTTAAGGGTTTAAATAAAATTTTACAATCAATTTTCGGTTCAAATTCAATTTTAACTAAATTCGAATCCAACCAATTGGTTCAGAACTGAATTCAAACGAATCTTATTTTAAAATTAAATCGAATTAAATCGAATAATTATATTCGATTTGGTTTGGTTGAGTATTTTTATCCAGCCCTACTAAAATTTACTGAGTATTTTTATATTTCAAGAAAAGAAAAAAAAATATTTTTATTTTATTTTTCACTGTCTTTTATTTTATGAAAGTAATTTTTCAAAGAAGTTGAAGTTTGATATCTTATTCATTAGATGGATCCTTTTTTCTAAACATAACTGTGTTTACTTGATGATATCTTAATTTCTTTAGAGATGTCTTTAAGTACATGGATAATATATAACATTTCTTTCCAATATTACTAGCCAGCTCTTTGAAGCCATATATATATATATATATATGTGTGTGTGTGTGTGTGTGTGCGTGTGTGTGTGTGTGCTTTACGTTAGTCCACTTGCAAGGACAAGTGCATTTTTTTATAATATCCTCTACTCTATGTATTACAAAAAATAAAAATATTTATGTAAATTAAAAAATTGTTAATTAGTTGTAATTCAAGTTTTAACAAAATACAATTGTTCATTAGTTGAAAATCAAATTTCGAATATTTTCTTACATTAATAGGGATATTGTCACATTCCTCTTCTGAGATTTGAGTTTGTATCACTTAGATAGAAAATATAAAAATTATATCACTTAGTCAACTAACTTAAATGGTGAATTCATGCAAATACTTTTAATTATTTATTTTTTTATTAAAATATATATTTTTAATATCTATTTTTGACTTGTTGTGTATGTTAATTAATTCAAATATACAAAGTAAATAAACTAACCATATAATAGAATAAAAGATAAGATAAGAAAATTGAAACTTGATTTGAAGTATAATTTTTAATAAGTATTCTCTAAACACAAAACACGGAGATACATATAATTAATAAAATTGATTAAAAAATAGAAAAAAAATTCTTTCCAACTTCTCTTTCATTAAGTAAAGATTTAGGAAAGTGAAATTTTTTTCTTTAGATAAAATAATAAATATGAAATAATAATATTTTACATATTTACCCTTACACTTAGTAATCAAATATAAATATAGGAGAGGTAAGTGATACATTTTCTATAGTTTTCATCTAAGTGATATAATCCCAAACTTCAGGAGAGGAATGTGATAATATCCCTTTATACATATAATATATATTGTTTCTAATTACAGTATAGTACATTCAAGTTTATTAATACTTTCATTTTCAATTTATAAGAGTATCGACAACCAAAAGATACTTTTAATCAACGTTCATACCAGTGTTTCATAAAAATATTTTGAAAATTCTCAAAAGAAATTAAGGATAATAAAATATATTAAAGTTAATTCATGAATTTGTTATAATAAGTGAAGTGAAAATGATTCATCACAGCTTATAAATACATGTTTTTTATTAGTCAATTTGTACAAATAAGTGCATTAATTACGATTTACATTAATACTCTCTATTTTAGGGGTGAGAAAATTTCGATCCGGTCTAGATTTTTATAAAACCAGACTAAAATCTAAAATTTTAGATTTTTATTTTTGAGACTGAATTGTACCGAATACAAAAGAGGAACCGAATCGAACAATATATAAAAGAATCAAAATGGAAGCGAACCAACCTTTTCCAATTTTTTATTCAGTTCGGTTTTTAGGTTAAATTATAATTCTTTTTAAATTTTGAGAATTTTTAGAGTATAAAAATAACGTTGTTTCTCTTAATTCACAAAAATAATGTCATTTTTGTTAAAAAAAATAAAAAATGATACATTTAGTCTGGTTGAAGTTTTTGAACCAAAACCATAATCGAACAAAATTTTTTAGGCTTTTAAGTTTAAAAACCGAAATCGGATCGAATTACATAAAGAATCAAATCAAACTTGTCGACTCCGGTCTGTTTCAGTCCAGTTTTTTGCCCACTCCTACTTTAGTTATATATTATAAAAAATAAAAAATAAATTTATTGAATTTTTTATGTAAATTAAAAAATTGCTAATCAAGTATAATAATTCTAATAAAATACAATTATTTTGTTGTTAAAAAAATCAAAATTTGCATATTTTCTTTTATTCATTGTTCGTAGGAGAAATTTATTTGATTCATATGCCGAATTGTAATTGGTTGATTGCTGACGTATGTTTAGTATCGCTCTTGATGAGCTTTGATACCGTTGTGCCGCTAGATCCAAATGGAGGTTTTACACCCATTTTCTGAGTTGTAGGGAGTAAGGTCCATTATGTCTTTTGAATTGCACTTGGTGGTTCAAGAGTCATAATGTTACAATCTTAAGAGACTGACTTGAATTTGAATGAAGAGAATTATCACTTGTTGTAACTTTTATACTGAAAAAATACTTAGAAAAAGCACAAAGCCCAACTTGTGAGTTCACGATGTGTGTGGGAGCAAGTTAGTCCTAGTACGATTGTAAATAAGTACAATAGTTTGATGGGGAATTACAATTGTGAAGGAATCAGATTAATATTAAAGAAACTCACTCGCGGCGATATTCAATACGACTGATTGCGATTAACGAACTAAAGTTACGGACAAAGTGATTTTAAAGTCTAAAATAATAATTTAATGACTAAAGAATGTAGGAAAGATAATAGGACAATAGAGTAGTGTTTAGGGTTAGCAAGAACGACAAATAACTGTCAAGAAGTAAGTCAAGAATCACGAGTGTTACCATAAATAAAAAGGTCAGACTTTGGGTCTAAGTACCCTCTAAATGGGTTTTGCTTAGGATATTATATTGTTTTAGATCAGACTTTAAACCACTTTAATCTTTCATACTACAACCTATAGTTTGTACTTTAAAGAATGATTTGAGCTCACTTGTGTTTTAGTATACATTATTTAGTAAGCGACGTAGTGGCTTGGGTATATGATTAATTTTCGTGTATCAATATACATATAATATAATTTTTTTCCAATTATAGTATAGTACATTCAAGTTTATTAATAATGTCATTTTCAATTTATGATAATATTAGTAACGCTCATGTTTCATAAAATTATTTTGAAAATTTTTAAGAAAAATATTGAGGATAAAAAAAAACTGAAATCAGTTCATGAATTTGTTATAATAATTTAAGTGGAAATGACTCATGACAGGTTATAAACACATGAGAATTAAGTACAAATCTTTATCAATGTCATGACGTCGGGAGCTAATTAAAGTCCAATACAAAAAGTTTAGTGTTCACTATTAATTATGTACATAAAAATCGCACGCATATTAAATTCTCAAACTAATTTTAGCCAACGCATCAAAACTTGAACTGTGTGCTCTATGTATGGTTAACTAATTACCCTAAAATTTCAACTATATATTCAATCTCGACCTACAAAAGACGAAAGCAATGATAAACGAAGCACTTACTTCATCCTTCTTGTTGCATATCCCTAAGAACTCCCTTTCTTTTAACTTTCTTATGTGGTCTTTTAGTCTTTGTAGGCTAAATTAGTTATGAAGCTGCACCATGGAAACAAGCTTTAAAGGCACTTTTCCCAGAAGAAAGAAAACATTTTAGTCTACAAAGATTAGAGACCACACAAGGCAGGTGTAAAACAAAGATTATATATATATATATATATATATATATATATATATATATAGTTGTTTTAATTTCTAATTTAATGTTGGTACAATGCTAAGACTTGAATGCTCTCTCTCAGTATGTTAAGTGGTTCTAATTTGAAATAAGTTAAGGTCGTAAATGAGGCTTTACTGAAACTTCGTAAAAATCTTTCTTTTTTTTCTTTCTTTTTGGAGCAAAACCACGTTATCAACTATACATTTTTTATAATACTACATGATAAATTTTATTTAGGAAATTATATTTTACTCCCTTAATTTTTTAGAGAAGATGATATATTCTTTAAGTATTTGAAAAAGATAACATACTTCCTAAATTTAAAAAAAAAATTAAGATATTCCTTAACGTTATTATTTATATCTTAATTTAACTATTTTATCTCTCTACTATTAAAAATATTTAACTTTTTTTATTTTTTATTTTATAATAACTAATATAATCTTATTTTCATATTTAAATTTAAAAGTTATAATAATATTTTAACTTTTAATTACTTATTTCCTTTCAAATGTATTATCAAATTTATATAATATTTAATTATATATTTTCTAAAAAATATTATATTTTAAAATTATGTATAATTAATATTGTCAACATTATGTATAATTATATAAAAATTTAAGAAATTTTGACAACAAATTTTATGTTATAAAAAAATCTACAATTAATTATACATAATGTTTTTAAATATAATATGATATATTTTAGAAATTATATATAATTAGATATTATAAATATTTGATTATAAATTTTGAAGAAAAAATAATTAAAGATTAAAATATTATTATAAATTTTAAACTTAAATATTATAATATAATTATATTGATTATTATAAAGTAAAAAAATAATATAATTACTTTAAATATTTTTAATAGTACAAAGATAAAATAGTTAAATTACAATATAAATAATAATTTTTGGGGTATTTTAGATTTTTTTTAAAATTCAGATAAATATGTTGTTTTTTTCAAATATTTAGGAGAGTATATCATTTTTTTTCAAAAGTTAAAAGAGTAAAGTATAATATTTTATTTTATTTTGATAAATATAAAATTATAATTTTGAATTAATATTTGTATGTACATAAAATTTGGCAAGTATGGATTTGGACAGGAAAATATTAATTTTTTATCGGTTTCCAAAAACAATACTTTTTTTCCACACTCCTCATTGTTTTCAACGGAGTAGGCATCACGCGAGAACTAGATTTCGTCATTCCTATTCTCTTATGTCTTAGCTCCAGCTGAGAGAGCAACAACTTAGGTTGCCGAAGTTGGGCTACGGCCTTTATGCCGCTACTTGGGCCTGAGTGGAGTTGTGTTTGCTTTAATAAAATTCTTTCCCAATATACTAAATTGCTAATAGGCAAGGATTCTATTTTCTAATATTAACAATGTTTATTGCCGAGTTTCAAATTTGTGATGAAATAGTTTCTATTTTTTATTTTTTTAGAGTACGATGAAATAGAATTACTTAAATTCATTAATCATTTGTGGGATTAATTTTTTAATTAATTATATTGTTTTGAACTATTGAAATACATAAACCAGTTGAAAATAAGTGTAAACAAAAAATAACTGAATATTTTTATATCATCAAATAAATCCTACAACATACCTTCTCAACGACGGATTTATATGTAACGCGCCCTTTCATTCATATATATAGAGAGAGGGCATAGGGAGAGAGCTTCGAGTCATTAGACAGTGTAGGGAAAGGGAAAAAAAAAAAAACAAGATACAGGAGTGAGTTTACAGTTTGTGTTAGTAAGAAGACGGCACGATGGAGGACATAACCGAGGGTTCGTCACTCCCATCTGGTCCGGACGGCAAGAAGCGGCGTGTTAGCTACTTCTACGAACCAACAATCGGCGACTACTACTACGGCCAAGGTCACCCAATGAAGCCACATAGAATTCGGATGGCCCACAATCTGATCGTCCACTACGCCCTCCACCGTCGGATGGAAGTCAACCGTCCATTCCCTGCGGGTCCCTCTGACATCCGTAGATTCCATACCGACGAGTACGTTGAATTTCTAGCATCCGTTAGCCCGGAATCATCAGGTGACCCGTCGTTTTCGAGGCACTTGAAACGCTTCAATGTGGGCGAGGACTGTCCCGTTTTTGATGGGCTTTTCGGGTTCTGTCAGGCCTCTGCTGGCGGCTCCATTGGAGCTGCTGTCAAGTTGAATAGAGGCGACGCTGATATTGCGTTGAATTGGGCCGGTGGGCTCCACCATGCCAAAAAGAGTGAAGCATCTGGATTTTGTTATGTCAATGATATTGTCCTTGGTATTCTCGAGTTGCTTAAAGTCCACAGGGTAACTTTTCCTTCTTACTGCTGTCAGTTTAAACTTCGTGTTAGCTTATTTTATGTACATGTATCGTGGTCTTTGTTATCTCTGTTGCTTGATAATGTAGTTGTCATCTTTGTTATCTTTGTTGCTTGATAGCGTAGTTCTGTGATTGAAGATGATTTGTTCTTAGTGACCGAGTACATTTGGGGTTTGTTAGTTAAGGGGTCACGTTTTGGGGTTATGTTTTTGGATACAATTCCTTTCATTACATTTATTTTCTTTACTTTAAGCTAAGTTGATGTTGCATTACTGAATTTGATTAGTGGATTAATATGTCAATGTTTAATATTTACCAGTCCCAATCTGATGTTGGCTCAATAGCATCTATATATTACTATATCAATTGACTAGTGAGTAGGATAATCTTTTTGCATGAAGTTGCTCAATAAAAAGGCTTGATAAAGGACAAACTGTTTGATGGCAATTTTATGCTTACTGATGCCTCTTTGGTACATGTATAAGATTACTGTAGCATCTTTTTATTAAGGTAGGATTGCATAAAAAGTGGCTGTCTCAATTAATATGATATTGCTTCAGATTTTGGTGAATTGCAGTATTGCAAAATGAAAATTCTTAATATATCTTGCACTTCTCGTGTGATTGCATCAATATGTATTTTATTGCAGAAATTCTTTTCTAGAATTGCCACCAGCCTTTGTGGTCTGGTGACACTTCTCTTCTTATTGACTGTGGGAGGTTTGCATTCCTAGGAAAACTAGGCTAAGTAGAACGTGAAATTATTCAATCTTCCCTTTCAGAAAAGTAATTGCAGTTATCGAATGAAATCTTTGTTTTGCCTGTCCCTTGCTTGTCATGGACTTCCTATATAATGTTGCTGAAGACTCTATTTCAATGTCATTGGCAGCGTGTTTTATATGTTGATATCGATGTTCACCATGGAGATGGTGTTGAGGAAGCATTTTATACCACTGACAGAGTCATGACTGTCTCCTTCCATAAATTTGGGGATTTCTTTCCTGGGACTGGGCATATCAAGGATGTTGGTGCTGGGCAGGGTAAGTATTATGCCCTCAATGTCCCGTTGAATGATGGTTTGGATGATGAAAGCTTCCGTGGACTTTTTCGGCCCATCATCCAGAAAGTCATGGAAGTGTATCAGCCTGATGCAGTTGTTCTCCAGTGTGGAGCAGATTCATTATCTGGTGATAGGTTGGGCTGCTTCAATTTGTCAGTCAAAGGACACGCAGATTGTCTTCACTTCCTGAGGTCCTTCAATGTTCCCCTGATGGTGTTGGGTGGTGGAGGTTATACCATCAGGAATGTTGCTCGTTGTTGGTGCTACGAGGTCTTCCATCTTGATTTCTAGATGATTCTTAATTATTTTATTAATTGATACTGAAACATTGTCCTGATGAGTTATTTCTGTGCCTTTGGTGCAGACAGCAGTTGCAGTTGGGGTTGAACCTGATAACAAATTGCCTTATAATGAATACTATGAGTACTTTGGACCAGATTACACTCTTCATGTTGAACCATGCAACATGGAGAACCTTAATACGAGCAAAGATATGGAGAAAATAAGGTGAGTCTTATTTCATACTTTTTCCATTTGAATTTGCATCGGTTTCGAAGTCTGGATTTCCTTTTAAAATCTTATGCATTTGCACTGAAATGTTGTTATATCTCTCTGTACTTTATATTATGTGATCCAATAAAGTGTTATTTTCATGGGAAGTGGTTATTGACTATATTCTAGATTTTATTCATTCCATTTTAAACAATTAAGAGATTAGTTTGTTTTTATAAAATGGTTGACAGTAGTCAAGTTGGTTTTAGTTGTTTAGTGTATAACATGCACTTATTATGCACTGAGCATGAAAGGTGGTTGTAGGTGACATTTATGTTCAAATTTCTGTTTGGTAAACATTGTTCTGAATTTATGGTCTAGAGCAAGGTTGGTTATCTGGATGGGAGAACCTTGCCCATAAACCTGACCTTGCAGTTTGTTGTTTGAAAGGTTGTCATTTAAGCATTCTATTTTATCATTTACTTGTGTGTTGGCTGTCCAACACAATTCAGGGAATTGGTTTATTTACTGATGAATCGGTTATTTACATATTGGTTGTCCCACTCAATGCTAGGATTTAGGGGTTTGTAGATCTTAATCTCCCTTTCTCCCATTCATGCATGCATGTGATATCTTTTGAACTCATGCAATGGTTGCTCACTCTGTCCTTTCATCTCCTAATGCAAATATGCTTACATGGACCATTGTTGTGTGATACATTTTCTCCAGGAACACGCTGCTTGAGCAAATTTCTAGATTAATTCATGCTCCGAGTGTACCTTTTCAAACAACACCGCCCACTACGCAAGTTCCTGAAGAGGTTGGTAGCCAATGCCAAATTTATATAGTTATCTCCTTGATATTGCCTCTGTCCTTGACTATATCTCTTTTTGTCTTGATCTTATGTGATTGTTTTTCTGATGTAGCCGGAAGAGGACATGGAACAAAGACCAAAACCTCGCATTTGGAATGGTGAGGATAATGAGTCTGATCATGAAGAAGATGATAAGCCTCCACATGTGAAAAATTTTGATGATCAGATGATGAGGTAAGCGCTTAAGACTATCCTGTTACAGTGCATACAAAAAAAATGTATTGCTTTTACACGTGAACTTTTCACCCGTTTGAAGGAGAGGACAAGTTTGATGGGGTCCAGTTAGATTTGGTTGGGAAGTTTGCCTGTACAGGCTGGTAAGCAGAGACCAGGGATCACAAATTAGATATGCATCTTTGCAATTAATTCATACACTTGTTAATTTTGAGTGTTGAAATTGACCTTCATAAAACTTAAGCCATTTTGTCTGTAACAGTGAGTGAATATTTGAGAATTTGGGGTAAAATATTCTAGAGTTGTACTCATGGCTGTTACTTGTAAGAACTAGTATAATAATTTCCTCTAAAACTTTGTTTGTGATTTTCTTATTACAGGGATGTTGCGGATGAAATGGATGAACAGAAATCAGGGCATCCCTCATCTTGACATCAGTGGAACTACGGATCTTCCAGTATTGCTGTATTTTGTAGACATGAGATCATCCGTCATCCAAGAGAACTAACTATTCCAAGCCAGTAGATTATTTTCAGCAGGCATATTCTTCGATCTTTTAAAAGGGGGGCATTAGCATAGGCATTAGGCACAACAAATGGGCACTACTCCCCTGCTCTTTTTTTTTTTTTTTTGAATTTGCAATATGTTAAAAGTCTCAAAATTACATACAATATGCAAACAGATACCAATGTAAGATAGATAAACTGTGCAGAAGACATTCTTATTGCTGATATCGAGGTTGAAGTTTGTTTCACTATTTGGCATGATAATCTGTCATCTCTCTTTCGAGTATTTGTTGCATGTTTTCAGAACTCGGGTATCGCTGTTCTACAAAGCATTATCCATAAAAGTAGGCATCACCTAGTTTCGTTTGATATTTACCTAATTTCCGTTGCCGGATAGGTCTTGAAGGCAACATAGAAACACGAATTCCTTTGGATTCTAATTGGACTGCTACCGTTTACAAGTTATCTACCTTGGCACCCTGGCATTCTCCCACTAAAAAGAATTTTAAATCTTCCTAAGAACCTTCGATATTGTCGATACCAGGAGATTGCCATTAATGGGCTCTAAATATCCAAATGCAAATTATTGTGCCGAATTATTAGCTCCCGACTACTGAGGAGCAGAGGACCTTAGTTAACTGCTGCGTATAACTCCAGACATTGCGCACCAAACAACGCTGACTGGAGAGAAAATCCGTGAAACATCATGACAATCGGTTTATTGACTCCCCACCGAATTCAACCATTTGTCCCTTACCCAGTTCAAACCTGCCGCCTTCCTCTCCACCGTAATCCACCAAAACCCTTCCATCTCCGCCTAACGCCACCCAAAACTCAATCCACCCACCATTCTAAGACTCAAGACGATGGCATTCCCGCCGACGACGTCAAAATCCTCGCCAAATTTAGGTCCAGATACAGCTACATCCGTGTCTTAGAAGTTTCCAGAAAAACTGATCACCCTTTTGCCGGTTCGAGACTCCTCCTTCTAGATGGCCCTGGAAACATCCACAGCATTTCTTTCCTCTTCAAGTTACTCACAAACACCTACTTTGATGTTTTCGCCACACTGCCACCGATTTTGCCACCTGGGCCAATAGGAATTCTTGGCTTCGGTGCGGGCTCCACTGCCCGTCTGATACTAGAAATGTACCCAGAAGCGGTGGTTCATGGATGGGAGCTCGACCCATCAGTTATTAAAGTTGCAAGAGAATTCTTTGGACTTGAAAAACTTGAGAAAGATTACCCAGATAGGCTTTTCATTTACATAGGTAACGCATTGAATGCTAGTGTAAAAGACGGGTTTTCGGGTATTTTAGTAGATTTATTTAGCAAAGGTAGTTTGTTACCAGAGCTTGAGGATCCTAACACTTGGGAGAAGCTGAGAAAGTGTTTGAGAAAAGGCGGGAGGATTATGGTTAATGTTGGAGGCAGCTGCGTAGAGGCAGAAGATTCAAAAAGAGACGGGAAGATTGTTATGGAGGCAACATTGAAGGCAATGCAAAGGGTTTTTGGTGAAAAGCTTTTTGTTTTGAATCTAGGGAATAGGAAGGATGATAGCTCAATTGCTCTCACTGGTGAATTGCCTGATCTTGCTTCGTGGAAAATGTCCTTGGGACGTTCTTTAAAGTTTTATGTCGATATGTGGATGCCGTTTAGTGGTTAGTATGGTACGAGTTCATTAGTGTTATTTGTTGCTCTTAATGTATTTGTTTATATGTCCGTGTCAATTGAATTACTCATTCCTTGTTTATCGGATAACTGACTTGTGTAACATTGATACAGTTCTTTGTTTACACATTTATTTTGTTTGTATTGAAACTAGTATTTGCTTTCGAACTAATATCTTTTTGGTGACATGGGCAGAGCTAAGTTCTCATTGCAAATTGCAAATTTGAACATGATGACTGTTCGTTTTATAAAATACTTAATGCCTCTTAAGTTTATGAATAGAAGTGCTACCACTATTTAACTTTCAGGGTGAACTCCGGGATAGCTTGTTAAAAATAGTTGACATCAGATTGCTCAGGTCCCAGGTGTACAAAATGCAATATTCAAATAGCACATTGGATATCTATTGGATAGCTGAAAATGTCATAGGCCTGAGTCATCATTCATCAATATTTCAACTTATCCTGCATATTGGCTCAAGCATAAAAAGAAACTTGGAACTTTGTGATTCCTTCGTTCTCTTAGATTATGTTTTCATTTCATACCAAACCTTGTCCTTCTGTAATCTACAAGTCATTGCTCCTCGTTATATCTCGCACATCACAACAGCTAGCTGAAACTCGGTGCCCGTGTCTGGCTAATTGACCGGCTGCTCTCTGTCTGAGAGGAAAGTCAAAACAAGTGACTGCTATACCTGTACTGAAAGCTGGAGATGTGGACTGTACAATGCTCCAAATGAGGGTCAAACTTTTGAAAATCTGAACCTGCCCGTATATATTTATATAAACCAACCCTATACAAAATATTATTATGCATGTGAATGTGTGTAGAATAAAAACAAGTTGCCAGAGCATGCGTAGAAAATTGTTGAATCTTGCTTCCTGATTATTTCGTTGTCCTGGTGTTGATAACAAAGGTGAATTGACAATCTCCTACTCTTTAGAATGACTTGTTTCCCGGCAAAGTTGGCTACAGCAATACTGCTGCTATATTTAGTTGTGGATACTTCTGCACTATTACCTGATGGTAAGCACCTATTCTCATTATACATTTGCACCACTGAACTTAATTAGCCAAATTAAGGACTGCTAAGCCGTATGGAGAAGGCCATGATTGTTTTTTACCTGACCCTTTAAGATCAACATTTCATAGCGTTCATGATCTATTTAATGATTTTTGTACTTAGTCATACGGTCTTTCTGGAGACAACATTTTGCCCATAGATCATTTTCTCACTTGCTATGACTTTTTTTATGCCTGGAAGTGAAGGTGGGGTTCGTAAGAAGAGTTTCTCTCATGTTTTTTACTGTGGAGGTAGCTCTGGATGTGAAAATCTGTTTATTTGTGACAAGGAAAATGTGCCCTCCCGGGATTTAAGATCCGTTAGTACATTTTCTCCACCAGCACCGCTCAAAAATCAACGAAATTCCCAGGGTTCGCCTGCACCTCCTCCACTGATAATATGAAAGATATCATATTTGAAACTGTTCTAGAGGTTTCATTCTCAGTGTATTTATTCATGTTTCAACTTGTTAGTTGTTACCTCATTAATAAGATGTTGGGTTTATATGCTTGTGGGTGCTCTTAATGTTTTGGGCATTGAATTCTGACTTTCAATGTGGTATATAATATCCAAGAAAACGAAGGGATCTTGAGGAGAATGAGTGGTGGGGATTCTTAGTGAGAAATGTAAAAAGCAACAAGTTAATTATGATAATTTCATGTTCATAACATACGTGTTAGGCGTTGTCATCTCAGTAACTGTTGTATTGCGGTTGCCAATTATAATAGGCCTAATCCGGAGCATTGCCACAATTTTATATGTTGCTAGCCGCATATCATATACTTTTCGGGATACGTTTTTTCTTTTCCCCATCACTTGATTATTGCCTGATTTCAGAGCGTCGCGCCAGTGCCAAAATAAATAGTAGTTCTTAAAAAAATATATATATATATATATATATATATATATATATTTGGTTTTGTACATATGTATTTCTTCGTACGTCGAACTTAGAACTCTATAGTGTTGTTTTTCTGGCTCACATGCCCATATGCTTGCAGAATTACCCAATTAATGTTGTTTAACCTTCATTCCCTCGTTTTCGAGCTCTCAAAGTCTCATCAAAGCCTATCAAGAACCAAAGAACTGCATGCTTTGGTCACCAAAGCCAGCCTCCTACGTGATCCCTTTTATGCAACAAAACTCGTAAGGTTATATTCTCTTAACAATGATTTATACTCCGCTCGTAACTTGTTCGACAAAACTCCTCAACGAAGCGTCTTCCTTTGGAACTCCATTATTCGTGCTTACGCTCAAAACCACAATTTCAATGATGCAAAATCCCTGTTCCAAAATATGCTTAGAACTCAAATTAAGCCCGATAACTTCACCTATGCATGTGTTATACGCGCGTGCTCTGAGAATTTCGATTTTGATGGACTTAGACTTGTCCATGGAGGAGTGATAGTTTCTAGCTTAGGAATGGATTCTATCACTAGTAGTGCACTTATTTCTGCTTATTCAAATTTGTCCCTCGTTGATGAAGCAATCAAGGTCTTTAATGGAGTATCTGACCCGGATTTGGTTTTATGCAATTCTATGATTTCTGGTTTTGAATATTGTGGTTTTTGGGATAAAAGTTTGCAGCTTTTCAATAGGATGCTACGATTAGGGAAGAACCCTGATGGATATACTTTGGTAGGGCTGATATCAGGTATAAGGGAACCAAAATTGTTCAGCATTGGCCAAGGGGTTCATGGTTTTTGTTTAAAAAGTGGTTTTGATTCAAATGATCATGTAGGTAGTGTACTTGTTAGCATGTATGCTAGATGCAAGTGCATGAACTCTGCCTACGGTGTTTTTATTAGTTTATTTCAGCCTGATTTAGTTACATGGTCTGCTTTGATAACTGGGTACTCTCAGCAGGGGAATTATGAGAAGGCGTTGTATTTTTTCAGGAAACTGATTATGGAAGGTAAGAAGGCAGATCCTGTTTTGGTAGCTAGTGTGCTGGTGGCTGCTGCTCAATCAGCCAATGTACGGTCTGGAACTGTGATACATGGTTATGTTATTCAATCTGGTTTTGAATTGAGTGTCATGGTTTCATCTGCTCTTATAGACATGTATTCAAAATGTGGATTTATAGACTTGGGGTTCCGTGTTTTTGCAACTATGTCAGAAAGAAATATCATCACTTACAATTCAATAATTTTGGGTCTTGGTTTGCATGGATTTGCATACCAGGCCTTTAAAATGTTTCAGGAGATAATAGAGAAAGGATTAAAAGCCGATGAATCTACTTTTGCAGCTCTCCTTTGTGCATGTTGCCATGGCGGCCTTGTTAATAGTGGCAGGGAAATTTTCAGGAGGATGACAGAGGAATTTTGTATCCAACCCAGTACTGAACATTACATTTACATGATGAAGCTTTTGGGTATGGCTGGAAATTTGGAGGAGGCATACAGTTTTATCTTGTCCTTGTCAAAGCCAGTGGACTCAGCTGTCTGGGGAGCACTATTATCATGTTGTGAAATTTATGGGAATTCGGAGTTGGCGGATATTGTAGCCCAGCAGCTCTTCACAAATGATCCAAGGAAAGGTGCTTACAGAGTGATGCTTTCTAACATATATGCCGGGGATGGGAGGTGGGATGATGTGAAGGAGTTAAGAAATGATATGGTTGATGGTGGAATAAGAAAAGTGCCTGGAGTGAGCTGGATTGCAGGCAGGATTAATATAGCCTAGATTGCCTTTTCAAATGTCACATCATGGAAAGAATGCTTCATACCAAGGTAAAAGATAAGTAACAACTCTGGTTTCATGAAATTTTTGGTTAACTTCAATGGCGTTGATTATCTTCTCTCCTTGTATTTGTTGATTGTACACACCACTGACACAACATGGTAATTGACTAATATGTACCTAGTCTATTGCAAACTTCATTTACTGAAAGAAAAAATTGCAATTTCTGAGACCTTAATTTGATATCTAAATGCGTTATCTGCATGTAGCTTTTGGCAGTAGTATCTGGTATTAAGAACTAAAAAATGGAATTGGCCTATGGGGATGGGTAGGGATGAAATACCTTCTTGCTTCTTATGAACAATTCCTATGCACTCGTAAACCATATATTAGTCTATTACTTTATAATAGTCCCTGCTATTTTTTAATGTCCAATTGATGCTGCTGCTTTCATTTGATTAAGTTCCTGTGCTTAGTAATCACATAATTTTGGTTGTTTGAACCGGCAAGGATAACAAAATATTTTAAGTATGTGCTAAATTTAATTTTTCACATAAAGTATTAAAAGAAAAGGAAATGAGAATATATTCACACGCCATGCTATCATGTAAAATCAAACATCTGAAATAACTCAAGGTGGTTCAAATATATGCAGCTTAGATTATTCATACTTTATTTGCCCTTCACCCGTGCTGTTCTCCCTCCTCCTGGGGTCTGCATGGTGGTAATTGACATGAATTTCTCAAAACAGACATAGGTATGAATGACACCTGTGGAATGTGACTGATCTTGTAATTTTCCTCTCCTCCATCAGGTTTCAACCTCTCTGCATGCTCATCAAGTAAAGGCAGTATTTGCAACTGCTTCAATGTGGTCAGAAACTGCAAACCTTCTGGGAGCATCCTCAGTTGCAAGCAGTTATGTAAGTGGAGGTATTTCAAGCTTGGTAGTGCTCCCTCTTCAAGTTCTGTCCATTCCTCCAGAACATGAGAAGCAATGATAAGAACCTCAAGCTTAGGAAATCCGCCTGCCCTGCAGAATTCTTTCCCCAGTTGCTTTACATCATAAGCATGCCACATGATTAAATTCTTCAGATTAGGTAGCAGCTGAAGTACCAATGCTGGGTTTTCAGACAGATAAGAGAAACCTAACCTAAGGTTGGTGAGGCTTTCCATTGAGCCAATCCAATTTGGCATCTTTTTTAGGAGTCCTTCTAGGCGCAATTTCCTTAGAAGTGGTGGGGGTGAGAATGTGTCCAAGAGGACAAGTGTTTCCCGGTTGAAAGTATGTTTTGCTTCTAGAGACAAGCTCAGAAGGTTCTGCATCATCATAATAGAAGCAAAGAGCTCTACAGCATTCTCTTCAGCCACATCCATCACTCCCAATCTTCTGAGATGAATCAGGTTATGCAATTCTCGTGCAATGCCAGCACTGGCATGTATACCAGTGAGGGTCAAAAGATTCCTCAATCTTCCTATTCCAGGTGGTAGCTTTACCCCACCAACCTTTATTCTCTTGTACATTTTAATGTGTCTTAGTTGTGCAAGGTTGAGGACCTCAACTGGCAGTGCTGTTAGATCCCCACACCATCTGATATCTAAAGTTTGCAGGGCTCGTAAATTTCCAATCCTAGCTGGGAGATTGTTTATACCAGTGTGCTTTAAGCCAAGATATCTCAGGTGTATCAGATCTCCCACTCCATCTGGCAAACTCTCAATCTTGGTACGCTCCAGATCCATCACCCTTACAAATTTTGCCCAATTAAAGTTCAGCCAATTCTCAGGGTCACTAGAAAGATCTTGAGTCCCCAAGAAGAACAAAGATCGAGGCCGGATATTGTTTAAAAGGGGTGCAACTGTTGCCATTTCTGAATATATTGAAACACGGCGGGCATTATGGGGAATAGTTGTAGTTGAAGCTGAATGAGCACTTGCAGTAATGAAATTATCTTCCACTATCTTGCACCGGTAAGAAGAGGTGACAGTCAACATAGTCCCCTGGCCTCGGTTGTCATTGTTTACTTGAAGCATTCCCTGGTTGATGAGTATGTTAATATTTTCATCTGCTATATCTTCCATTATTTTCCCTGGCTTTTCTTGCACCAGGCTTTCAGCCACCAATAATCGTATTAATTTTCCTTCAGGTATCCAGTAATTCTCAGGGAAGACACAACAATACGTCAAACAGGCTTGAAGATAATAAGGTAAGTCTGTATAATTCAATATGAATTGAGAAGCAACAGATGATGATGTTTGACCTTCTTCCATTTCATGAAATTTGTTTCCTTTCTCCTGTACTCCAATGGTAATTGAGTTTCTGACATCTGTCTGGCTTTCTTCAATTTCATGAGAAATTTTCTATCTTTTTTCTCTCCAATGGCTGCTGGCTTTTCACATGCTGATGCCTGATTTTCTTCCATGTTATCTTCCCTGTGGCCTCTGATAGTTGTTGAATATTTCAGTTGCATCATTTTGTCAACAATTATGGCAAGACGGGATTCTATCTCCTGCAATTCAGTTGCGAAACACTTGGTCAATTCAGACATGTCAGTCTCCTTTTGCTGATCCATCTGTATGATAAACTCGTCAATAAGATCATCAGCATCGAAAATTATATCTCTTAATTCGTTTCTCCAACTACAAACAGCAGCATCGCCTTTGATTTGGCAGATATCCTCAGATGACTCTCCGATCTCCCCGAGTGTGCTCACTAAGCACTGTGTTTGATGTTCTAATCCAGAAAAGGTTTTGGTTTCCTGAAGTAGCAGACAGTTCAATCTCTGTAGGAAGAACTTCACCAAACCCTCAGCCATCTTTCTCAGTTCAATCAGAAAACAGGTAGTTTTCCTTGGAAAGAAAATAAACTTGTTTATGGTTTGCTTGGTCTACTCATAAACGATTTCGTTGGTCAGCACGATTGAAAAGACAGCCATGTATTTCCATATGGAAAAAGACATGCAAGTTATTTATTTTGCTCTTATCTGATGGAAAGTCCAAATTTTATATTGCAAAACCAAGTCTTGTAGGCTCCGGCTCTTCACCAGGAAAAAGACAAAACGAAGAAGTAATTCAATGATTCATTACCGTTGCTTAGATGATTTCCAAGAACGCCGGCAATTCATTATCTGGAATGATGGGCAACAACCTTTTTCTAAGAAAAGTTTTCGCTTACGAGTTACAGCTTGCTGACTTATAATGTTAAATACGTGCAAACAGTCTTTGTTGGCTTGGTTAGAAAGAAATTCTTGTGAATACTTTGCGTTGGTATGCACTGTTTGATTGAAATTTTTCTGTAGCAAAAACAATGTATTTGCCTGTCTACAGAATAAAACTATAGAATTGATTGGTGGAATTATTCTGTCAGAACTAAAATTAGATAAAAAAGTGTAAATTAACCAATTTTTGTTGACGAGATATTCACATTCTTGTCGGTAGAAATATTAGATGGCATATGTGTTCATGTATTCAAAAATATCAACGCACTCGTTCATAAAAGGAGGGGTAGTGAGTGGACGAGAGGGGTGCATTTAGGTTCAATCGGGGAGTGTGAATGAGTCCGTAGTTTTGAGGCCCAAATCTCCCAACCCAACGAAAGAAAGTGGTCTGGATCCCTGGGAAAGGATAGTTAGTAAACGAGTAAACCTGAAAGCTGACGGCGAATGGAATTAGAGAGGATAATAATTAGGTAATTGGTGCTTTGATCACCGTAAAAAATTTAAACATAACCGAGAAAAATCGCGTCGTAGTCAGTAGTGGGACTGGCAAAGCATGCTTAGCTTTAGCTTAGGGTCTGAGGCTGAAGCATAGACTATACTTTCACCATAAACAAAACTCTGAAAAGGGCTAAACTTTGTATATAGCATAGCTAGGGCTGAAACATCAGATTTTATTTTATTTTTTTCTTCTTGAATAAGAATCAGAATCTTGTTAAATATTGCATCTCCTCTTACCTAGATTTGCCTTTTATCTTTGCTTTTATTATTTTCTCGAAGCAAGCAATTGCTCTTGCCGGACATACCACATGGTTCATTTTTGCATAATAATTCTTTTAATTCAACTTATTTTGTAATTCATGCAGTGCTTTTAAATAAAAGACAATCCCCAACACCCTCCTCAGCATCCCTTTCATCATATTCATATTTCAAATTTGGATATGCGTTTTGGGTCCCTGAATTTTTTTATTTTTTATTTTTTTACATGCAGACATAATTTATTTTTTATTACAAGTATTACAAAATTAATTCTTTTTATAACATTACATTTTCATTATCAAAATATTTGAATATATATAACTTAATAATAAAAGATATTTGAGTAGTTATTTTAATATCTTATGTCAAGGAGTTATGTAATAATATTAATATACGTCTTACGTGCAAAATCATAAAAATATTAAGTACCCGAATGTAATTATCCCATCTCAAAATGTTTATGTTAAAGTGTAGTATTTATATCCATATAAATTAATCAAGTATCGACGAATAATCGCGTCTCTAATGATTAGATGTACATACATCCTTAATATTTTATTTTTTGAGTTTTAATTTATTTGGCTGCCTTGGTTAATTCAATTGACTCATTAACCTGACCCACATGATGAAACCAGTGGGCGTGCAAAATTGGCAGACAGTCTTTCGACTCTCCCCACCAAGCTAAGCTAAAAAGAGACAGCAATATCAAAAAGACTAGAAGGCAAGGCAAAGCAAAGCAAAGCAACCATACATATAATTAATTAAGTATTAAAAAACTTATTAACCAAAGAGGTTGATTGAGAGTGAGAGCAACGGTGATTGTGGAGCCAGCAGAATATGGTATGATGGGGGAATTTTCCGTGTCTTAATCCTTAATTGGAATTCTGAGACATTTTTCTGAATATCATAAAATATTACTAATATAATAACAAATCTCCATACCATTCCCCCTTAATTAATTGTTGAAGAAATGCTAATCATTACCCTTCCTAAATCATAATCTAACGTCGGTCCCATAATAACCAGTCGGTGCATGTATGAATGTGATTTATTTCATTTTGTTTTTAACAAAAAATCATAGAATATGCGAGTAGAAATAAAGTTTTTCTGCAATGTGAAAATGGTAGATCATGATTGCATTTCTTTAAAAAATTGTTAGGTTTTTACAGTGATCATATACAAAAATTCCCGCGAGAAATTTCATGTGGCACAGGGATATATATATATATATATTGTGTGCATAGAAAGACCATGCACCCCCTTCATTTTCTTTCAAGTACTCCCTCTCCATGCAATCGTGACTCGTATATATAGTTAGTTATACATATAACATGACACCCAATTACAAGTATATCATTTTTCATGATTTCTAATGGCTTTGATTTAATGGGTATTTGCCATAAAAATTAAAATACAAGTAAAAGAAAAGCTAGAGAAGAAGTGAAGTGAAGTGAAGTCACTCTCAAATGGCTCTGAACACACACACAAACACAAACACACGAGAGGTGAAGTCTCTCTCAAATGGCCCTGATCACATACACGAACACATGATCAGATAGAGAGAATCCTTATCCTTGGGGATTGGGAAGGGGAGGAATATAATAGTTATAGGACCGAGGAGGGAGAGGGAGAAAGATAGAGAGAAATGTCGGGGCCGGGCGGGGAGGAAGGAGAGTATGTGAATGGAGATAGGGACTAACAACGACAATAGCTGGGGGACTACTTCTTCTCTATAGACCCCACCCTCAATTCACTGCCAACTCTACCACCCCCCCCTATTTTACTTTATGTCAATAGCTATTCTCTTTTTCTTTCTTAATTAATCGCATCACAATTTTCTTAATTTCTTTTCTCCCTTGAAGATAGATATATTAAGTTATAAATGTACATGTCTACATAGTATAAGACCGCACAACTATTTTTTTTTTCTTATGGGTATAATATATAATATGTATGTATATATATATATATATATATATATAAGGCAGGAAGTTTGGCTAATTATGAAAGACGATCACCCCAAATCAAAATATTGAAATGCAACTTAACGAATTAAATTAGTTACCGTCTACTAACTACCATCATATCCTATACTAAGGGACTGTGATGACGCTATGTAGTGGGGGACCTTCAACTTTGATATATATTCTGAAGAAATTCAATGGTAAGGTACATGTCACAATCATGTTGTCACCTCCACCTTTACCTCCACGACTCTAAATTATATCTCAATAAGTTTGATCTACCCCGTGGTTGTGATGGCAACCCTTCAGAACACAAGGACTGCTGTTACTGTTCACAACTTTATCTACAGTTATAAGGAACGCAGTTTTCTTTCCGTTTTTATTTGTCTCTCATGGGTTATCAAATTAATGAGATAGGGATTAAGAATCTCCGTTAAATTACCTTTGAGGAAAAGGTTTTCACTATATGGAGAATAATTAATTTCATTCAAGTAATCAAGGTTATAGTTATCATATTTTTACTTAATTTTGAAATTGATGGAGTCGTTTAATTTTTCACTAGATTTAATACGTGGTAAATCCATCATACAATAAATGCACACCATATTAATTCTAAACATACCATACGTATGAGAAGGGATTTTAATTTTTCATTCTTCATTGGGAAAAGCGGAAGGGACTATGAAATATTCTTTAATGATGAATAATGATATAGAAAATTAATGGGTTTTTGATTTAGCATACTATTTTTATGGTAAGATTCTTACTCATTGATTTTACTGAAGTGAAGAGATGTCATAATACGTTTGAAAAATGGTAAGGAAGCTATATATATATATGTGTGTGAAGCCTATAAGACAATTGATTGCTGCACTGTCTTGAATAGGGAAATCTCTATATATGCATCCAATTTGAGGTCATTCATTTCAAAAGCTTAGCTCAGCCCCAGGCAGTACTGTTGAATCTGTCGATTCAAGTGAAAAAGCATTGCCAAAAAGGTTATTGGCATTTGGCAGTTATATATCATTGTATACATTAGCCATCAAGACAAAACATGTGGATTAAGACCCTTCCCTCCCAGCCGCTACCTGATCAATAATGCACTCGAATCATCGTTTTACTTGATTATTATTGCCTATAACAACAGTAGCAATTGGATAACTGGTTTTAATTCTCTCTTTCACTACTTGTTTGTTTCTCTCTTGTCTCAGCATAAGTTGTTTGAAACGGCACGAGTGGTAGCTAAGATTACGGCCCGATTTCAACGGAATTACCTCGTGCATTGTTTAAACAAGTTAATTAACAAAGGGGCCCAGCCCATTACAGCCTTACCTTATATGCATGTACTGTAGCTATTCTTTGGTAATTTCAAAAGGAAAACCTACAGGGAGCTAGGTCATGGGATATATATAATTCATTCTCAGTTCTGTCAGTACTCATTATTAATTGGTATCCGAAAATGCTCAAGATTTGACATTCTCAGGTGTTTCAGTATCAATGAAAATTGTGTACATATTTTTGATGTAGCATATATAGTTTAATGATTAAGCTTATATATATATATATATATATATATATATGAAAGCATGCCAACACTTTTTGGTAATAAGCTGATTATTATGTGTCTGTAACTACGAATATGACTACCTTTTTCTGCAGAGCATTTCAGTTCTCTCGGCATCATATCATAGCCAATTTCATTCACCCGCATTAACCAAAATAGAAAATAGAAAACCCAGAGTTATGATTTAATTTTCTAACCTTTTTTTAAAAATACTACACGAACATATATAAACCAATCCTCTTTTAATTTAAGTATAAGTTGAGTTTAGATTTTTATTAAGCGCCGGCACCCCTTTTGTTATTATAGATGGGATGGCTATTTATGCATATATAATCATAGGCCTTGTGGAAGTAGTTGTCTAGCTTAGAAAAGTGAAAAAAATCCAATTTCTGTATGAAGGGCATAGAGTGAAAAGTCTACTATCAGATATTGTGTTAACCACAACAATGATTGATGATAGTGCATGTATGTGATTTGCATGATCTCTATATAAATAAAATGATAGGGGAAGTGAATTTATCTCTTGGAAATTAAGAGATCAAAATTTAAAAGTCAGAAAGCATATGATGATCTGATTGATGGATTGAACCGTGAGGTATTGTATATATGCGTGCTTTTCTTCCTGATATTTCCTTTTACAGTGAGATTATAATTAATTTTGGATGGTGCAATTACTAAAAGAAGCATTATATTAATGTGCTTAATATGTCATTAGTTTGCTTTATTAATGGGGATTATGGAATATATGGTGTCTGAGTGCATGAGAAAAAGATATGTTGAGGAATGAAAATTGGGAGACATCCCCACATCCCTGATATTATTATTAGATGCAAGGTCTTAGTCATTCTTTAGTGTACCTCCCATTTATTACCTTTGTCTTTTGCCCCCATTGCCTCTCCATCCACTAAATGCTCTTTGCCCTTCCCCTTCTCTCCTGTGCTGTTATCTTTTTTTGTTACTGAATCATTTTTGCAGTTTCTCTTGTTCTTTCTCTCTCTTTCTCTCTATTCTCCAATTAGGGTTTCCTCTTTGAGAGCTCAGCTCAGCTCAACTCCTGTAATAAATCTGTGTACCTCCCAGCTTCACAGGTTAAGGCTTACTTTATCTTGGGAAGGAACAAAGAAACAGCTCTAGAAAGAGCTACTACAAGGGAAAAGCTACTTCCCTTTTTTAATTCTTCTGATCAAAGAAACCTAGATCATAAACAGGTAAACATATGTAGCTGTTTTATTCCTTTTTAACTGCTAATAATTCTTTTCTTCTCTTGGTTTCTTGCTAACAAAAGGCTAAAGTGATACTAGATTCCTCTGGGTTACAGACTCTAATTTAGGGCTTTGCTGTATTAATTCATATAACTTAATACACTTATGATGAGTTGCACCGGTCAGATCCCATGTTCAATTGATTTAACAAGATTATAATGACTTTATAATTACTCATGCAACTGAGCCCCTTTAAACTTTTAAATTTAGAAGCCAGGAGTTGTGGGGAAGAGAGGATGAGAAAGAGAGTTGATAAACTAAAAGAAAATACAAAATTAGAAATCAAAATTAAGGGAGACACATGCAGAAGTCCCTGACTTGTGATGAGTGCCTATATTATGAAGGAATTATTGGTTTTGAAGTTAAATCAACTAACCATATATAGAAGAAAACAAAGTATGGCAGAGAGACAGATATATAAAAGGAAATCATGAAGAAGTGACTATTTATCAGATTGTTTAAGTGTCTTTCTGATTGTGTGTGTGAGAGAGAGAAAGAAAGAAAGAGTTCGGTCTGGTTTTGTTGCTTGCTGGTGATTTTATCCTCAAGCTGGTTTTCGAACTTCACAAAGAGTTTTAAAAATTCCCTGGATGGTTTTTCTTTAATCTTATTGTCAAGAAAAATCATGCAAAAACTAGCAGATTCTTTTATACAAAGCTTCTTAATCTAAGATGTGAAACAAATTATGTAAAAAAAAGGAGGAGGAAACAACCAACAAATCTGCTGGTTTGAAAGGTAAATCAAAAGGTTGTAGATATAAATTGTATATATTTTTTTCTTAATATTTTGTTATTTCTTCTATAATTAAAAAAAATTCTACTGGTTTAAATCAAGGAAAATAATCTTACAACAATTGCTTGATAGGTTCTTGTGTAATCCCCTTTCTGCAGCGGAAATGGCTTCATCCAGCTCTTACAATTCTCCTTGTGCTGCCTGCAAGTTCTTGAGGAGGAAATGTATGCCAGGTTGCATCTTCGCACCTTACTTCCCACCTGAGGAGCCACAGAAATTTGCCAATGTTCACAAGATCTTTGGTGCAAGCAATGTGACGAAGCTCCTGAACGAGCTCCTCCCTCACCAAAGAGAGGATGCAGTGAATTCCCTTGCCTATGAAGCTGAGGCAAGAGTGAGAGATCCAGTTTATGGCTGTGTAGGTGCTATCTCATACCTCCAGAGACAGGTTCAAAGGCTTCAGAAGGAACTTGACGCGGCTAATGCAGATTTGATTCGCTATGCCTGTAATGAAATCCCAACAGCCCTGCCTGCACCGCCTGCGGTGAGTTCGATTCAACCTGTGGTTCCTCGGCAGAGGCCAATTGAGTTCAGTAGAAGGATTGGTAATGAAGGGGAGGGCTTCTATCAGCCTTCTGTTTATCCTCATCCTTATATTCTTCCTTGGAATGATAATCCCTCTGGGGATATCAATCAAGGTGGAGGAGAAGGCAATATGTGAAATTAATTATAAGCGCTTCCAAGGTAAAACCCATCTAGGGTTTTCTCTGTCGACACGAATTGAAGATCTATAGCTCAATGGTATGGTATTATATATTTGATTGAGGTTTAATTCTGGCTAGAGTCACATGGATTCTGCTAGCTAGAAAACTTAAGTTTCTCTGTTGGCAATTAATTTGGCGAATTTAGTATTTATCCTCCCAAAAACACGGGGTTAGGCTCGTGCTCTCTCACTCACTGTTTTAATTTGGGATTCGGAACCTAAATAAGGCCTTAGAACATAGTGTGTGGCTACTAAAACCTTTTGTTGTGTTATTAATGCAGCTCTAGCCATGTGCATGTGGAGTTGCTGTCCTCTGTCATTGTTAATGTTTCAGAATAAATATGTTAACTATATTAAGTAAAGAGGATTCTCTAGCCTAAGTCTACGGCTTAGTTCCTCCTTTACATTATATATATTCTTAATTACCTTTCTTTCTACTTTGTTCTGGAGGACCACCAGCTTACTTTCTGACCAAATTTTGAAGAGCTTCATAGCCGCAGACTTGAAATTATATATATCTATTAAGTTGTCCAAATCCAACACCCAAGTTGCACCTAATTGACCTATGTATCCATTTCTTTCTCATTTATATTAATTAATTACCTTTTCCTATAAGATGGCAAGTTACTGAAAAACTAAAACAATGCACCAAATTGTTATTTAGCGGGTGAAGGAGAGGAAGTCTTCGATATAACATGAACCATTGGGAAAGGAAATTAAACATGATGTCTTTCAGCTGTGTTCTTAGTTTTGTCTTAGTACTAAAAAAATGGGTGCACTGTCAATCTGCGTGCGTTAAATTTTACTTTTTTATTAGCCACACTTTACGTTTCTGTGGTAGCATATATATATTTATCTCTCTGAAACACTCGCATGCGCTCATTGGATCCTATATACAAATTAGCTCTTCTTTCTTCTAAGGGATTTCACTCTTTACTTCCCCGGTTTTTACTGTTTTCATTCCAAAATTTTCCTAGACAAAATAGTAGAACCTAAGAAAAAAGCCATCACGCATAGTAAAATTCTGTCTCTCTCATACTTTGTCAAACTGATGTGAATGGATGTTTTTTCATGAATTTACGCAGATAACATGAAGCATATTCATCCAAAAAGGGTATAACTATATAGCAAGAAGCTTCAAAGGAAAGAGTTTGACCGGAAACCCAAATATAAAATCCAGCTAAATATAGAAGAAAAAAAATTAGGGTTAGGGTTTTAGTACTCCTAACTATATATGGGAGTCGTTTCATCATCTTCAGCGTATTCCTTGAAAGATTTCTGTAATAGGCCGTCATTTTATAATATAATTAATAAATAAAACAACAAGTTTAAGTTAAACAGTGAGACGTGATTATAGGGAGCAGAGAGGTGGTGAGAAATTTTTTCTTCTTGGTCTGAGTGAGAAGATGACTTTGAATTTCCTTATTTTCTTCGACTGTCAAATTCTTTTCAATCCACACAACACAAACACGCACTCTCTCTCTCTCTCTCTTTTAGATTAATATTCACACGCTTGCATTCATGTGTCGCTGTAATGTAGCAGTACAAAGCTTTGATCAGAAGACGACCATCTCTTCTGTTTCTTCTTTCACTTTTTGTCAGTCTCTCACTCTCTTTTAAACAGATACACGTATATTTACTGTAACACTCATGTTAAAATTGTCCCTTCCCTCTCAAGCGTCTCTGGATTTGGGTCTGCCAGTTCCAGTGAGAGTCACGTCTATTGTCCTCCAATTCATCGCCTCCTTCCTCGAGATTGCAAAACCCTCGCCTTTATCTTTCTTGGAATTTTTGGTGAACCAAATCTCATATCTTCTGACCTGATTTCACCCACTAGATCTTCTTCGTTTTTTTTTTTCCTTTTCCTATGCTTAACATTTATATGTATATAAAAAAGTACTTATTAAAATTAATACACCTATGTGTCTGTGTGAGGGCACCTGTTGTTATGGAGACTTTGGTATGATATTTGTACTGTTGAGGACAGAGGCTACTCAGAGTGGGAAAAAGTCGTGGCATTATATATATATAAACATATGTCAAGTTAAAGTTGGGGTTGGGGTTGGGCTTTTGGCTGAAAGAATGCAAAAGAAAAAGTTGTATATGAATTGGGAATCCTTCAACTCTCTATCAATGTTTCTCTGCAAAAACGTAAGAAAGAAGCAAAGAGCAGGTTAAATTTGCAGAAAGGGTTATAAGTATTATTATATAATATAAATAATAATAATATTTATGAGCCAGGACAAGACAAAGTGACAAACACCAACAACAACAGAACGTGCGGGTCCTATTTACGCTATGCAAATGAAGTATGCCCCTCCCCCCACACGTACAAGAAATTCTGATACTCTTTAACATTTCATGGGTTTTGATTGACAGCAGGCCAGGGTGAGGCCTAGCTCATCTCATAATTATTTGTGTCTTTTAGGTTTGACGTTTCACACGCTTGCACTCACACATTCACATTCACACTCTCACTCTCAGTCTTTGTTTTCTTTTCATCTGTAAACTGTGTAAGGGGATATACGTCAATTATGATGATGATAGGGTATATATTTTAGATAGATTGGAAAATCAAAAGATTTGCTTTATTACTGCTATAGTATAACCTGATATGATTGTTCTAGTTTCTGCAGTAGTATATATATATATATATATATATATATATATATATATATATGCGTGTGTGTGTCTGTGTTTCCGTCCCTTTTTTTTTCTCATTGTAGCAGTGTTATACTGTTTGCATTTTTATCATATTCAAGTGGTTTCTATGTCATCTCTCTTTCAAAAGTAGTCTTACTTTTTCAGGTAAAACTGGGTGGAAACATTAGAACATAATAAAGTTTAACCCTTAATATATTTGTTGCGCATCAGTTATATCTTCAATAGCTTGATAGGTGAATACGGTAGCTAGCTCGGAGCTATATTTCTTCTGTATTTCAAAATTAATGCACCAAACAGTAAAATTAAAGAATGTCACATTTTCAAGTTGCGCACCTGGGTATTTTCGAAAGCATTTATGCAACAGTGCACTAAACTTTAATTGATATGGATTTGCATAATTCATGCTAATAATATGTTATACGAATCATAATCCAGAAATATTCATTAATCCCATCTAAACAACGATCTTATAGTATAATCTTAATTCGGACACATAAAATATACATTGCCAATTATGAATGAACAGAAACTTACTGTGTCCATTTCTTTGTAGGAGTGATGATACATATTTCGGACTGTGAAACCAGAAAAGACTTGTTACTCATGATAAGCACAATTTCATTAATTCTATAGTATCCGATTTCCTCTTTTGACTTGGTGCATTATATATTATCCAAGCATTTTGAACCACCGTGGATAAACACAGTGGGAGCATAATTAGCTACGCATGCAAAGTGGGAAATGCTGATAACACACTCCTCATTGTGGGTTCCAAAGCTCCCCGATTATTTCTTTTTTAATTCCTTTTCTGGTAAGCCATTTCGCTCAACGATAAAACTTCCATCACAGAGATGGCCTACTTATCTAATTCGTAATATTAATGAATTTGATCATGATTTTAATTCCTTTTGGCCCATTTGGTATTACTCTATTGAGTGAAGCATTATGTTTAAAATTCTCAAATGGTTGACAAGATTGACGACTGAGGCCTTGAGGGGCGGCCATAACTTGTTTTGCGTCTGATAATGCAACATACACAATAAACTATAAACATATATATTAAAGTTGGTCAATCAATACACATTGGATACCGAGCCACGATTAATGCATCAAGACCCAAATCCAATGGATATACATGTTATAATTACGAGCTTTATATGTAACTATCAAACAAAGATACATGAATTTCACAACTTTTCTATATGCACGCATATACAAAACTCTTTGAAATGTTCTTAAGTGTGCTACTCTATTAAAATTTAAATTGACAATATTTAGTAAAATTTTAGGTAGGAACGTCTAAATATCAATTTTATTACATTATATATCATGATCATGCTATGATAGAACTGCTAATTTAAATTTTAACAGAAATTAGAAAAGTATAAAATAAACTCTAATATATTAATATTATGCGTGATGTTACTTAATTAAGAAGGACTAATATCCAAGATATGTAGTCTTTATTTTATTAACCATACTCTAATATATGCTGACACCTACCAATAGGGCCTTAATTTGAATCACGCCACATGCACATGATGTTGTAGAAAAGTGTATGAGGCTAATTGGCAAATATATTCCTTCACTCTTAGAAGTTCTTGTTCATAATGGTTCGTGATAATATTTAATCGGGAAAGTTATTTCTTTTGTCAGATTGCCAATGATGATGGTCATGATGGTCACCATCGGTGTGATCATTAAATATATAACACAAGATTATCATGAATTTAAATAAATAAATAAGTCAATAAAATGAGCTTTTGGTGATACATATTCTATGTAACAAATCTTTAATGATAATTTAGATATAAAATAAGGCTGATACCAACCAATTTCTTATAGGAATGAAGATATGAACAGTACATACAAATCTAGCAAGATATGAAGAATATAAGAATATGTTAGCTAGCGCCGATCGAGAGTATAATTCTGAGTATATAGTGTTGGCCCCTGTAATCTTTTGAAGGAATACTCGACCCTATCATGTGTACACAAAGTGTTATTCATGGCCTGGCTTCATTTTGACTTTGATTAAAGTGATCCTCGTCAATAAAGTTAGCACCCATTATATATTAATATTAATGCTTAACAAATTACCAGTACTATTTCTCCCATTTGTTTATATAATTATTAAAGCATTTCGTGGACTTTTCTTTATACCATGCGGCAGTGCGATTTCTGCTTTACTTTTCTATGTGTTTCACTCATCCTGAACCTGATCCCTGCCGCTGCCGCTGCCGCTGCTTCTTTCTTCCGTGAGCCTTGCACTTCCAACAGGAACTCTTTGAGAAATTAAATATGCTTTCTTAATTCTTTGTACGAAGTCGGTAGAGATGCTCAGAACATGGGCTGGATTCAGTTTTACATCATCATAGTTTTGATTAGCATGGCAGGATTCTTGGGCTTAACCTTGGACATATGCGTCCAGGGCTTCGGCAGATCTAGCCCAACCTGGGCAATTTTGGACAGGATTGTTTTTGGGGCTCGTAAAATGTGCATGCATCAACACTATTCCTGATTTTAATGGAGAGAGTGCTGCCTCCTAGTAGTATCTATATATATCATGGGCGTAGCATGTTACAAGCTGACGTTCTGAAGATATTCAGCAAGCAGAAGCAAATTATTTTGACTTTCCATGTTATTATGTTAATTTGTAAGTAGTTACTTTGCCGTGGAAACATTGAAGTATAACACTTCGACTTGCAAGAAAGATTTACCTTTCTCCAAAATTAATAATTAATGTTCATTATACATATCTTAATTTCCACATCATAGCTAAATTATCTACAATTCACGGTAGTGTAGTAGGATGATATTTTTGCTTGCTACCCATATTCGATACTAATCCATCAAAGACAAAAGCTTGGAACTCACACGGTTTGCATTTCTCACTGAAATTGAAGTGACGACAACACTAAAACTATTCTATTGTGAAAAACTAAAAAAGGGTTCATTTTACGATGCTGTGACTAATGGTAATAGTTAGTGACCGCGCTAAGCTCCAAAAATTTCACAGCGGTGTGCAATGTACCAAACCTCATGTCATACATCAATATAAGACAGACACAAGGTGGCAAACAGATTGGTATAAAACCATCTACAAAGACATCTTCTCATGCAAACTCCTACTTCCATTTCTCAAACAAGTGTCACCATCTTCCACGTGTGCCCTGCCACCTCCTCCATAAAATAACACCCACCTTGTTCTTTTCACCATCATCATCATCGTCTTCTCTCTCTCTCTCTCTCTCTCTCTCTCTCTCTAAGATAATCACTTCAAACCCATATTCATCTTCAATGGCTGAACACCGCCAGACCCAATACCAACAACCACAGCAGCAGCAACAACCAACTGATGCCATCAAAGGCATGCTGCCTGCAAGGGCTCCGTCTAAGACACAAGTTCTTGCTATTGTCACTGTCTTACCTGTTGGTGGCACCCTTCTCCTCCTTTCCGGTCTCACCCTTGCCGGAACACTTATCGGCCTTGCTGTTACCACACCGCTTTTTGTCATATTCAGCCCGGTTTTGGTCCCCGCAGCTCTCGTCATTGGCTTGGCTATCACTGGTTTCTTGACTTCTGGAGCTTTTGCAATCACTGCACTGTCGGCGTTGTCTTGGATGGCCCGTTTCTTAAGGAGAATCGGGGCGGAGCATGCAAAGCGGAGCATGCAGGACACGGCTGGTCAGTTGGGCCAGAAGGCCAAGGAGACGGGCCAGGCGATCCAGACCAAGGCCCAGGAAGTTGGAAGGGACAGGGACGTCAAGGACAAGGAAGGAGGGAAGACATGAGATTGAGGTTATAAGATAGTGGGCAGGCGGGCCTTGGGCCTCCGTGGGGCATGTTGGTCTCAGTTGTAAATGTTCTTATTTGGGTGCGAGTAAATGTAATGCAGTGAGGTTGTGAGTTATGCTTGTCTTATGTGTGTGGAAGTGGAACGCATTGAAATAAGGATGCGGTAAAGTAGCTAGGGGACAATGAGAATTCTGTCAAAGTACTCTTGTTTTGTTTATATATCCTTTTGTGCTGCTCTGTTTGTAAGAATGACCCTCTTTTCGAGTAAGTTTTTGTTCATTAATCTGAGTTTTTCAAGGTCGCTGAGTTGACTACACAACAGAATTGCAAATGGTAAGCCAAGTCCAGCGGACAACAATTGTTCCATTTGTTCAGAACACTGTGAATGCTCACTGTGTTGTTCATATATGGGCGGAACTTACCCAAAGTTGTTCAATTAAACAGTGAAATGCTGAAAAATTTTCACAGGAAACTATGGATTATGCTTTCATTGACTGCCAGGCAAAAGTATTTTCAGTAATACAAGACAACAGGAAAAATGCCATTAATACCAAAACATCCAATTGTCCGTATCTGCTTGGCTCTTTACTTTACCTGGGTATCCTACTAAGAAATCCTTCTGATAAAATCCTAATTCTGGAATAAATGAAACTCATGATATTAGAAGCAACCAAGACTTGTATAAAGGAACAGAAAGATTATACTTGTATAGTCCGCTAACAAAATTCCATGTGCATCCACATACTGTCCAGCCCTGCACACACAGGATGGAAACAAAGGACCCAGAATGAAAGAGCAAATTCTACTTAAATTAAAGACGACAATGAATTGAATAAGAAATATGAAATCAGAAAAGGGGTCAACATTTGCTGCCTTGTGGAGAGAGCCTTTAATTTTTATGACAATGAATTGAATAAGAAATATGAAATCAGAAAAGGGGTCAACATTTGCTGCCTTGTGGAGAGAGCCTTTAATTTTTATAATTATTGGTACGAACAAGAACAAGCAACAACAACAACTAAGGGCCACTTAGAACTACCTGATAAAGAGTGCATCAACAAGAGATTTTAAAACATCAAACTTCAACGATATTTATTGTGCTAAATCTAATTGGGCACCAAAAAACAAAATACAGATTATATCTCAAATTATTATTGAGCATAACACGAATGACAGAACAAATGCTTATTCTTAATTGCATCTCTCAAGTTATTCATTTTTCCATCTAAGAAATGGCTAGCTCAAATCACCCCACTTTTCTCGTCTTCCCTCTCTTGAACACTGCTTTTATTAGTACTCTCTCCTCCAATGGCTTCGTCAAGTCAAGAGTCATGTACCATTTTAGCTGCACTAAAAGTACCCAGACATGTAATGCCTACTTATATCACAACTCTAAACGCTATTCTGTAGAACAAACAGCCTCCTTCTACTCGGTGAACGCATCGAATGTCAAACCCTTTTCCCATGACTCCAAACAAGACTATCTTGTTTCGGTTCCCTGCAGCTGTAAAGATGTGAATGGGATCCATGGATACTTCTATGACACTTCTTACAAAGTCCGAGCAGGTGACACATTTTTTGATATCTCTGATGAGTTCTACAGTGGGCAAGCTTGGGAGGTTGGAGGAGAGGAAGAGCTATTTGCAGGAGATACAGTCCCTATACACATTATATGCGGGTGCATAGAAGTAAAATCTCAAGAGATAGAGACATACACAGTTGAAGATCATGATACTTTATCACGAATTGCAGAACTTATATCAGCAGAAGTCACTGGAATTGAGAAACAAAATGAAAGACTGACTAAGAATCCAAGTTTCTTGGATGTTGGATGGGTGCTATTTGTGCCAAGGGAAAAAAGTGGAATCCAAACCCCCCAGGAAAGGTAACCATCACATTCTCCTGGATGCTAATAGTATGCGTATCACATGGCATCTATCTGAAGATAGATTTCCTGAAGTCAAAGCAAACTAACCTTTTTTCTCGTTTATCAAGCTAGGTAAAAGACAACATTTAACAATTATTCTCAGCTGCCTATTATCAGCTGCCACTTTATTTTCAATATGTGCGTTGATCCTATTCTTTTTGAGAAGAAAGAGAAACCTTAAACATCGAGAAGAAAAAGCTGCCACTAAAATTCCAAGTGCTAAGAATATTTCCCCGCAGCAGCAACTTCACAAACAAGACATAGAAGGTCAGAGAAAATTTCAACTGTCTTAAAAAGTTATTCCTTTAAATGGGTTCAGTAATAGGTTATATATATATATAATGATACCTAGTGTGAAGCAAAACTACTTCATGACGCAGCAACCTTTGAGTCCGAAAGACCAGTTGTATACAGTTTGGAGGAGATAGATGTGGCCACTAGTAACTTTGATGATAGCAGGAAAATCGGGGAGGGTGGATATGGGAGTGTATATATTGGTATGCTAAAAGAAAGGATATGGAAGCTCTCCTCACCTTTTGAGTTCATGTTTATACTTTGAACAACTGAGTTTGTCTATTTGAACTAAACTGTGAAATTTTTCATGATATGCAACAGGAAGTTGCGATGAAGAAAATGAAATCCATCAGGTCAAAGGGATTTCTTGCAGAGCTTAAAGTATTGTGCGAGATCCATCACATTAATGTGGTAAGAATTATCTTAAATGAAGGACCAGCATATGCAAAAATAAAATACGGATCACTTGTGACCAAACTTTTATCATTCCTTAGGTGGAGCTACTAGGATATGCAGCTGGCAAAAGTCACCTCTATTTGATATATGAATATATTCAGAATGGATCTCTCAATGATCATCTTCATGACCCTCTGTTGAAAGGTACTTATGCATTACGCAATTAAATCAGCATCTGTACCCCTCAAAATATGTTTTCTAGCAATGTTAGCAATACAAGTATGGTTGTCAAACTTATTCATATCCTGTAGATAATTTATGAAAGAAAACTATCAGAAAAAGAAATACCATCAAGAGTACAGCAAGAAAGAATTTAGCTTACTGCTGCTGTGACTCTGAGGTTCTTACCATTAAAATTGTCACGTCGCACACCTCTTTCATGGACTGCAAGAGCCCATATTGCACTTGATGCTGCAAGGGGAATAGAATACATTCATGACCACACAAAGGCACGCTACGTGCATCGTGATATAAAGACAAGTAACATTCTACTTGATCAGGGACTCAGAGCAAAGGTACTCTTTACCTTAATAGCGAGCTTGTGCCTGCCTGTTTCATTATTGTCATTCTTTGCGTTGCCAGTTATTGCATTTTCTTGTTTCCTTTAAACTATTCCTGGAATCATGCTAGCTGAAGGCTGTTTCCATAGGTAGCAGATTTTGGTCTAGCAAAGCTAGTTGAACGATCAACTGAAGAAGATTATGTAGGTACAAGCCTGGTTGGAACACCAGGTTACATTGCTCCCGAGTAAGTTGTTGGCCCTTTTAGAAATTTCATACTTTATTCCTGTAAGTAGATTAAATTTTTTAAAAAGAAAATCAATTACTTGAATTTCCAAAAGACTCAGAAAACAAAATTAAATAGTAACATGTCAAAACCTATATGTTATCTTACACAGTAATCTTACCATTACCTTACCCACTTTTTTGAAGATCTGTGCGTGAGCTGCAAATGACACCAAAAACTGACGTCTTTGCGTTTGGGGTGGTTCTAGCAGAGCTTATAACTGGACAGCGTGCACTCACCCGCGACGACAAGGAACCAGACAAAATGAGGTCACTGGTTTTACAAGTAAGTCACCATTCAAGTTTGAAATGCAACGCAAGAGAATTCGTTTCCTGCTGAGGTGACACTACCAGGAAATCAGTTGACTGTATAAACCCATGTTTGTTTATGTGACACTCCCAATTTTATTGATGAGCTAGCTAACCATTTTTGACACGATTAGATGAACACAATTTTTCGAGATGAAGACTCAGAGACTGCTTTGGAAGATAGTACAATATGCAATACGAACCAAACTACTTCACAATCACAGACTCATAAATATAAATGATTGTCTACGACAACATCCATGAACAAATATTTATTCACGTGTCTATCTCAAGTGTCTTTCTCAATCCCTGCAGATGGCAGAATTATCAAGGAGGAGTTCGAGTGAAGAAGCAATAAACAGACCAGAAATGCGAGAAATTGTCTCCATACTCTCCCAAATCTTGATGGCCCCAATAGATTGGGAAGCATCACTCGGTGGGGAAAACCCGGTTTTTACAGGATTGTTTAATGGAAGATGAGGTGTTCCGTGAAAGTAGCGTACTCAACTTCACTAGTTTATAATTCATGTACTTACAGATAACGGCAATTCGTGATCACAACAAGGCCATTACACGAGCATTGTACTTCACAATTTCTGATGCTCTATAAACCCAAGCAAAGAAGCCTTTTCTGTGTTCGAAAAGATTCAACACCCACCGCCAAACTCATTTCATTCTCCCCACAAGACTCACAAATCCCGTCACACTTGTTGTAATTTGTACAGAAGTTATCCAACAAATTCTTTGGAGAACTCTGATTGAAGTAAATAGAAGAAATGAAATATCAAATATAGAAATAAATTATAAAATTTTTCATCAGACTACAAAAAAGATGAAGACGTAAATTAAAAAAAAAAAATAGAAAACTGCCATTCGCACATTGTTAATGTTATCCCAAAAATTATAATTTCCAGATTATTCGAAACACAATGAGAAACGGAACCCAGCTCTATGCATTCACGGCGAAGGAACATCGATCTTAATGCCAGCCGCAGGACAAGGCCACTACAGACATACGCCGTCGTTTTGGTTGACTGTTTCGGCCAGATTTTACTGAACACTGCAAGTTGGCCCATTAAATGAGTAAAGTGCTGCTGGGTAATATTATGAAATGAGTGAATCATTAGATGTAGCTTGTGCAGCAAGAGTGTAGTCAGGATATTGGTGGGGGCTTTTTAGCAATTTTATGCACTACTGGGCCTCGGCTTCAATTGGCCTAAAGGACTGAATCAGCCTACTTTCCATCTGAGGAGGAGGAAAGCACGTGCGTAGTACAAACTGCAGCTTAATTGACTCGAATGAAACATTTTCTAACAGACAGAAGGAAGAAAAGAATTTCTAGTAAAAACTAATATTCGTTTAATTCAGATTGCCAATCCAGATTCATACCTGCAGCTCGGATCTGGTGCGTGCATACTGGGCGATCATTCACCGCTGAACCTGTTCATCAAATGGCTGGCGCCGCTTCGGCGCTCTTTCTTCTTGACATCAAAGGACGTGTCTTGATTTGGCGTGATTATCGCGGCGATGTCTCCGCTATCCAAGCCGAACGCTTCTTCACCAAGCTCATCGAGAAAGAGGTAAGGGATTTAAATTCCTCTTTCTATACCTATACATATCCATAGATGTGAGTATATAGGCAGAGTCTAAGCTTTGCTTAGTTTATGAGTGGTAGAAATCATGCTTCGATCTCAATTTGGAGATTGCTCTTTTGTGGAGAAATAGTTTAATTTATTTCATAATTTTGTGCTTGATCTGTGACTGATTGAAGTTGCTGAACTTGGTGATTTCCTAATATAATTTCGGTGAAAGAGATTCTGCCTTTTATTTTTCTATGTGTGTGAAATAGATAGAAGTAGCTGAGATTATAAGGTTTTTGGAATTGAATTTTGAATTTGATCTGATTCAGGCCGACCCACAGTCACAAGATCCTGTGGCGTATGACAATGGTGTGACCTACATGTTTATACAACATAATAATGTTTACCTGATGGCTGCTTCGAGGCAGAATTGTAATGCTGCCAGTATTCTGCTATTTTTGCACCGCGTAGTTGATGTAAGCACTTTCTTATGATTTAATTCTTTACTTTAATGGTAAAAACATCACATATGTAGCAAAACGTGGTGTATCAATTTTTTTTTTTAAATGAATTCAGGTATTTAAGCATTACTTCGAAGAGTTAGAAGAGGAATCCTTGAGAGATAATTTTGTTGTTGTGGTAAGAAATTTATGGGTCTTTTCCCTGAATTAACTCAAATATGTATTAATTAAGCCCTTGATAGTTATACATTGATGCCTTGTGTATTTGGCAGTATGAGTTACTTGATGAGATAATGGACTTTGGTTTCCCTCAATATACTGAGGCGAGGATTCTCAGTGAGTTTATCAAGACTGATGCTTATAGGATGGAAGTTACACAACGTCCTCCCATGGCTGTGACAAATGCGGTATCTTGGCGTAGTGAAGGAATACGATATAAGAAAAACGAAGTAGGTTTTCTTCCCAAGCATTTCATTTCTAATGAATTGAGATGCCATGTATTATGGAAGCTTTGTTCATGTTTAATCAGGTTTTTCTGGATGTGGTGGAAAGTGTCAATATACTTGTCAACAGCAATGGGCAGATAATACGTTCAGATGTCGTTGGGGCATTAAAGATGAGAACATATTTGAGGTGTATGCTTATCTCCTCTTTTGTTAATCGTTCAAAGTGAATAAAGGTCTTCTAGGATGAGTTTTTCAAAGAATTAGTTATTATTTGTCATTATGTCTAATCATGTGGCTTATTTTATACATTATGTGTCTTACAAATATGCAGACTTAGCTTAGAACTTTAATATAAACTTATGGCTGTCAATGCTGGGTTGGCCTAGAGATCATCAATCCAGGTGCAATCCTAGGTGTTACTCCTAAGGTTTAGGTGGAGCAATTCGGCTCTGGCACTTGTGCTCAATAATATTTTGTTTTGGCAGGCTGACTTGTTAAGATATTGCATCCTAATGTGTTTTGGTGTCTTTGCCATTTTTATAAAATAAGTTGGAAACAAGGTGCCTCATGCTGGATTTCTTTTAAATTCTTTAGGTTTGAGTGATAGCTTGTTTCGTGTTGCAATTTGCTCTTATGACAATCCAATGCTTTGTTTGTTGTAGTGGCATGCCTGAGTGTAAACTTGGGCTAAATGATAGAGTACTACTGGAAGCCCAAGGTCGAGCAACAAAGGGGAAAGCCATTGATCTGGATGATATCAAGTTTCATCAGTATGTTGGCTTGTTTTGTTAATATATCTTTTTTTCGGGTTTATGGATTTTGCTTCTGCCTTATTTCTTATTTATTAGTTATACTTGATTATGTTTTGTTCACCTTTTCCTTTCTTTTTTTAATATTTTAAATCTTCTCTTAGGTGTGTACGTTTGGCTCGTTTTGAAAATGATCGGACAATATCCTTCATACCTCCTGATGGATCTTTTGATCTTATGACATACAGACTCAGTACCCAGGTTGATCTCTTTTATTTTTCTTAACTATTATGGCCTCACTCTGCTTTTAATAGCCATTTTCCTTTTGACCCCCTTTCATGAGTCAGTTGGACCTGGATTTTATTTCTATCAATATATTGTCCGCCTATTCTTATCTTTCTGTACTTAAATATAATCTGTTATCAATCATCTACTCACAATAATCATGAGTTTTCATTCAGGTGAAACCTCTCATTTGGGTGGAAGCTCAAGTTGAAAGGCATTCTAGAAGCCGCATTGAAATAATGGTAAAAGCACGGAGCCAGTTTAAAGAGCGCAGGTAAATACTTTTACCTTTACAAAATTGAAATTAGGAACCTTTTAGTCTCAGAGACAGAAGAGTTGTACAAGTCTGAACATAGTATTTTGAAATGATCCTGAATGTCAATCTGAAGAAATAATGTTAGGCTAATTTAATGTTTAATAGTCTTAAGTTTTTGGAGAGATGGAAGCAAACTTTGGATTTGCTTGAGAGAAGAGCATCCTCCCGTTTCTTTTGGGGGAGGGGGGGTGGGTGGGTGGGTGGGTTGTAATTTCTGGTTGTTCAGAAATTAGCCTTGTCAGTAGCGTTTATGCAATCATTCTTTCCTGTTCTGATAACAGAAAGCTATTAGTAGGGTCCTTTGCATCTTAAATACTTGTTAAATGAAATATATGGAGTTGAACATGTCGTGCATGTAAAACATACTTGCATAGAATTTGAGATGTCTTGAATTTTCTGATTGTCAATTATGGAAATTTTACTGATTTGAACAACCGATACACTTGATGTGATTCTATAGATTTTCAGTGCCAAATCTCATTTTGTGATTATATCATCTCTTTCGTTTTGGCTTGATTCAGCTATAAAAATTAGATGGGCCCTTAGGATGCATGGGCAGTGATGTGTTTTCTTAACCTAGTCATTTGATCTGTAACTGGGTTAAGTTAATTTGGGAGGATAATTATCAAATTTCTGAATTTACTCATTGGTTGCTCTTTGTTTCAGCACTGCAACAAATGTTGAAATTGAGTTGCCTGTCCCAGCTGATGCAACAAATCCTAATGTTCGGACATCAATGGGAACTGCTACATATGCTCCCGAGAATGATGCTTTGGTTTGGAAAATCAAATCTTTCCCTGGTAACAAGGTAGGATTCGGTTTATGGTCCTATGTATAGTTGTCAATATGTCGTATGTATTTGGCTAATGACATTTTCTTGTCACCAATTGGCCCCTTACATGTTCTCAACCACGTTTGTTGATTGAACTGTTTAGGAGTATATGTTGAGGGCAGAGTTCAGTCTTCCTAGTATAACTGCCGAAGAATCAGTTCCTGAGAGAAAGGCTCCAATTCGTGTGAAGTTTGAGATACCGTATTTTACTGTTTCAGGGATTCAGGTATGTATTTCAACATCTTTTGTCTCCTTAGCCTTCTTGCTCTCTTCCTTGTGTTATCTTTTGCTTCTCTGGGATGTTGTGTTTATAAATGGAAACCTATAGTTACTGTTGTAGTACACTATAAAGCTTCAAAACTCGTGGATTGATATGTTTGCAGATCCACATGTTGGAATTCCTTGCTCTTTTTCGGTTTAATGAATTATCATCGTCTCTTTAACTCAGGCCTATATGTAAGTACTAGTATGTTCGGAAATAAAATCAAGTTGGATTCAGTCACCTTGAGGTTCTCCTGTTGTGGTGCATGTACTGGATGGAAGCATGCTAAACCACTCTTATTAAAGGCTGTTTTGATAACAAACATTTAAAGGCACCATTAATTTACTGTTGTAAACAGCTCCAGAAACAATTAATTTACCAATTAATTAATTTTTGACACCTTTAATTTAAGAAGTGAATAGATATACATATATATATCTTCAACAACCATTTTCTAAGTAATATTGACATTTGGTGTCTTCTGTAGGTGCGTTACTTAAAGATCATTGAAAAGAGTGGATACCAGGCTCTTCCATGGGTGAGATACATAACAATGGCTGGGGAATACGAGTTAAGACTAATGTAAAGGTCTCCATTAGATCGATGTAACTCCTCTTTGCAACACGTAAATATATCATGGGGCTGGCAAATCACTGGGTGATAAATTAAAGCCTTCTCATTTGGGAAGTTGTTTCTTCTCATATTTTTGGTTTCTGTAGTGAGGTCTTTATCTTTTGCTGTTTTTTATCCCCCTTTCTTTCCTTTGGTTTTTCAACCTCTGCGTCAATTATTTGTTTGAATGTAACAATTATTTGTAGGGATGCAGTGTCAGTGTTCTCCCAAAAAAGTTTTCATCAATTTTTTTTTTTTTTTTGTGGGAATTAATAAATATTTGTTGTAAAATTGGGAAGTAGGTTTGCTTTCTCTTTTATGGTGCTGCTTTTATCTTTTACCTCGGTGGATTTTTGGCCTCTTCTGATCAAGATGATGAACTAATATGCTTTTATGAAATTATGTTATATTATTCCACGCTAACTTGATTTCGAATATTTTTGTCTTCATATTTTGTCGGGAGAATGACCAATGCCTCCTTATATTTTTCACCAATTTACTAAATTTCTTTTATATTTTAAAAAATTATTCTTTACATCTAATCATTAGGTTGATTAATGATTAAATTCATTTTTTAAAAGTAAATTTGTCCTTTAATATTATATTTTATTTAAGGGATAATTTCAGTTGACTACTTAATTTTAGGTTGTATTTCATTGTAATATAACAAGTATTCTGATGTTACACTGCAGTCTAAAAAATGAAAAATATTTTAACAAGTTATAGATTCGTAACGTCTATGAAAGGGTAAAATTGTTTTTTTGATAAACAAAAAGAAATAATTTCATCTGACTACTTAATTTTAGGCGATATCACATTGTGATATAACAAGTATTCGCATATTACATTACAGTCTATAAAAATGATAAATATCTTAACGAGATACAAATTTATAACGTCTATTTAAAAAAATTTAATAATGAGAAAGTAAAATTTTATATTCGATGAACTTAAAAAAAATTATTTTTTATTTTTTTTAAAAGATTTAGAGACGCAAATTAAAAAATTTAGGAACAAAAATATAGTTATTCTAATTTAACCTAAACTTGAGTCTATCTTAAAATCTATTCACACCTTAGTTCAAAAACACTCTCATCTACTTTCCCTTCTCTATGTATATATAAGAAAAGTCTAACTCTTTTCTCCTTCTTCATTCTCTTTTACAAGGCATTATCTCTTACCTATCTTTTTTTCCTTCCCTTGAATCCCAAATTATCCACCACTTAACTTTTTATGTTATTTCTAAAATTATCGTCGAACTTACTGCTAATCAATGTCATTTTCTTTACTCCTTTAGCCAAATTTTCTTTTCTATTCCGAAATCACCGACAATTAGCGATGTTCGCGACGTAGAGTGTAATTACTGCTAGTTGTGGGATTGTTAGAATCATGAAGGAGTTAAAAATTAAGATTTTAAATTCAATTAAAAAATTAGGGTTACAAATTTTAATCTATTTCAAAATTTTATTTTTTTGGGGATAATTTCATATAATTGTTCAATTTTTTACGATATCTCATTGTGATACAATAACTATTATGACGCTACACTATAGTCTATAAAGATGACAAATATCTCAACGAGCTATATAATAAAATATATTAAGGGTAATTTTATGATACATAACAATATTAAAGGCATAATGGTCATTTACCTTTTACTGTTAAATTTTTTTGAACGGACATTACGAATCTGTAGCTCGTTGAGATATTTATCATTTTTTTTAATTGCAGTGTAACATTAGAATACTTATTGTATCACAATGAAATACAGCCTTAAGTTGAGTAACCAGTCGAAATTATCCCTTTATTTAAAAAATAAAAATTATATAAAATAGAATTAATAATTATTAAAATTTACTTTTTTATTGATATATTTTTTATTATTTTAAAATATAATAAAATAATTATAAATAAATTAAACTTTCAATCTCCAAAATAAAAAACAAACCCTAAAATCAATCTTTTTTTGCCATCTTCTTCTTCCATTCTTCTTCGTGCCTTTTTCTTCTTCCATTCCAATTCTTCTTCTTCTTTTTCCATATCTAAACCAATAACAATCTCTAAACTAGCAACTAAAATAAATCACAACTCTAATTTTCAATTACAAATCAAACTTCAATCTAAACCAACAAATCAAAAACAAATCACAACTCCAATTTTCAATTATAAATCAAACCTAAAAAAATTCCTAATTCTGTTGCAACCAAAACCTTCAAAATTCGACTATAGGGGTGTTCAAAACCTAAAATTATTTTCCTTCGCCGCATCACTCTATCACCTTCTGCTACTTCATTATCACCGTCTTATCTGTACACTCCATGACCCCTTCTTCGTCGTCGCCACCAACAGCCCCAACATGTCTGAATCGCAACTGTTCCCATCGATTTGCTAATTTTTATTTGTTGAGATAAGGTGGTTTTGAATGTATTTAGAAGAAGAAACAATTTTGAATGCATTTGGGAGAAGAAACAATTTTACATTCAACCCCTGGGCATGAAGGATTTGGTGGATTTGTGTTCGATGGTTTTGGTAAGATTTGGGAGATTTATTCGACGACTTTGGTTGTAGAAGAGAGATAAAAGAATTAAATTAAATTAAAATTTGTAAGAAAAATAAATAAATAATATTAAATAAAAATATATTATTATATTTAAAAATATTGTTTATGAAACCAGTGTAAATTATACGGGACCTATATGTTATAAGATACAGGGTATTTTAGTAATTATGTTTAAAATTTAAAATTTTTTGTTAATTTTGTTGAAAGTTGGACATAACAGATAAGTTTTTAAAATATAAGTTGAATTTGGTTAATTGAAGAAAAATATAAGGGGGCATTGGTCATTCTCCCTATTTTGTCATTTCAAATAGTAGCAAACTAAACCTTTTATCACCTAAAATAAAATAAAATTTAAAATAATTGTGCAAGTGTAAACTAAACTCTTCATCCTATTACGAGCAGATTTGAATCCTATACTTCTTTTACAACACAATTTTTACGTTATACTTTTTTAATTCAATAAGTTTTAAACCATAAATTTTATCAAATTTTACATTATAAATTTATCACGCATTTATAAGATGAGATATATATTATATGTAATATTCATTTTAATTATGTGAAATTACGAGATTATATCAAAAAATTTGAATTTTAAATGTAAATAGTAATACATTAATTACATTATTAACTCGTTGGGGCCGCCCAAATTCCTTATAAATTCACTCCATTCTTTTCTTTTAGGATCATAAACTAATAGTTGAGCTTAAAGTATTGTATTAGAATGTCTTTCTCTCTGAAAACTTATGGTCAAAACGATTCTTCAAAGCTTGGTGTTATATAGAAATGGGTGGGGTATGGGAAAAGTGAAAGCACGTGAGATGCTCTTTCTGTTTACGTGATATAGTGAAATTTTTTAACAGTGGATAATTAATGACACGTAGAATTCTCTTTCTGTTTTATTTTTTTATTTTTTTTTCAATATCATTAAAAACAATAAATTTATTTCACTGATATTTAATATTCAAATAGAAGAAAGTAAAATTAATAAAAAATTATAAATATTAATAAGTTTAGCTAACTAATTCATTACTTGTCAATAATAAAATGTGTTCTTAAAAAAAAATTCGGAGTTATAAGAAATCACATTTTTTTATTAATATATTTTAGACTTAATAAGTTTCCGATAGAGGAGCAAATTAGTTTTGTTTAGACATATAATTTGAAGTTGATTTTATAAATATTCAAACTAAATCGAACTGGTTTAAAAAATTTTGGCTTGATTTGGTTTATTTATGGTTCGATTTTTACTGATTTGGGTTTACTCCAAAAATTATATTTGATCGAATTTAACTGGATTAATTATACTTAATTTTAATAATTTAGCTAAAAAATAATTATAACTTAAAAATTCATATTATAAAATGTCATGTAAATAAATATTTTATTAATTTGGTTTAATTTATTGTGATTTGTAATCCTAGAGTCAAACATTGAACTGGTCATATTTAATTTTTTTTTTAATAAAACAAACTATCGAACTAATATTAGGTCCAATTTGACAGTTGTTTGGTTGGTTTTTATAACAAAAATTCGCCATGTGTTATCGGATGAGATATACGTTAATATATAATGTTTATTTTATTCAGATAAAATTACGTGATTTATACTATTAACTTATATCATGAACTTATCACGTGTTATCAGATGAAATATATATTATATACAATGTTCATTTTAATCATGTGAAATCACGTGATTATGTCATAAGTTTTATTATCATGAACTTATCACATATTATCATATGATATATATATATATATATATATATATATTATAATATTAATTTTAATCATATGAAATCACGTGATTTTGTCATAAACTTTATATCATGAATTTATCATTTGTTAATAGGGTAAAATATACATTATGTAAGTTTCACGTGAAATCAAAGAATTTTCGGTCCGATTTCGGATTAGACTAAAAAAATTCGAATTGAACAAGAATTATTATTTTTTAATATTTTTTTAAAAACGAAAACGACGTCGTTTTATTTCTAAAAATCTTAAAAAAATTAATAATTTAATATAAAAATTGACCCGATCCAAAATTCGAACCGTTTGATCTGATTTATTTCGGTTTTCTCTTGTATTTGATCCGGTTCAAATCGATTCTTTATTTTTATTCGGTTCGGTCCAATTTTAAAATTAAAAACCCTTAAAAACTTGGACTAGACTAGACTGCTCCCACCTCTACTCAAATTAATAAATTTTTGTAAAAAAATTTATTTACAAAAGTTTTACGGATAAAAAATTTATTCCAAAAAGCTCTATTTAAAAAGTTATATGAAATAGACCCTAAATCAAACCTACTTAAATTAGTTTAAATCGGTTTGATTTCACTCTTCACTATTGTTCATTTTAATTTGTAAAAATTAAATCATCCGGTTTAGTTTTGAATTGGCTCAAAACTGAATCAAACCAAAAATATCCACACCTAAATATGTTATTTATTAATAAATAAGAATATATATGACAAAATATTTACATAAAGTCATGTGATGGTGGTTACAAGTTTTAAGTTTTTATACATTTAACATTTAATGTAATTACATCGTTTATGTCGTTAAATTATCTATAAATTCACTCAATTCTCCTTTTAATATAAAAAATTAATAATTAAATTTAAAATATTGTATTAAAATGTCTTTCTAAAAAATTTGGCTGAAAATAAAGATTATATCTTAAATTAATGAGCTATGTTTTAGATTTCAATTTTTAAAATTCTAAATCTCATAGGATTTAGATCATAAAATTAAATTATAAACAAAAAAAACATGTGATTCTTTTTTTAAAATTCAGTGAGGTTTAAATTTAAATTTCATCTTATTTTACATCATGAATTCTCCAGTTGTCAATGAATAAAGTATCCAAAAATTTGTGAAATTACATAATCATATTTTTCAAATTCAAATTTATAATTTTAAATATAGATTTCAACCTAAGTATATTAGTTTCATTTTTAATAAATTTTAGATTATAATTAAATTTCATTAATAAATTTACCTAAATTACCAATATATTTGTAAATAAGTAAGCCGTGTGTTATATGAAATAATGATTTATAAATACAAAAAATTAATTATTTTTTCATATTTAATGTATTTTAATCTTAAATTAATATATATTCTACATAAAAATTAAAATGATGTAATATCACATAATACTATTATATTTTAATGAGTTGGATTTTTTAGTTTCAGCTTCAAGCCAACTAAACCGAATGAATAGGTTTCATAAATACTCGAAACAGATGAAATTCAACCAAAAGTTTTTAGTTCGGTTTGGTTTTTCTGTGGTTCGATTCTATTGACTTAGATTTAATTCAAAAATTATATTTAAATTAACAAATTTAATTCAGTTGATTATTATTTTGAGGGTTGATGGAAGTAGTTGTGAATGTCATTTAATTTACTTATCATCGCCCAATTTAAAAATATCACATCAAAATAGGTAAAAAGATTTAAAATGATTTGAACCTTATCCACCTTTTGTTTTTTAAAAAAAAAATTAAAATGAAAGAGTAAAAATAATTATATCAATTTTAGATTATAAATTTTATCAAAACCTTATGCATTAATGTATCTTTTGTTAATATATGTTATATAATGATTAGATGATTTATTAAAAATTTAAATATTAATATACATTATTGTGTAATCACTCCTCATTTAAATAGTATGAGTTGTTTATAAATTGAATCTTATTCTTCTTTTAAAATAATAATAAAAAATAGCAATTGAATTGATATTAGAATGATTATATTTGTGAAAAAATATGGTTTAAAATATAAAATAGGGTGGTATGCAAGTTTATAAATAATAAAATATACTTTGTATAAAAGTTAAATTTCGATAAATTTTAAATTTAAATTGCATCACATTTTTCATCATGAATTTTTTATAAAGCTTATGAATATTTCAAATCGTCTTATTTTCTAGTTTTAATTTTAAATATAAATTTTAACCTATTTTATTTATAAATTAAAGTGACTTACTACTCTCAAATCAATAGTAAATTATAAATATGTAATTAGAATTTAGTAAATGTAAATTCTAATATTTATCAACAAATTTAACCAATTAGTAATGTATAAGATATGCGTTATGTATCATAAAAAAATTATAAACAGAAAAAAATCACGTCTCTCTCTTAAAATCCTAGAATTTTCAATTTTAAATTATTATCTATCGACAGATACGACACACACACATATCTATATCTATATCTATATATATATATATATATATATATATATATAGCTACATATACATTTGAAATCACACATTTTTCCTCTATTTCGATAACTTTTAATTTTAAATTAGTATTTATCACTAGATAAGACAAGCATTATACGGAAACTAACCATAAATATATGTAATATCATGTGATTTTGTTTCAAACTCTAATAAATTTCGAACCGTAAATTTGATAAAACTTTAGGCTATGAGCTGACCATTGATTAACAGATAAGATATATATTATATATGATTCACAACGAGAAAGGGAGGATCAAAATCTGCTATTAATTTCGAGCATCAAGCTCATGATCAGTCACTGGTTTGCTGCTCCAATATAATGCGGCTATCATCTTGCGTTTTTTATTCTTCAACAATATTGACAATTTCAAGTTTGTATGTTTTATAGCTAGCTGTTGTGCACTTGTGACTATCTATTGGAGAAACAAAATGGCAAATACGTAAATATAATCAATCATAAACGCAATGAAAACCCCAACCCCACTATTCAACTTATAGGAGAAGGAGAACCAACAAAAATCAGTGGAGTTCTTACAAGTAGATCAGTAAAATTGCATTGCTTTCTTCTTTTACATATACAACAACAATGGCCTCAAACCTCCTTTCTCTCGTTTTACACAGGTAGACAGACAAGACACTTTGTGCGCACTCGGTATCTAATATTGTTATGAAACGATGTTGGATAATCTCTGAACAAAAAGATTGAAGTTTTCATCCCGATCCAACATGCTTATCCTAACATATGCTGGGCTGAACCCAAAATGCTTCCCACTTCTTGTCAAAATCTTATTGCCCTTAAGGAAGCTCTCACAGTCTTCTATATCTTGTTCGCATTTTAACCATGCAAAAGCTGCAAATGACAATTAATTAGATTAACATGACTGGAAAATGAGCCTGCACTAAAGTTGACTGTAAATTACAAGAATGTCACGTGGAAGTAAGTGAATTTTTGTTACCAGGTTGCGGCCCAAAAGCCCGACCAAGAAAAGTGCAGAATTGGGGTGGAAAATCAGGCACACTGAATAGACCACTCTTTTGCACTGCCATTCTTAGTTGGTTCCACCTCATGGTCATTTGATGGTGGCTGAATTCGAAGAAACACTCATCTTCATCGCCAGATGGTTCACAGCTATTAGCAACAACTTTCAAAACCTTAGCTGCTCGGAGCTGTGAATCCTTTGACACGCCAATGGTGTTGAGTTCTATGTATTTGGTCATTTTCTTTGCAACCTCTGTATCCTTAACAAGAGCCCAACTGGAGATCAAAGATGTAAAACTGCAATTTAGAAATATAGCAACATACAGCAGTAGTTGTATTTTTAACAGTATATATCCTACGTTCATATTGGTTGTAGGCTAAGGCCAAGTAATTCAATTAGGAATAAGGGGACTGCTCCCAATAACCACTATGCCATGAAACAATTGCGTAAAGTTCACATAATATTATAGTACAAAATTTGATGTCCACTGGAAAGAATTACATTCAGATGATTACAAACCACAACCAATTAGCAGATAGTGTAGTGTGATCAACTTACCCAATTCGTGTCCCAGCATGACCAGTGCTTTTGGAGACAGTGAACAACATAAGATCGTGATCTGCAGGATATGATATTGAAGTATATTGCGGCCAGTAATAAGCAAGGTCATGAACCAATATCCCACCACTGCGATTCACCACTGATTGCCTGACAAATCCATCTGGGTTATTTGGGGAAGTGACAAGTTCAATGTATGGACCATCTCTGTTGAAAGTCTTTGCATCACCAGCCCATTTATATAGTCCGGACTTGAGGCAATCGGTAATAGAAGGATAGGACTGCAAGTAATTAAAACAATCAATTTCAAACCAAAACATCTCAAACATTTAAACATCCAACAGGGATATGGTGTAATTGACATTGGTTAAAATAAATGCACTAATTTAATTACTTTTCACTTAGTTGACAAACAAGGCTTGATCACAATGACAATTGTAATTAACATTGAACAAATGAAACTACCATCGACCTAGAATTCTAATTTATTAGCCCGTAGATGATTCTTTGGCACAAAATGATCATGGAATAACAGATAAAATGTCAAATATTCTATTTATACTAAAATGAAGCAGTACAGACGAGTAGAAAAAGAATATGAAAGTGCAAGAGCTTTCATAAAGTTTTTTAATTATTATACATAACATACTTGCCAAAAAAAGAATTTGATTTTGGTTTTCGAAACTTAATTTTTGTACATCTATAGATGCAGAAATTCAATTCAAACAGTTGAACCTGCTTAAATTGATTTGATTCCAGCACAAAAAACAGAAAAAAGAAAAGAAAGCGCCGAAAAAACCTCGGACACATAATGCATCTTGAGCTCTAATGATCAGCCCTGTCCAAGCTCTAAGTCAACAGAATTTCGTCATTGGCAAGCGATTGACTTCCAATTCAAGTACACATTAGTATTACTACTATTCTTATTTAATAAATTTGAAAGTACAAAGAATATTTGAATAACCATATGCAAGCTAGATTATTTTATACAGTTTGCCACATGGGAATATGCAAAATCTGTGTGTATGTGGCACGCACATGTGTGTGCAAGAAAGAGAGAGAAAGCAAAGCAAAATTTAAGGGTTGTAATATAACAGGGGAGGAGACAAAACTTTAACGCTACTAATAATTTTTTCTGCAATCTTTTTAGGGGATACAAAACAAATGACAAAGTCGCACAGCTATGTTTTCAATGCACGTGAATTTTAAAAGATACAGATTTTGAGATCTATCATGTTGGGTGATTCATTCAACCCAATAAGTACAATGATGAAAACAGCATAGCTACATTTTCTGCCTAGTGTAAGAATGAGTAGTAATTGCCTTGAATATTAAATTTAAAGAAGATCAAAACATCAGAATAGCTAGCAGACAGAATCAAACACTCACAGAGTAGAAAGGGGCTGCAGAAACAACACTAATGGGTTCTGACGCATCCTGCGAAGACAAAGCATAGAGGGCAGCCTGGAAGAGTTGCGTTGAACCCGTCCCAACAACAATGTGACGATTTTCTGTTATTGCATTCCCGACCACTTTGTGCAATCTAACAACTTCCTTGGCAAATTCAGGCTCCAAAAACCAACAAAGGTTACTGACATCTGAAAAATAACTCAAAGATTGCCACCCGGGAATAACAATTGTGGTCTTGTCACCTACTTTGTGCCAATATTTTTCATACATAGTTGGGTCCCCGCTGTGAGAAACAATTAAAATTAAAACCTTAAGCAAACTATTGCTGACAAATTAAGTACATAAAAATTACATAACACAACATCAATAAATATAGTTGACCCGGAAAGTATGAAGTATGCTAACAAAATGGTATGCAAGCGAAACTGTAAACGCCTTGCGAGAGCAGTAAAAACTGAAAGAACTGTCACTGCATTGGGATTCTTAAATTGCATGAGAGATAGTTATGGGAAGACAGCATTAGCGGGTCCCAATACATGAAGAGATTAAATGATTAGATATGTATGCAAGGCTTACATCAGATCAACATAATACCAAAAATGGGATTGTAATTGGCATAACATCATAACAGGACCCATAAAGAGCTAAATCCAGACAATCCCAGTTTCAGTATGCCTAAAAAAAGAAGATTTGGAAAGCTATAATTTGCAAATTGCAATATAGAGGGCGAAAGTTCTCAGATCTCAGACAAATTCTTTAATCTTTAGGTCTTCCCAAAGGCCACAAACCACCAAAAAAGGAGTCTGCATGTAGTGTGTAAAAAGCCATATGGAGCCCACCAACTAACATGCATTTTTCTTTTTAATTTTTTCAATTAGCCTGCCACAAACTGCATCTAGTTCAAAAGCTATAGTGTCTTGCGCTAAGCACTAACATGCATCTTGGGGTTCTCTTCAAATTGCTGTAAACTGAAGGTTTTGTGGATTTTGAGGTCCACAAACTAAGGTACACAATGATTCTGCTTAGGAAAAATGTCAATTGAGTACCAGCCATGGTGCATGTTAAAATCAAGCACAAGCACCAGCCCCTCTTCTTGGGAACAGAGAGAGGACAAAAACGGTCATCAAGTACCAATAAAGGCTCAATTCTAACATGCACCATAGAAAATCTCAACTTAAAAACAATGACAATTGAGCTGTCTTTGTCTATTCTGGCAAACACTATATTACTGGAACAAACCATTGGTACTGGGGATCGTAAACTTACTATCATCCCAGCAGCTCCTTAGATATTTAATTTTAAAAAAAAAAAGTAAGTTGAAATACCATATTCCCCCTTTCGCTATGCATGAAAATTGCATTAGATTGGGCTGGCAAAAGGGCATGTCTCCCCATAACAAAATGACAAATTTACCCATGGGTTAAAATTTAACATAATAACAAATAGAAATGTCAAATATCTCTGTAAACCTGAATCAAATTATTTGATATTTTACACAAAACGAAAACGAAAAACAAAAACATAGTGTTCACTTCGTTAGTAATACTTACTGGTCGAGATTGATTACTCTTTCCCCGCCATCTTGAGATTCAATATTAGTCGTAGCAGTGAGAGAAGATGACGATGATGCAGAAGAAGAAAGAGACATATGCGTCTTCTTACTAACACTCTCCTTTCCTTGCAACCCACAACCTGCCATTACAGACCTTCTTTGTTGTTGCACAGAGAAGCCAGCATCAAGCAGCTCTCTTTCACTGTCGTAGATAATCCTCCAAATCAAGCTCACATTCAAGGCTAGAGACACCAGCAACAAGTGCTTCAATGAAAACAAAGGCAAAATCTTGGCCATTTTCCAAAAGAATTTCCAAAACCAGAGTGGAAGAACAGAGTATAAACTACTTTCAGTGAATGTGAAAAGAACAAAGACGGAGATTTATAGAAAAACCCAGAAAATAGAAACAAAAATCTTTGTCGTCTGGTGACTATTTAAACTAAAAGAGGCAAACTTGACAAAATAGTAAATGCGGCAGGTACTCTTTTTGGATCGTCTTGGAGGTTTTCTGAGGTTTTGGCAGAACTCTTAAAACCCCGTAGAAACTGATTAATTGTCAATCAGGGAAATGTATCTAGGGTTCCTAGAGCCTGCTTTGAGCATGGAAAATGGGTCTGTACTTAGCAAAATTTTACAAAGACGATCTGTTTGAGTTCTCTTGAATGGGTGTTATGAATAGCAAGAAAACTGAGTCAATAATTGTACAGCAAGAAAACATCAAAAACTACCATTCTTTTGGAGCTTCGACAGATCAAAAATCAAATAAAAAAAAAACAGTACCATTTTCTCGATTGCTGCAAGAGAGAGAAAAGGAAATAGTAATGAAAAGAAAAGTACAAGATGATAAAATGAGCTGAGCTCGGGAAGGAGAGGGTATGGAGCAGAGCAACCTTGTAAGCACTTGGGACAAGATATATTTCTTTTCTTTTTTTTTCAAGAATCAAGAAATCCCACTGAGATTTTCTCAGTTTCTCGGTGCGGATCTTTAAAACACAAGAAAACAAAGCAAGCACTAAACTAAGAGTAGATACACTGTTCCATTTTCTGATACGAGTATAAATAGTTTTTTTTATATGTGTTTGTGTGTGTGTGTGTGTATATATATATATATAGAGAGAGAGAGAGAGAGAGGTGTACGGGACGGAAGTGCTCGTTGCATAGAACCGCGAGAAAAGCAGGTTAGCTATGCTTAGCCAAAAAGCTGCTTTCACTTCATGCACTGTTTGTTTTGCATTTGCAGTAATCAATATGCTTTTCTTTTATTGCTCTCAACTTTGTGCGTCTTTAACCTTTAATATCTATCCATCTTTAATTGTCATATTTTTCTCCTTTTTGGTTATTTGGTGTCGTTTTATGGGACTGTCTTATCGTTCTTTTGGAGTTGTAAATAAATGAAGTTTTGTTTTGATTAAATGACTGGGAACTAAAGAAGATTGAGACGGTGATTAGTGGGATTCAGAGTAAAGACTATTCGTTGGTTTTTGATATTTCCTGGTGAGTTTTTTCTTCCACCAGTTAAAAACCTTTTTCCCTCGTCATCATCTTCTTTTCTTCTTCTTCTTGGTTATTCTTATTCAAAATCAAAATTTCCCATTATTCTAATACATATTCAATGTATGCTCTATTTTAAAAAACAATTTGTAAATTGTTATTCGGAAGATATTTAATTATTGGGTATTCATCATCGCTCATTCATGTGTTTTATTCCAAATGGCAGCCTCAGATCATCTCTTAGTGCCTCCTATTACTGTTACTCCACCGTCCCATGAACCATTTAAACATATTATCATTTTAATTTTTGACTTAGATTGATGCTGTTTAAAATCTAAAGAGTTGAACAATTGTCCAGTCAAGGCACTGAAATAATTACTTATTTGAAAATTGGAATCCAACTTCAGTTGTTTATTGATTTGTCAATCACTTGTAGAACCAAAAACCTAGTGCATGCTTTGACCTCTTCGTTAATTAAAACACATGAGGTTCCTCTCAATTCAATGTTTTTTTTATTAGTATACTTACTCACTGTTTTACTTTTCACTCACAATATGTTGTTTAATGTTTGTTATTCTTTACCCGGAAGTCAATGCACTACTTTTATCAAGCGTTGCCTCAGCCGTCCTTTGTTGCATAATCTTCTGCTTTCCCAGAATATGCTTTATGTTAAAGAAGCACTGCAAAATTTATCAATTTTTTTTTGTTACATATTTAAAGTAAAATGTTAAAAGAAAGAAAGAAAAAGAAAAGGTTCAGTGAGCTATACGGGTACAGTTGATGTATTCTAACATTTCTCTTAATGAGAAGTGACGATTTGATAGCAATTAAAAGTCTAAATAATAAGGTTGAGACTCGTCTCTGTGTTGTATTTTTCTCAAAAACTATCAGGATGAAATTAAAGTTGAAAGGGATAACACAACTAAATTCCTAACGTACAAATACCCTGGACCTCTGGCCGGTTTATGGTCCACGAAGTTCATCAATCTGAAAAAAAATATATAAAGAAGATTTGAAGTCAGTGAGAGCTCAGTAATGGTAATCTTCTCGAAGAAGAAGAAGAAACAAAAAAAAAAGCAAAAGAAAAAACCTATACTTCACATGGTTTGTTTGATGGCTAATCTTGCATCAATTAAAGGCCGAGTGGTCCTCTTTCTAGGAATATATCGAGTCCTGAAGCTGCAGCAATTAAGGAAATGGTCCTTCTCAAGTTGCAAACATGCCCAATCATAATCATAAATCGTAATACCATTGACAATGTCGTCAAGTTAGGTCCCCTACTGGGTTTCTGACACGTGGAGTCATTGGTATGGCCATGGGTGTGGTACTATGAACTAACCCAACCCAAAGCCTAGGCTACCTACAGAGTAGGATAGAGCAGAACAAGCAGGTCTAATGGACGCTCTGCGTCTACATTTTGACTCGAGTCTCGTGCTAACTCGTGATTGGGCGGACCCCCTTGGATTGGTTTGGACCAACCTAACTTCCTGCTTTGCCTCGACAGTTGGATGAATTCTAAATAAACTGATTGAATGGATGTGGTAGAGCAAATTCAAGGCAGTTTCATTTACAAATTTAAGCACAAAACAACTCATCATTTTCTATTTTCAACAAGAAATGAAAGAAGGTTGAAAGTGTGAATCGCATCATTTGAATTTTTGTGCAAGAGGATCAAACTGCATGCTTTCAGCTTACAAGCCTGACTCAGTAAGTGCTTTGCGCGCTCTGATATGGGGGGCCCAATCATATCAAAGCATTAAAATGACATCTCAAAAGGTGATCAAAACTCAAAAAGTATGATGAACGTAAGATTCTCAAGAGCTTTTTTCCGAGTAGATTTGGTTAGAACTGGACATGGGGCTTTCATATCATACGTACTACAGATCCTTTGATTAGGGAACACAAAATAACCCAAAAGATTTTGTTCTTTTACCTTTCTTGTGAAAGATGATTTCCACCTCTTATTGTAATTTTCTTCCATTTCCTTTCTCACACGCATGATCGTAAATGTTTAAACTAAACAAGGCATAAACTTACAACTGGGGCAATTCAAGCTGAGACCACGAAACCAATCAATAGCTTAGTTTTTGTCATAGGCGCTCCCGTACAAGGTAAAATATATCCAAGTTTAAGACGTGGTGAAAAAGCATTAATGCTAATCAACTATTGCCGCAGCTAAATTAGAAAAAGACAAATCATTTCAGTTGGAAGAGATTAGGCAACAGGTCTAGTAGACTAAAAATGAAATAGCTCTATCGCGTAAGAAGCAGGAATCATGGACATAGCAAACTCAAACATTTTCATGCCAAAAGCATCCCTAAAGCAGACCCCTCAACTAGACATAAGCCAGAGTACTCATCATTAAATGTTATTTACATCCATAATCCATATAAGATGTTCTGATGCCACATCATAACATCAAATTTACATATCAAATAATTAAAAAATAGCACAAAGAAACCCCCCAACTGAAGATTGTACACACTGAAATGTAGTTAAAAATTCTAAACAGAACATATCAAATCAAGCACAGAGGGATCACACAATAGCACCAGCTAACCTACCATTCTCAGGCTGACTTAACCATTGTTCATCAGCTTGTCCAGCACCACATTGAGGTCAACTGACTGACCATTTTCTGTCAGTTTCCTCACTGTTGCCCTCACCAGG